>JAJOZX010005323.1:0-157500 GCA_023014485.1 Bathynomus jamesi
AATTTTCCATCGAATCTGATGATGTTTTCATACCACTAAGCTGAGAAATCTCTTAATACTGTTTTAATTTGGTAGAACAACACGAAAAGTGCTCCCCGAAGCGTCGCCATTTTGAATTTTCCAAAGTTGTAACGCACGAGAAAGTAAAAATTTTTTCGCTTTTAATTTTCAGAAATGTAAATTCTTTTGAAGTGCGTGAAAAAGCAAGTATGAACCATATTTAAGAATGAAATGTAAAATACGTTCAAAAAGACTGACCATATATACATACATACACGCGGAAACAAATATTATTTTTTACATTTTTTTATTTACATGTAAATTGGTCTTCTTCATACAGACACCTTATAAGTTTAAATTTATTATTATTATTATTATTATTATTATTATTATTACTAAACTGTATCTATCGTTATAGTTTTTATAAATATTTTACAACCATAAAAGTTAAAACCTAATTGTAAATTGGTGAGTCATTTTCAATCGGTAAATTTAATCGTTACATAACGAAGGATGCTCTAATGAAAAGTCTTTTGAAAAAGATGATTAAGTCTCGGACGGAAGCGACAGACAACTAGGCGAGTGACGCACGCGCATCACGACTTTACTCACACACAAACCGTTAACTCACGCGTGACCTAAATACTGTAAAGCAAGAACAGAAATGCCAGTTTCGGTATATACACACACATTCTCATCCTAAATTTATGGCAGACATTCCAGCCAACTAAACAGATGAGGATTGCATATCTCCAAATACACGATATGAATCATTTATAAAGCCCACATCTTAAATACGACACAACACTGAAACAAAACCTTGATTCGAGTAAAGTTTGTTTAACCTCCTCGTAACGGCAAAGGTCGTATGCCAGAGGGGACCTACACCTTTATTTATGCGGAATCTGAAACATCTAAAGGTTCCTACATCATCTAAACGCGCGAGACAGTCACCCATCCGACTACAAAAAAAAGACCCAACATCCCCTAACGTCGCTGATCTAACGGGAAGTAGTGTCGCGTGTGACTACGATGTGAAGTGAAGCGTTAACTGAAAAACTTTAATTATGAAAAGGTAAATAAGGTATAAGAGATAAGTGCACCCTTAATATTACAATGAAGTTTAAGTGGGCAATCTTTAAACTTTGTAGAGTGAAACGTTTAGTAGAAACGCCAGTCGAAGCTAGCCAGAAAAGAAAGGGTTGGCAAAAGTAAATAGACACCTTTGTTTTTCCCATAATTTTTTGACGTGATTAAAAAAAAAACAATAAATAATAAATTGAATCAATATATTTATAATAGTGTTCCTTTCTCCTTTCCATTTATCGATTCAGTAAATTTATTATTATTTACTGACTTTCATAATCAACCCCCCTCCCCCTGGCCCCAAAAGTTGTCTATTTACTTTTGTCAACCCTCTGTATATACACAAGGTTGACAAAAGTAAACAGACACCACGATAATTGTCCTCGAGAACAAATGGTAAAGCTCATCAATGGAATGCCAGAAAGGTATGTCAGCTTTACATAATGGAAAATGGAAAGCAACACCGTTATTTATTCACTTTTATTATCAAATCAAAAACTTGGTGGGGGAAAAAAAAGTGTCTATTTACTTTTCTCAACATTCTATAGACAATTCTTAGTAAATTATAAGCTCATTTCGAGTGAACATTTTACCGTGTAACTACATAATTCTTGTTAGATTTTGATCGGGGGATTGTTTTTCCTCAAAATAAATGGTTTTCATTAAATAACTATTTTTTTCACGTGTTCCTCAGACAATCATTAAAAAAAATCCCGCCGCCCTCCGCAACAAACAAACTATCTTTCTGATGATGCCTTTAATTATAGTGACAGCGGGCCAACAATAGATTATTAATTACGTAATAATGAATTAATTACATCTCATAATAATAATAATAATAATGTCCCGTTCAAATCAAACGATCGAAATAATTTAAACCATCTCTGAAAGACCCACTTTAAAGGTGAAAAAAAAGCGATTTATTTTAAAAAATAAATACGATACCTTTAAATTAATCTCACTAGTATGTCTTCCTCGATAACGGTGGGCCTAGAAATAGACAATGGCGTCGGATCGTACATAAGGATGTCTTTACAATCGTTAAACTGTTCGCATCGACCTTCGGAACCGTGGTACCAGGATTCTGGTCGTTAATTAAAATTTTTCCCACAGTTACGGTCAAAAATTGGCTTAAAATTATAGACTCCAATCTTAGAGGGGAAACTGTACTGAAGTAGGTCAATACAAAAGCCTTAAAGCTGCATCACTCTCCAAGCCTCTTCAAAGCCCCTCTCAGGAGAGTTGTCCTACGAGCACAAAGGCAGAGGACACGGGTTTCCTGTGTGTGTGTGTGTGTGTGTGAGAGAGAAAGAGAGAGAAAGAGAGATTCCGTTATATATATGACACACGTACTTTTTATTATACAAAATATCCTCACCAAAATTCGAACCCAGGACCTCTGACTCGCGGGCACTGACCATTTATTCTGTTGTACTCTAATGGTCAGTGCCCACGACTCCGAATCAGAGGTCCTGGATTCGAATCCTGGTGGGAAATATATATATATATATATATACTGTATATATAAAATGCGCCTCGGTGGTGGTGATTAGCGTGGCTGACTATGAATCCATCGGCCCGGGTGACGGCAGGCAGCGCGCAGCAAAACCCAGCTGTTCATCCTTGCACACAAAGAAATTGGTTGGTAGATAAATGGGTACCCTGGATAGCCTAGTGTTTAAGACGCTGGGCTGCTGGTGGGGCCCGATTCAGATTTTACTTTAAACTGTAGGTCTAAGGTTGAGTGACAAGCCTGAAGCACCCTGAAACACAACCTAGGGGGGAGGTGAACTGAGAGGGGCTATACATGCATTACTAAACCTTCCCTGGCGCTCCCTTAATGTGTATACTAATTTAGGCGTGTATGAACGAGCATAAACGGGCAAGCTGAATTAGTTCAGGTCACCCTATAGAACAGACATCATCCCGTACATATATAAATAAGATATAAATAAGATATAAATGATATATATATATATATATATATATTATTATATATATATATATTAGATTATATATATATATCACATCCGCATAAAATTCAACATCCGCATCTGTATCCGCATCCGCGGGATGCGGATGTGTACTATTTACTAAATTGCTATTTTTGAAGCACAATTTGCCCCTCATTCAGTTTAAATGGTGAAACTTGTGCAGCCTTCATTTGATCTTTAATATAACTGGCAATGTCTGTTGTGTATTTGTATAATTAATTGTTCATGCTACAATACATAACAATGTCATAAGCACACTACTTTCCAAAGGGTGGTGGTTGGGAAAGTGGTTGGTGGGATGCGAGACGAGTTGGGTCCCCGTCCCGTATCCTGGTAACACACAGTTGTGTGGCGAAAATTCGTCCAAAAAAAAGTGTATTATAATTACAAAATAATATTATCTAATATCTAATATTATCGAATATCTAATATTTATAACTAACCAAAAATCGAAAGTCAATTAATAAATTATGTATAAATTTAAACTATCAAATAATCAAGCTAACAAATTTATGCCTGAACATCCGCATCCGCACGGATGTCAAAGTTTGGCATCCGCATCCGCGGATGTCTGAAATCTGACATCCGATACATCACATATATATATATATTAGTGATGGATCGAATAACCGCAACCGCAACCGCACTACAACCGCACAAAAATTCACAACCGCAACCGTAACCGCAACCGCCGTTCCATAAGTGCGGTTGCGGTTGTAAAATCTTAGTTAATTTTAATTTTAGGTTAATTAGAAATATTTCTTTTTTTAAAAAGAAAATGATGGGTCTCCTTATGCGTGGAGCGGGAACGTTGTACGATGAGAGGCGTTGCCGCTTGAAAGGTGAAAATGCAGCAAAATATTATTCTTGAAATTCACACTGCCTGTCATTAAGTTTGACATCAGTTTTTCAAATGAATAATAATCCATAACTTTCCAATGGGTGGAGGCTGGGGAAAGTGGTAGGTGGGATGAACAGTGCGATGGGTCCTCGTCCCTCATCCTGGTAACACACTTAGTGCAAAATATGGTTTTAATTAATTTGACCTATTCTTTCATAATAGCTATATAAGTTTACAATATACTTCATTTAAATAGTATTTATTTAGTAAATACTTTATGTTGAACACAAGTTTTGCAACACACAAATAGCGGTAGCGGTGTTTGCAAAACTTGTGTTCAACATAAGGTATTTACTAAATAAATACTATTTAGTATATATTATGTACAAGTGTGGCTAAATCGCACTATAGTGGCTAAATCCAGTTAATAATTACGCATTTTTCCTAGTATATGATAACCGCAACCGCAACCGCGGTTGGAAAAAATTCGACAACCGCAACCGCGGTTGTGAAAAACCGACCACTCGATCCATCACTAATATATATATAGCTACGCCGTGGCCAATGTCGTAGTAACACTGCTTCTCATCGATCAGTGAAGTTAAGCGACATCGGGTTTGGGTAGTAGTTGGACGAGTAATCATGTAGCGATTTGTGGTTCGGATCCCACGTAAAGCTGTAGGTCCCCTCTGTTACATAAATAAATAAATATACTTCGCAGCCAATATAACTAAATATTAAAAGAACGGCATAAAAATCTTTTTAACAATTTTTTTTTAATTTAAAAATCTTTTTCATTAAATGGATAAAAATTATTTCTCTTCAAAGAATTTGCTTTTGAAGCACAATCCGACGAGACGGAATTGGATAAAAAAGCTTTATACGATAATCAGAGGATGACCATGAAAGTCATAGAATCTGATTAGGACTTAAAATGCATCGAATTCAATACATTTAAGCGCTACGAATATAATTATAAACTAGAAAAAAAGGGGATAGAAAAAACGATGACTAGGACCAATAACAAAATCCCACTCCCATTAAAGGGAGGGAATATTGCTCCTTATTCGCGAGCCCATACGAAAAACCAGACAATAGGCTTTTACGTCTAAGATAGAGGAACCGAAATGTGAAGACGACTGGTCTCCACCACACACCAGGATTGGTGTTTTAAATAAATAATAAGTAAATAAATAAATAAATATTTTTTTTATTAAAAAATTTGTAGTAAAGGGAAATTTCTGAAAATATGTCATTTATTTTTGTATATATATATATATATATATATATATATATACAAACACTGCTGGCAATTATTTTCCTCTTATGAATTACTTATACACACGTAAAGTTGTTATTAAAATGTAAATCAAAATTAAATTTTAATCTTTAGCTCTTTAATATTAATTAAGTTGTTACAATTTCTCAACTTACACAAATATTGATTTCATATTTGAAAATTAAAATGAGTTTTGTAGTTTGTATATTATTATTTATCAGTAAAAAGGAAAACAATTTTGTTCGTCCTTTTCGCGATAGTGTCTTTGAACTTCTCTTAATGTTCGATCCATTCCTTAATTCTTATCTCTTATCCTCGTGAATAAATAATAATTTTGCTTCGTGTTACACTAATTTAAATGGAGAGTTTGTGGTGTTTAGCATTATTGCCGCTTTTTTATCAATTAATTATTTTTCCTTTAAAGATGTTTGCATTAGAAAACGGGTAATGTCCATATAGTCAGGGGGCTTAATCCAAAAAATCACCCCGATTGTTCCCTTTGTTCCAAAAGTACCATTTTTTTACCAGGGGTAGATATGACCATAAGCATTCATTTTTTTTGCGGGAGCCAACATGGGCTCTCCCTGTGGCGGCCATTATGGACGAATCCAAGATGGCCGTCATCTGGTCTGACATTGAGCGATAAAATAACAACCAATCATAGTAGAACAGCAAATAATGACACTTTTTGCATGTTTTTGAGTATAGAGAATCCAGTTCTGATATTTGTTTTTTAATTCAAGATATACGGCAGGTCGTATATATCCACATTTGATATTATTTTATAAGAAATGTACATTTTATGTCAATTGAATCATGATACATAATTATTGCACTTAGATTTGTGGTTGTAACAGCTATATTAACTTTTACATTGGATTTCTACTGACATTTTGTCCACTATTAATCTATTTTTTATTATTTTTGCAGGTGTTGGCATACCTGTATTCCTCTGAAGCAAGTCTATGCGGTGGTGGTCTTCTTCACATTCTAGTCTCTTCAGGCCTGCAGATATGAAGATCTCGTTAGTGTGTAGTTAGTACTGTGTAGTAGAACATTAATACCTCAACATGTCTACTAACATAACTGGAATTAATTGGACACTGTGTTGCCTATGTCAGTCCAGCAAAGACGAGGCATTACAACAGCCAAAAGAACAGGGATATTCATCTCTTGAAAGAGATCTGAATGATTTTGTGCAGCTCAATGCTGTTCCATCTGGTATCAAGGTTAGTGAGCTCGATGATGGCTCAGGAATTGCAGCAACCCTCCAATCACATGCTGCAGTGTATCATAAAAGTTGTAGGAGTGCATGCAACAGTTACAGGGTAAAGCGGGCACGAGGAAAAGTGGCCACGCAAGATGAATGTGTAGCTGGGATAAGTCCGAAGAAACTCAGATCAAGTTACGGATCACCTCCAGAAACATTATTCTGCATCATATGTCTAGGTGAGGATCAGCATGATCTTCATAGAGCCTTAAGTGACAACATTGATCAAAATCTGAAGAATTGGGCAAAAACAACTAACAACTGGCATTTATATGGGCGCTTGACTGCAGGTTCTGATGCACATGCAATGGATGCATGTTATCATGTACAATGCTATTGGCGGCTTCGTGATGGAGCTCGTGCAGTTGAACGTCGATCTTCAAGTGAACCCAAGCCTCCCCCATTTGATCCCATGGTCATAGCACAGTTAGTGGCATTTGTGGATGACTCTCAGTCTGAGGTCCACAAGTTGTCTGACTTACGGGAAATGTACAAGATAATGATGTCAGATCTAGGACATCCCTGTTCTGGTAGAGAACCTCATGCAAACAAGATTGAAAGACCATCTGCTTGAGCATCTTCCTGAGTGGGCTTCCTATGCACAGGGGAGAGATGTATTCATTAGCCACAAGGCAAAAGTGGGTGCTGTGCTAGAACAAAGCTATCATTCCTCACAAATCAATCAGATGAAGCTGTGTTATTGATACGTGCTGCTATGGCACTACGAAAGCGAATCCTTCAGAAACAAGAGCCATTTAATGGTTCATTCTCTCCACAATGCCTGACGTCCCCCATAGAAAAAACACTGTTAGGTTTCATCAATGTTGTCCTCCAGGGTCCTAAAGGTAATATCGATAAACATAGTAGAGAACAATCCAACAGTGATGCTGAACTGGGCACAAGGGCGAAGATTGCGTGCACACTGTGCCAACTGCTGATATTCAACACAGTAAAATATGCATCTTCATCAGACAGCACCCAAATCCGTCACAATAGGGATCGTGAAACGCAATTCCCACTTTACCATGGTATTAACTGCATGGAGATGCCAGATTCAAGCACCAGATAGAGTCCTTCAGTCTAGTATCTCCTGAAATGACACACATTGAGAGGTTTGTTGTGCTCATGTACAGTAAAACATGTGGACAAGCATCTGTAAACGTAGCCAGGCACCATCTGTTTTCTAGTGGCAGTCGATCATTGGACAGCATACCACCTACCAAGCTGCCCTCTTCCAGCATATCAAGGGTCATTGTTGCAGGCAAGTTTTGTGTGGAAGCAGTCAACCACATGCCATCAGACACTCCCTGCTTTTGATAAATGGGGATGGAATATGACAAGCGCAGCAACCAATGGCTCCCTTTCTGGACAACTCTCGCTGATGCCAGTAAGGCATGTGCTCTTCTCCTTCATTGCGGATGCACTAAAGCCTGCAGAGGGAATTGCAAATGCAGTAGTGCTGGAATTCGATGTACGACACTCTGCAAGTGTGAGGGTGGCTGCCTGAACAATGACGACTATTAATCAGTGAACAGCCATCTATTGGATAGACATTATCATGAGATGCAGTACGTGAGTAAAAGGAATAAAGAAGATTGTACTTGCGTATATACTAAAGTTTAATAGCAAAAGATGTTGATGCTGACTCTTATTTTTTATCAAGTTAACTATGTAACCTGTACTAGTGTTGGTACTCAAGTGGATGTCATTTTGGACAGCGGCCATTTTGATTTGGCCAATATGGCCGCCACAGTGGGAGCCCAGCTTGGCTCCCGCAAACATTCAAATTAGTATGGTCATAGCTACCTGTGGTCCAAAAATGGCACTTTTGGAATGATTTGAACAATTATATGATTAAGCCCCCTGACTAATAGTCTTTCTCTTGGAAGTGGGGCTTATTAAGGATGGGGCTGGTGACGGAGTTCGTGATACAGATTTGCTTCGTTTACTACTGGAAAGAATAGATAATGGTGGCTCTAATGTTAGACTTTAAGAAGAGGAGGAGGAGGAGGTCAGTAACTGAGATGCTGCGTGAGATGAACTTGGTCTTTCTGTTGAGCCACTGATACCACTATCAATGGCAGAAGGTAATTTTTGTGATGATGAATTTGAAATGAAAGAATGAGTAACAAATAAACGTGTATTAAAACTTAAAGGGAATTTTTTTTAGACATTTCTTCATACTGTAATGGGAGTGAGTGAAATTAGAGATTTAAAAATAAGAAATAATGGAAAAACAGTACCAAAATAATTTAGACTAACGAATTATAAAATCAGTAAACGAGGTATGATCAAAATAATAAAAGTCTACATGATAGAAAAAAAATATATTTCGTCTAATATATCGTATACTGTATGTAAACTGTGGCGAATATGACCATAAAATTAACAAGAAAGCTGTCGTGTCGAGTTAAAAAGGCAATTAGGGCTTACCTTCACGCGCAATAGATTCGTCATCAGTCAGCAATTTTCTGTAACTCGGGCTCTTTAGATGGGTCAAGACAATTATTTTTATAGATTTTCAGTCTTTGCATTAGACCTACAATTCTTTGTCTCAACTACTGCATTTGGCTGTGAACATTTTATTTTACCAGTTGTGACGGCATTTCTTCAAATTCAGGTCATATGGCAAATTTTGCCTACCTGGCTAAGCATTATAGGCTATATAAATTAAGAATTGATACAGAGTAGAAAAATATATGAGAGAATAGAAAACAAAATTTAATACCATATTTGGTATTACCCTTGTGGTTTACTTCTAGAGTAGGGGATATTATAAGGAGTAGAGCTAGGGCTTATAGGCTACATAAGTACGATAAAGACAATTTGTGGTTACGAAACAACTACATATCTTTAAGGAGTCAGTAATAGGAATCCAGTAAAGAGTGTCTTGGAGCCGTTGAAAAATTCTGACGGAGAGCTAGTTTATGGAAACAAGCAAATGGTTACCCTGCTAAACGAATTTTTTACGTCAGGTTTTACAATAAAAGATGTAACGAATATCCCTACCGTCATATACATAATACCTTTTGACAATGGTAATACTTTAGATAATATTGTGGTTAGTGAAAGGAAGGTAATGCG
Source organism: Bathynomus jamesi (assembly GCA_023014485.1). Lineage (NCBI taxonomy): Eukaryota > Metazoa > Arthropoda > Malacostraca > Isopoda > Cirolanidae > Bathynomus > Bathynomus jamesi. Next base: position 9,555 of record JAJOZX010005323.1, read on the forward strand.
CTATATTGATAAAAGTCAAATGCGTAAATCACCGGGGCCGGATTCCATATATCCCATACAACTAAAAGAAAGCATTGTTGTGCCGCTAACAAAGACTTTTAATGCGTCTATTTCTGAGGGGTGCGTACCAGATAATTTCAAGTTAGCAAATGTAACACCTATTTTTAAGAAAGGCGATAAAGGTGCGGCGGGAAATTATAGGCCAATCAGTTTAACGTCTGTTATAGGTAAGCTACTGGAATCAATAACTAGGGATCGTATAGTCGAACACTTGGAATTGCATAACTTGATTAGAAATACGCAGCACGGTTTGAGGCGAAACAAATTTTGCTTAACTAATCTTTTAGAATTTTTTCAAAGTACGGTTGAAGTTTACGATAGTCATCGGGCGGTAGATGTAGTATATTTAGATTTTCAAAAAGCGTTTGACACCGTACCGCACAAAAGACTCATTGAAAAAACTAAGGCTCGTGGAATCAGAGGTGTAGTAATAAATTGGATAGAAGAGTGGTTGCGAGGTAGGAAACAGAGGGTGGTCGTTGATGGAGCGGAATCGTCTTGGGCTAATGTAGCGAGCGGCGTTTCCTCAGGGTTCTGTATTGGGCCCCTTGCTTTTTCTTATATATATTAACGATTTAGATGTCGGCCTAGTCAGTACAGTTTCAAAGTTTACGTATGACACGAAGTTGGCTGGTAGGGCAATTAATGATGAAGATAGAGTAAAATCCAGGAAGATCTGAACAAAATCGTTTATTGGTCAGTAACATGGCAAATAAGATTTAACGTCGATAAGTGCAAAATTTTACATATAGGTTCGCGTAACGGTAATTTTGCGTATAGTATGTCAGGGAAGGAGTTGGCAAGCGTAGAACAGGAAAAAGATTTAGGAGTTATCGTCACTGGTGATTTAAAAGTGGCGAAGCAAAGTACAGCAGCGGTCAATAAGGTGAACAAGGTGCTCGGTTTTATAGCTAGGGATTTTCAGTACAAATTGCGCGATATTATTGTTCCTCTTTATAGATCATTAGTTAGACCCCATTTGGAGTACGCGATCCAATTTTGGAATCCGCATATGCGCAAAGATATAGATAAAATCGAGAGAGTTCAAAGACCAACTAAGATGATTCCGTCGCTTAGGTCAAAGTCGTACGAGGATAGGCTTAAGGAGTTAAAATTGATTACACTCGAGACTAGGAGGCTAAGGGGTGATCTAATCCAGGTTTTTAAAATTATGAATGGGTTCGATAACGTAAATAGAGATAGCTTTTTCGAAATATCACAATATAATAGAACTAGAAATAATGGGTGTAAGTTGACAAGTAGAAGGTTCGAGATAGCAGTTGCTAAAAACTTTTTTACGCATAGAATAGTAAATAGCTGGAATAGTTTGCCGGTAGAAGTAATTAGTAGCATGTCTATAAACATGTTTAAAAATCGATTAGACGCATATGTTGATAGATTGGGTATAGTTTAAGGTAGTAAAATTAAGGTTTTTGTGGTTCGGAACCCACGTAAAATTGTAGGTCCCCTCCGCCACCACGGAGGACATGCGCAATACACAACTACAACCACAGTTAGGTAGACCAGCCATGAGTGGATTCTAGGGTTTTGGTTGGTCTGAAACGTTATAACATAACATTTATGACTAAAAATGTTACTAAAAAATATTAAAAATAAAAAAATGCAAAAAAAAACCCAGATGTTTAAAATAATTGTTTTATTAAAAAAAAAAAAAAAATTTCATGTCAACCCTGCTACAAACCCTGAAACTCTACTTCCTGGAAAGAAGACGTGAGCGATACATAGTAATAAGGAAAATACTCGCGAGATGTGTCCCAAACATTAGAAATGAAATAGGGACACACTGGAATGAGAGAACGGGCAGATTCTGAGCTGTTCCAAATGCGGTTCGACAGAAGATCATGAAAATGAAGATGGAAAATACCCTCAGAATACATGGCCCCAAAACTCTCTAACGTGCTGCCGAAAGTGCTGAGGAACCTCCAACACACCAATCTGAATAATTTCAAGAACCAACCGGACATGTTCTTGTGCAAATTCCCTGAACAGCCCTACGTATCTGGCTACGAGGGAAGGAAGAGAGTGGAAACTAATTCTTTCCTTTACACAATCCCGCAAATGAGGCGGGATGTTGCGGAGGGGTCGACCGCAGATCGATCCTGAACCATCGTTCGAAGACATCAAGTAAAACTCAAGTAAGACGTCATATGATGACGTCACACAAGCGATTGAAATGTCAGCAATGAGTAACACGCACGCACACACGCACACACATTTCGGTTTTCGGGGGAGAGGGTAATAAACTAATAATTACCCCAAAATGGAAATAACTTAAATTTTTAATTTAAAAAATTTAGTATATATATATATATATATATATATATATATATATATATATATATATATATATATATATATAACATGAGGATAAATAACTTAGCCTATGCTGATGACACGATATTAATAAGCCCTTCAGTTAACCCTTTCACTCACTGGGTAGACAATTGTGTAGCTGAAAAATAAACCATATTGATTCTTATATAAACACACATAAAGGCAAATTTCTTTTTTACCTGTCATAATTCGTGAGCGAAAGGGTTAAAGGTCTGGATCATATAAAAATTTGCGATTTATATTTGCAGAACCAACCATGATATTAATTTTAATGTTACAAAAATTAAGGTTACGCAGTTCCATCTCAAAAGGTCAAATCAGTCAACTAATATCATTTTGAAAATGAAAGGTGAACCAATAGGACGAGTAGAGAACTTAAATGTATAAATAAAATTATCACCAACTCCTTGAGTGATGACTCAGACATAAGAAAACAGTATCGAAATTTCAGTGCTAAAGCAAACATAATTATAAACAACTTCAGATTTTGTACGAGTGAAGCTAAAGAAACTATTTTTTATACTTTCCGCGCTTGTATTTACGGGCAGCAACTTTGGACTAATTATAAAAAAGGTTCCGTCAGAATTGTAAATATGCTTTATAACGGATCTTTTAGTCATCTTCGCGAATGTTTGGGAACCACGATGTCTCGAGTTTTCTGGAGGTAACAAGAAATGCTCAGTACACTCTAATGAGAAGAATTCGAAACTCTGACAATCCAATTGTTCAAACAATTCATCAATATGCCTTCGTGTCATTTGAAATTTAAACTATGGGCTTCATCATAGTATGAAAATACCATCGTTATTGGTATTTTCATTACTCGGATGTTTTTCAGTCGTATTTTGTTTTTAAGTTTTATTACTACTTATTTTATTTGTATTTTAATTTTATAAAAGGTGTTAGCGTGGTGTGTTTTTGGTGGTGAGGACGCCAATTCGATGGCGGGTTCGGATCCACTGGCCTCGGAGTATTTGGGTTGCCCTTTATAATCACTCGGGCATCAGGATGGCATCGATGCTTGGGTTGGTAAGCCGCTTAGAGGAATGAATAATAAGTAATACGGCTCACGTAACGCTTCATTATGATAACTAGTGAGAATAAATGATCAGGCCTGACGGCACCGGGTTTATGCGAATAGCATAGGTTAACAGTGAGTAAAAGAATCGTCCAGGGTGTTGTTGTTGTTGTTGTTGTTTGACGTTATAAGAGGTTAAATTAGAGTTGTGGGAGTGATGTCAGAAAGTGTAGAAATGGGAAATATAGGCGAAGAGTTGATAGGTCCTCGAGCTCACCAAGGATGCGCAGTTTTTTTTTTTTTTTTTTTGGTGGGAGGTAAGGTGAGGTGATAGGTGTTTCACCTTTCTTGCGCGTTCAAGCTTTTGTGGGGTGCTTGTTTTATTAGCTTAGAGTTTGGGTGCGGCTCGACTCGGCATTTTATACATTCGAGTCTCGCGCATGCGCATTGGACCCACGCTTTGAGGGCTTGGTATTATTTGCGTCGTGCGCACCCACCGGAACCAAGCGATCCGCCCCCTCCGGGAAAAGTTCGTCATTCTATAACACTTGTACAGAACTTTTAGTAATTTTTGTATCATTTCTGTTCGTTGTGTTTTAATATTACTTTTATTTTCACTCTCATTATATATATATATATATATATATATATATATATATATAGTTATATATATAGTATATATAGTATATATATATAGTATAGTATATATATATATATATATTATATAATATATATATATATATATATATATAATATATATATATATATATATATAATATATATATATATATAGATATATATATATTATATATATATATATTATATATATATATATATATATATAATATATATATATATATATATATATATATATATATATATATATATATATATATATATATAAGAAGTAAATAAAAAATCCAATCTGAAGGGTTTAAAAAATCCCTTGTTGAGAGATGAAAGGATGCAGAAGCTGAATGTCTGGATAAGATGAAGAAATGTGTACCAGTAGAGTACCTGTGAAAGCAGATTGAGTACTTGAAGAGTACGTACAGATAAAAACAACAACATTAGTAAGGTATTGCCGATATTTGATGTTGCTGTCAAATTAACTTCAGTTTTATTTTCAATCGTCAAAAACTATACTTGCGTCTCAGTACATCGGTCTTAATACCTGTCTATCAACTTCATTAGATAGATAGATAGAGTGAATAATAGACTGACAGGCAAACATACGTACAAATAGGGTTGCCATGTCTCCCGATAGGCTCGCCACGTCTACCAATTTCGTCGGGAGTCTTCGTTTTCAAACCTCGTTTCCGACTCCGGTCGTATGGTCCATCGGAGACATAAATCTTTCGATATTCTCTTATACGGGTCAGGACGAGTTTACTGCGTTTAACAAACAACATTCAGTAACACGGAAGTAAAGAATATCATTAGTGCCGCAGTGGCTCTCGCTACAGAAACCGCGCATACCGACATCTGACGGCAATGGCTTCCGACATATCGTGGTTTGTTTTCATTATTGAATTGACGTTGACTCACTCGCACTATTTCCAATTTAACTTTTTCCCACTAAACCCAGCTTTATTTTGAAGCACTTGCCAGTTGCCAGGTAAAAATAGGTGTACAGCTGTGGCAGGCAGCATAGACTATCAGGAATATTGAATCAATATTTAAAAATGCAAACTGTTGTCATGCATATACACGTTCTTTACTTAGATGGAGCGCTAAAACAAATAAGTATTTCTTCATTTATAATCATGCATGGTATATGGTATCGAATATATATATATATATTTTTTTTTTAACCAATTTTTGTTTTTTAGAATTTGGCGGGATATTTCACGAGTTGGCAACACTGTTCTATCATTCTATCAGTTACTTGTCACCAAGTGTGTGTGTGTGTGTATATAAAACCACTACACCTTAGTGGTGTAGTGGTTAGCGTCGCTGATTACGAATCCATCGGTCCCGGGATCGAGACCCGGTGACGGCAGGCGGCGCGCAGCAAAACCCATCTGTTCATCCTTTCACACAATAAAGAAATTGGTTGATAGATGAATGGGTACCCTGGGTAGCCTAGTGGTCAAGATGTTGGGATGCTGGCGAGGTGTGGTTCAGATTCCACGTTAAACTGTAGGTCTAAGGTGGAGTGACAAGCTTGACCCTCGCCAGGATGAACAACTCGTACGGAAGTAGGGTAGCCCAAGATAAAGTAGCACCAGTGAGTTTTGTTAAAGAAATAATGGGATTACTTAATCTGGGGCCATCCTGTATATATATATATATATATATATATATATATATACCGTTCCTGTTCCGTGCGATGGTCTCTCTTCACACGAAGGTGAAGCTGGTGGCCCCGTCTCTAGGTCTGGCTTGGTGGAGGAGCGAGTTGCTTTCTTGCGCTCTCCACCGTACATAGCCATATACTGTATATATATATATATATATATAAAATGTCCCTCATAGTCATAAATGGAATCTGGTAAATGTACATATCGATAGAAAACGAGAAATTGAGGGAAAATCCTCTTTCTACAGTTTGTTCCATCTTTTGAAGATTCCATTTTATGTAATTTCCTATTGTCGAGAGGTCTCCCAACCAATATTACCGTTCCAAATAATGAAACTTCTTCCGTAATTACGACTAATATTACTTAATATTAAAATTATATTATTATAATTAATATTAAAATTATATTATAATTAATATTCAATTTTTATCATCCAAACCAATTTTAGGTAAATATTAAGTTTCGCGAAGACCAGCTTTTTGACGAAGTAGAAATTTCTTACAAAAATCCCGATTGGTCGAGAATTGGCCACGTAGAAAATAACTAAGCAATCTAAAACGACCAACTAACCTGGTGTAATCCGGTCTCCGCGAAACTTAATATAAGCTCAATTTTAAATCCGAAAGAATCGTAATAAAAATGAATAATTTACAATTAATAGTTAGAAATAACAACATATTTTGTCATATAAAATATCATTCACGATACATTAAAATAATAGTCTTGCCGAATGGATTCCAGATATTGAATTATTATTATTATTATTATTAATTCAAGAATGGTATATCAGTTTCTATTTAGAAGCTAAGAAAATCCCGAGAACAAAAAGAAAAAGAAAAATCGTTAAAAATACGTTGAAACGCTATATCGTAACGTAACGAGTATCAAAGAATCGAAAACAAAGACAAAAAAAAATTAAGACCAAGTGAAGAAAAAATAAAGTTTCTAGTTTAATGGTCGCGGACTTTGGTCGGTGGGTATGTACGTTGTTAAGACTGTTTTTAAGCTTGTTTGCGTGGGCATCCGACATACGCAGACATTCACGTAGTACAGTCAGCTTCGTAACAGGATAATGGAAGGCGTCTTCGTCTTCTGGGAAAATTAAAGCTACTATAGCGGATTTAATTTTCCCAAAAGAGTTCCTTGTTCCGTGGTCTGTGTGTAACATAAACGACTAAAGACGAAGACACCTTCCATTCTCTTGTTACGAAGCTGACTGTACTACGTGAATGTCTGCGTATGTCGGAAGCCCCACAAGAAGCTTAAAAACAGTCTTCCAACGTACATACCCACCGACTAAAGTCCGTGATCATCAAACCAGAGAGACTCGTCACAGTAACATAGTGGTAAGATACCGGTCCGTTATTCGGAAGCTCCTGGGTTCGAGTCTCCGTTAGGACTTCAGATTTTATCAGTTATTAAGGTACCTTTCCGGATCTCCCTTAGTGGTGTAGGGGTTCGTGGTCCCACGTAAAGCAGTAGGTCCCTTTCGTCACGTGATTTTTAAGGATGTGGTGAGAGAGATTAAAAAACCAAAGCCATTAAATACCAAAGACATTCTAACAAAAGTAATAAAAAAAGATCTTCCAAACTTTCAAAACATACTCTACAACTCGCACAAATCCTTAAAATTGCGAAATCTCTATTGGCAAGCCGTCCCCGACCCCGTCCCCCCAAACCAATCCTAATTATGAAACGATAAAGGACTCTCAGATACACTAAGTATATTTTGAAACGTATTAAAGTTCTCTCATATTCAAACAGCACCACAAATTCCACCTTTCGTAGAGCCATTCTCCGCCATATACTCCACAAGTATCATCATACATACATTAAATTAAAGTTATTTAAACTTTATGCAAATATTCCAAAGATGTTCACATCGTTAGTGAACGAAACTTCAGTTGAAATAAAGTAATCAGGACATTATGGCAATTTCTATCAAAAGTTATCCTGAAACGGGTGCATGCGAACACACACACACACACACACGTTATTGTTATTAATATGATTATTATTATTAATATCCAGTGGTGGGCACCGTTAACCAAAAAGTTAACTTCGATAACGATAATCCGTTAACCCCAATTTTTAACTCCGATAACGATAATCCGATAATTTTACTACAAAGTTAACGGAAGTTAACGATAATCCGTTAACGATAACTATTTCTTTACTAACATTTAAAAAAATCAAGGAAAAAAGCTTTAAAACCCACAGAAAATGTTTATTTATGCAAAATCCAACAATAAATAGGTATTTAACTGTATTTTTATCAAGTTTTGCAACTTTTTTGCTTAATAACTTTTTTTTTTTTTTTTAATAAAAAATGTACTGATTACATGTTTTGAAACCCTTGTAACCACTAACCATTAACTAAATTTTAATTTACCAGAGAATTATTATGGCGGGAACTGAAAGGTAAAATTAAATTTTAGGCACATTTATTAAAGACTATGACACAATGTGCTGGTTGCCCTTCAGAAAGACCAACTTCTCAAAGTTAGGCCCAACTGCCAGTCTTGACCTCTTGGGCCTCAGGATGTCCTTGCCGAGAGAGAAGAGCCCTTCCACTGCGGCAGAGGACGGAATTGGCAGACTGAAGTTATGGCGGTTTGAATTCATTCGCGGAGCGGTGATCTTCCGTGAATGACTCCTCGCAGTTAACGTGTTAACGGACTTTAACAGACTAAATATCGAGTTATCGGAAGTTAACTGGTCCGATAACGATAAATGGAAATTAACTTCCGTTAATAGTCCGTTAAAAAAGTTAACTTCGTTAATTAATTGTTATCGGATTAACGCTTTAGTGCCCAACACTGTTAATATCTTATATATACTTAAAAACAGTGGTTTTATAAATATAACCTTGGTTTTGCTTTGCCCGAATTGTTCATTTTGACAAAGGTCAAGCTTGTCACTCCACCTTTGACCTACAGTTTAACGTGGAATCCGAACCACGCTCCACCACGGGCGATCAGAAATTACAGTCCTCGCCCGGACTCGATCTCACGATCAGCAGCAGCCCAGCGTCTTAACAACTAGGCTACCCAGGGTACCCATTTATCTACCAACCAATTTTTTGTGTGGAAGGCTGAACAGCTGGGTTTTGCTGCGCTCCGCCTGCCATCACCGGGTCTCGATCCCGGGGCCGATGAATTCGTAGTCAGCGATGCTAACCACTACACCATTAAGCTTTTCTGATAACCAGATGATGATGTCACTATACGAACTTTTTTTAAACTGACGTCATAATGACAAAAAATATCGGTTTACGAGAATTCCTCGAGCGAGTGGGTTATTTGGAAGGTTTATGGGTGAGCCCATAATAAAAAATTTGGGTAGCTGATGAATCTAATAAAGAATGCGAACATAATACCTATAAACAGTTTATATATGTGTGTGTGTGTGTGTGTGTGTGTGTGTGTGTGTGTGTGTGTGTGTATACACCCCACCCGTGTCCCCGATCGCCTTGAAGATAGGCTCAACATTCTGAATTTATTTCTCACCACTCCTCCTTTTTCTTACTCTGTCAAACTTTTTTCTCCGTTGGGCTCTTCCGACAATAATCTTATATCTATTTCCTGTTCTATCGTTCCAGTTTGGCCTTTGGATCCTCCCAAGAGAAGACGTCTTTGCAACTTTGGCGCCACTGATGCGGAGTCCCTCAGGCAGGACTTCCCTGATTTCCCATGGAATGATGACTGCTTCCGTGACCGGGGCCCCTCCGAGTGCGCTGAGGTGATTCTCTCGGGCTTGGAGGCGTACATTCCGCATTCTATTCCTACTACCAATGCTACAAAAAACTTTGTTTAACTTTGCTTGTTTTAATGCTATCCACAACATAGAGGAGGCTTTCAGAAGGTACCGTCGCCATCCAACTCCTGACTCTCACTTAGCTTATTTTTCTGCCCAGAATCGTGCGAAATCTGTTCTTCGACTCGCCAAAAATTCCTTCATCAGACAAAAATATAAAAATTTATCCAATTATCCAATTCTAATTCTTCTCGCTCTTTCTGGCTCCTAGCCAAAAACCTCTTCAGCAACTTTACTACTCCTTTCCCTCCTCTTTTCCATTCCGACGGCTCAGTTGCCGTCTCTTCTCCTGACAAAGTTGAACTCTTCGCTCAAACTTTCGCCTCCAACTCAACACTGAACGATTTTGGTGCTGTTTCTCCGTCTCCTCCTCCCTCTGACTTAATTATGTCAGAAATCAGAATCGCTTCCAAAATGTTTATTCTGCCCTATCTGGGCTCAATTCTAGGAAGGAGTACGGTCCTGATGGTGTTCCTCCTGTTGTTCTTAAGAACTGTACTTCAGTGCTGACACCTTGCCTAGGCAAACTCTTTCGTCTTTGTCTCCCATCTGGTACTTTTCCTTCCTGTTGGAAGTTCGCTTTCATTCAGCCTGTCTGAAAGAAGGGTGACCACTCTTAACCGTCCAATTGCTTTGATTTCTTGCCTTTCTAAAGTTTTTCAATCTATCCTTAATAGGAAGATTCTTACATCTCTCTTTTCACAATCTTCTTTCAGATCGTCAGTATGCCTCTTGATCATCCTCCTTTCGGAATTTCGGTGAAACGTTGGCTATTGCGCTAGACATATCAAAAACTTTTGAGAGAGTCTGGCGCAAATCCTTAATTTCTAAACTGTCCTTCGGTTTCTATCCTTCTATCTTATCTGTGCCTTCGTGTCTAATTTCCTTTCTGGCCGATCTATAGCTGTGGTTGTAGATGGTCACTGTTTTTTTCCTAAAGCTATCAACAGTAGTGTTGCTCAGGGTTCTGTCCTGTCACCCACTCTTTTCCTTTTATTTATCAATGATCAATCAGGTTAGTCGTACTTCCTGTCCTATCCCGATGATTCCACTCTTCTCCACCTGCATCACAAAGCGTTCCTATCAACAGTCACTCCATGATTCGCGTGAGACGGCTATGATGCACCTCACCTCTGATCTTTCTACTATCTCTGATTGGGGCAAAGAAAACCTTGTGGCTTTCAATGCCTCAAAAACTCCGTTCCTTCATCTGTTTACTGGTCACATTCTTCCATACGACTATCCTCTCGCCTTCAACAATACACAGTTCAATCCTTCCTCTTTTAACATTTTTGGTATTTCCTTTTCTCGCGATCTTTCCAGGAATGGTCACAAACTCTCTTTCTAAAACAGCTTCTAAGAGGTTAGGTGTGCTGTACTGGCTCTATGGTTTCTTCACCCCACTGAGCTGCTGTCTCTGTACAGGCAGGGCCGCCGAGAGGGCGGGCAAGCCGGGTTAAATCCCCGGGGGCCGGAAAGAGGGAAGATAAAAATCTAAAAATATTAATAAAGCAATTGATTAAATAACAGAGGAAATATAATTAATGAACGTACATTTTATGGAGATTATCATAGTCAAACTGAAGCAGATAAAATATTATCCGCGATCCACCGATGCTAAAGACCGACTGACAGATCTGGGAACTATTGTAATTGAAAGCCAGTTAGCCCGTACTTTAAATGTCATCAGAATCATTTATCACTTTGCTAGAGAAAAGGCAAAGAAAGTACACTTCTAATTATGGAAATCTTGCAGTAAACAATTGTCTTGCCTGCATGGACTGCTACTGCATTTGTAAACTGTATGGTGATATAATTAATATAATTGATTCGAAAAATAAAATGGTCATTTTCTTCCGAGTTGTTTATTCATACTGTATGTTTTGAATAGAGACTTGGACATAGAATCAGTTTGCTTGTTATGTACACAAAAAACATTCATAATAAAATACTGAGTAAACAGGGGGGCCCATATACCAATCCTTCCCCGGGGGCCGGGACAGCTCTCGGCGGCCCTGTGTATAGGGGTCTTGTCCGCCCCTATACGGAGTACACTTCTCATGTGTGGGATTACTTAACCCACACAGCTCTCCTTGACCGGGTGGAATCAAAGGCTTTTCGTCTCATCAATTCCCCGCCTCTTACTGATTGTCTTCAACCCCCCTTTCTTCGTCGCAATGGTGCCTCACTCTCTCCGTACTATCACTAATTATAACGGCTACTGCCCTTCCGAACTCTTTAACTGCGTGCCTCCTCCTTTAAGGAGAGCACTCAGTACCAGACTTTCTACACTTCTCATTCCTTTTCTGTCCAACTCTCTAACGCGAGGGTTAATCGGTATTTTCAATCTTTCATCTACTGAACCGGTCATCTCTGAAACAATCTTCCTCAATCCATCTTTCCTTCTGTCTATGACTCCTACTTTTTCAAACGCAATGTGTCCAGTTACCTCGAAAAACTTGGACCTTGATTTTCTCTCTTCTCTTTCTATGAGGAAGGGGACGTTTTTGCGGCCATTCGCCCTTGGCCCCTTCTTCTTGCATAAAAATATTATATATATAATATATATATATATAAGCAAACAACCACAAGGAAAAGGAAACACAAAGTCCGAGCGCTTTCGTGATATATTCACGAAAGCGCTCGGACTTTGTGTTTCCTTTTCCTTGTTGTTTTTTGCTTATTAATAAGGTCACGTGTTGTTTGTGATTCTAGTGCATATATATATATATATATATATATATATATATATGGGATACATTTCATTTCACACTTAAACACGTGAAATGAATGAATGATGCAAACCCGCAAGGAAAAGAAAATTATTCCAACGTCTTTCGTGTATTCAGCAGTACATCTCGTCAGGGAATTCCCTTACGAGTTATACTGCTGAATACACGAAAGGTCTTGAAATATTTTTTTTTTTTTCTTTGTGAGTTTGTATAATATATATATATATATATATATATTTCATAAAACTAAAGCGACACCTTCGATTTTTTCAGTTTTTGATTTGATAATAAAAGTTGATAAATAATAACAGATTTATTGAATAATATATTTAGAATCGCGTTCCTTTCCCCTTTCCATTTGGACACACCTTCTGGAATTCCATTGATGATCTTTGACATTTGTTTTTGAAGATAATCATCGTGGTGTCTATTTACTTTTGCCAACCCTCTGTGTGTGTGTGTACTGTGTATGTGTGTGTGTGTGTAATCTTTGTTTTCAACTAATTATAAACTTTTTCAGGTTTCGAAAAAAGGAAACTGTCAGCATTTATTTCTTTAATTATTTCTTTTCGTTTTTATTAAATTTTATAAAAAAATATATATTTTTCCCCATCCTCAGTTGTGCCATTAAAAAATTGGTCCATTTACTATTCTGAACCTCGCATTTCGGCACACTCAGGAGGAATTCCAAATATAAGAGAGAGAGAGAGAGAGAGAGAGAGAGAGAGAGAGAGAGAGAGAGAGAGAGAGAGAGAACTATCATGGGGATTGTAAAAGTATAATAGAAAAGAATGAATTTCCTCGCTTAATGTATGCAGTTAATACTGGAATTTTTTATGCCTTAGTTAAGGCGTATAAAGAGTTCTTTCTCATTAAATTCGATAGTTACGATGAATAAATATGCAGAATCATTTGTCACCCTTAAAAGCAAGGGAGAATAATCACCCTGCCTCAATTTTAGGGCTTTTTAAAGACGCCATATGGCACAGCGGATAAATTTTATGCCTTAAATTTAGGATATTTTTATCATGCCGCAAATATTGCGGCGTAAGAAAACTATCTTTAAATAATTTTTTTTTATAATTTTGTATTACTACTTTGTCCAACGTTTGTGCGCAATTGTAATAAAGTGCGAATTTCATGAATTGATTGGCCAAAACTGATTTTATGATATTTCTTAACACCTCAATAATTATACTTTGCTATTAACTTAACTAAATTTAAGATAAAACTAGAATCTAATCCAGTTTATTCGAATTTAAATCCGACTCTAATTTAATCTAACGTTAAATAACAGTGACTTATTCCGAACTGACATCGAATCAAGCTCTGTAGTGACACTTCTTCAGTAGGAAATCCATGCCCGAAGATTCCACTTCATCACTTGACCTTTGTTATTACGGAGGAGGTTAAACAACCCCAAACATTATTATTATTATTGGGTTACTTCCCCCTCAATGTCATTCCCATTCTCATCCACGGACCGTAAATGGGGATGTTCAAAGTGGGAATTCCAAATCTGGTACGAGAGTATCCTGATTTGGGAAATGGTAAAAAGCGACAGTGACGCAAGTGCAGGCACGAGGTTTATCTTGTGTGCAAAAAACGCAACTTAAAGTGAGAAATCCTACAATGGGAATGGGAATATATCAATTTGAAAACTTCCACCTTTGAGATTCCTGCTTTAAGATTTTTCACTTTTCGTCGAGGATCGAGGAATGAAATGGGAATCACATTGATTGCCTGGACGACATTATTATTATTCAAGAGCAGACAAAATTCGGCTCCAATTCTCTTCCATTCAAGACGTGTTCCAGTGAGTATAATAGCATTTTAGGGTAAGTTATGACTTTTTTTCTTAAAGAACACTACTCAGCTGAGCAAACCAAGCTCAAAAGGTAGTAATCAATAAGGTCTCTTCCCTCTCAATGTCATTCCAAGAATGAGAATCTCAAAAGAGAGAATTTTCAAATCGATCCATTCCCATTCCCACTTTAGACTACATTTTTCATAGAAAATACCCCTCGGGTATGCAGTTGCATCACTGTCTCTTTTTACCGTTTCCCAAATCAGGAAATTTTGCTCGAAGTGAGAATTCCAAATTTAAGAATTCTCAATTGCGGACCGCGGATGGGAATGACATTGGAGTTTGAAGTAATCTTTAATAAGTGTCATTATAATAAAACCGGATTTTTTTCGGGTGGAGGGCAATGGCGTACTGGCCCAGACATACCGAAGAGCCTGAGCGCTTAACTGCCTGTCAGTTAGCACTTCAAGTCTGAGATATAAACATTAAAATTTTTACGCTGATACGATAATCTGCCCATATTAGTTAACAGTAGAACTAAACCATTTTGGTGATAAATGTCACATAAAAATTGGTCATGTATAACTAATAAATATACTAAAATAATAATTATTATTATTTTATATACAAACTTTGGTAGATAGAATCTTTTGTGTAAACTCACTCATCAAACTGTGTACTTTATATTGTTTTTTAATTTAAATTTTAAGGTGTCAAAAGTTTAAGCAATTTTTCAAATTAAACTTTAGATCATTCCTTAACTTGAAGAGTAAAAAAATAATCTCTTATTTTTTTTGAAGAGGAATTTTAATAAGTTCCAGCCAAGTAGGTCTTTGAATTTGTGTAGATGGATCGCGCAACTTTATCTGCTCGCCGCACCATGCACGACAAATGGGTCTTTGTTTTTATGTAGTTATACGGTGAGGCAACTTTTGAGATGATCGTTGTAGATATATAGTTTTGGATGTTAATTAAAACCGTCACTTTTAATTAGCAAACGTTGTTATATGCTGTTATACTGCGGTATTGCAGTAGCCTCGTTCAAAACATTACGCGCAGTCCGGGTATCTATAGATGGTTATCTCAAAATAGCCTCTTCCCACTCAGTCATTCCCATTTCATCCCTCGTCCAAGAGTGAGAAATCCGCCAGTGAGAACCTTAAAGGAAGTAATTCTCAAAAAATACCCCTCACGCCCGCAATTTTGTCACTATCTCCTTTTCCCAAATCAAGAAACGCTTTCCCGAGTCTGGAATTATCACTATAAGCATTCTCATTCGCGGACCGCGGTTGAGAATAATACCTAAAAGAAACAAATACAACGTAACCTCGCATCTTAGGCGAGACAAACAACCAATCTCCCCTCCCTCTACACCCCCGACCGCCAAAAAAGAAAAAAATACCATCACAAAAGTGCGATAAAAATGTGGTAAACTATACAACATCGATATGAAAGTAAAATGGAGTCTTCCGAAAATGGCGCTCAAAAAGTTTTTATCTTTCAAAATGATGATAATAAAAAAAAAAAAAAAAAAATCAATTCTATTTTAGTATTCTTTTCAACTGTTCGTTTTAATTTTTGAGTTTATATTTTATCTTTTATATAATTTATTTTTATAACGGAAGCGTAAAGAAGAGAATCTCTTATTATAAAAGGTAATTCACCAGAATTGTTTGGCAAAAGAGTATAGAACTACATATATATATATACATACAGAGAGAGAGAGAGAGAGAGAGAGAGAGAGAGAGAGAGAGAGAGAGAGAGAGAGAGAGAGAGGAGAGTATTGTAGTGTATTTACTTCCTATTTCTTTAGCTTGAGGAAGTAATAAAATGTAGAGAATGTTAAAACTGAAAAGAATATAATGTAGGAAATGGTGTGTTTATCGTTGGAAGAAAAACAGAAATATTAATAAATTTATGCACAGTAAAAACGAACTTTTTCCAAAAAATGGAATATTTATCATGGTGAAAATTTAAAGGGCTATATCATTGTACGATGTTTAAAGTATATTTTAGCGAATCACTGCGGCAAAATCGTAAAAAAAAAAATATGATCACTTCTCGCATGGCGTCGTTCCCATTTCCATTCGCAGTCCCAAAGTGGGAACGATGGATTTAGGAATTCCAAGTTTGGGAAAAAGGATTTCTGATTTGGGAAGGGATTAAAAAGAGAGAATTGCGGACCCGTTCGATACTTTGCGTGAAAAATGTAACAAATTGAAAAATCTTACGGAAACAATGGGAATGACAGTTCGAAAATTGCCTCCTTTGAGAGTTCCACTTCAGGATTAAACACTGTTGGACGAGGAATTAAATGAGAATGACAATGAGTGAGAAGAGACCGTTAATCACTGTAGCATTTCTACTTCGACAACACGAGTGAGAATGGAAATTACAATGACGCCAAATGTGAAGTAATCCATCGTGTATAAGAAATCATAAGTCAACTGACAATATAGGCAACGTCGAAAAAAAAAGTGTGTGTGTTATATATATATATATATATATACAGTATATGCTATAACTCAGAATGGTCCTCTGAGATATTTTGACTTATATCAGTGGTGGCGAACCTTTTTTGCTGGCGGGTCATTTTTGTTACTTTTGATTTAAAAAAAAAACGAAATTGGGTCACAATAATTTATTTACTTACTATTTTTAGTGAGAAACTTCTTGTTGGATTTTAGCCGCTAATGTTTTGATCCGAGGTTTATATTTAGTTGTCTTTAGTCTCACACACGCAGCACTCACATCTGTGCCAAGGCGATTCCTAGTGGTGGATTTGACGAAATTCATGGAGGAAAACAACTGTTAACACGAATAACATGAACCAAATATTGTTAGCGGAGCTAATGCTAGCTTTATCATTAGTGCAAAAGAATTTGGTAAAGAGTTCCATTCTGCGAGAATAAGATTCTCTACTCTTTCTATTGATTGTTGTTCTCTGGTTACACCCAAAATTGACGACTCCAATTCCTTTTCTCGTAACTTCAGATTAAGATCAATAAATTTAGTCTTCCATACTCCACTTTCTTGCAAGTCAACTAATTCCATTTCTAAATTACCAATGTCAAGCCATTGAAAAGCTGATAATTGAAGATCTTCAAATTGAATAGTATGTGGGAATTGAATGAATTGTAAGTTGTCATACATACACACACGTTTTTAAACGTATACTCTACGTTTTAAACGTTTCAATGTGTATCAGCTGTTTATTTCGGTGGGAGAATAAAATAATTTTAAGACTAAGGCATAAAGTATTAAAAATTAAAGTCAGATTTCATTTAAATAAGAGCTCGTGGGTCACTAAAAATTGCCTCGTGGGTCAGTGGTTCGCCATCACTGACCTATATATACAGGGTGCATCAGAAGTCGCGTACCATATTTATAGATACAGATGACCTATAAATATGGTGTGCGACTTCTGAAACACCCTGCATATATATATATATAATATATATATATATATATATATATATATATATATACACACACTACAATGTAAAGGTAGAGTGGTAACTTGGGTATAAATTTTTAATAATACGCAACGTAAATTTCAATATAGGAATAATAAGAGTTTAAAATTCCTGCATCGAATGGTGCTATAAACGAAAAATTTTCCGATGACGAAAATGACTTTATCGTAACATTCAAAAATTGAATCAAATTTTTTTTTTCCAAATCTACGACGACACGCGTTTAAAAAAAAAAAAAATCAATGTTGTCAACAGGAATTCTAGTTACAATGATAAATAGCAATAACCTGAGCCATACGGTGTATATGTCAGAACTAAATATGATTTTTGGCGCTGTTATAGGAACTCGAATAGGCTAAAATCTGAATTCTGGTTCATGAGTAACCCAAACTACCCGCCTACTTCCCCCGCTAAAAATTTGCCAAATTCTTCCAACTCTTTTTTTAGTGATTTTTTAAAACTATAATGCAAAAATTATAAATTAAAATTATGAAATAAAATAATTCGTTAAAATATAATTTTCATTTTAACATTTAACAGATTTTCAGATAAAAGTTTCTGTTGCTATACATACAATATATGCAGGGTGGGGGAAAAGTGTTTGAGGATTTTATACATCCAAATAACACCAGTACACATTTGAAAACTTGTCGATCGATTTTTACAAACTAGTTGGTGATTCTATATAATTTGAGTGCGCTGATCTCAAAAATATAGTTAGTTTTTCCCTATCACGTATGGTTTTCTTACTACAGGGTGTCATAAATCCCCCATTTATCCCCAAATGTGAACCATCTTATCGAGATCAACATTGGATTGCACATGCTAAACCATAAATTTTGTTGTTATAGACTACAGTAACGCTTACATAATAATGTAGGGTAAATATATATAACAACCAGTCCCATTCCCAGCAAAATACTCTCTCCCCTCCCATCAATGGGTGGTTAACATTTGGGGACAGATGAGGTATTACAACACCCCTTGTAGCACGAAATCTTTAGGTGATAGAGTAAAACCTAATTAAAGCAGAATTAAATAGCTCCTAGCTCTTGGACAAGCATATTGCTTGTTTATGAAAGAATAAAAAAATAACTGAAAGAAACAAAATATATTTACCTTCTTTACTTGCACACATTTCAGGACTTATTCCAAAGACTTAAGACTACGAAGGTAGATCTGACTAATGACGACTAAACCGGTGCTTCTTTGATGTTTTCTTATGCTGTGCGTTAGGCTGATCTTGTTGCAGACACCAGCAGTAATCCGCCATCATATTTGTATGCCATCTTCCTTGATATCTTCTTTACATGGTTTTGATGTCTTGGTGAAATCGTTCCCCTTGCTCCTCACTGACATCTCCGAGATTTTCGGGAAAACGGTCAAGATGCGAAAATAAGAAGTGAACTTTCAGGCTCATGTTGCAGCCTAAGGCGCAAAACTTTTTAAGCATATTTGCCACCAGTCTTTCATAATTTTGGCTTTTGTAGTTTCCCAAGAAGTTTTCAACAACATCTTTGAAACCAAGCCATGCTTCTTTTTCTTTATTGGTCATTGTGTTCAGAAAATGATCGTCTGTCAATAACTTTCTAATCTGAGGACCTATAAAAACACCTTCCTTTATTTTCTCGTAGCTAATCTTTGGATATTTTGAACAAATGTACTTGAAACACTCACCTTCTCTATTCAATGCTTTGACATACTGCTTCATCAAGCCTAACTTAATGTGCAATGGTGGTAGGAGGATTTTATTTTGGTTCAACTAGATGTTCATGTAAAATGTTCTTTGATCCTGGGTAAGATTCTCTCTAGGAGGCCAAGTTTTCCTCTTCCAGTGCTGGTCACATGCTCACTATCCCATTCGCAGATGAAACATGGCATCTTAGTGTATCCTGATTGCTGCCCAAGTAACATGCAAAGGACTTTGAGATCCCCACACAATATCCATCTGTGATTTTGATACTGAATTTTTTCCAGAAGCAGTTTCATGTTATCATAGGTCTCTTTTAAATGAGTAGAATGGGCCACTGGGATTGATGCATATTTGTTACCGTTGTGCAGTAACACTCCTTTTAGACTGTTTTAGAGGAATCTATGAAAAACCTCCAGTCACTGGTTTGGTATTCGATGCCTAGCTTGCACACTAATCCTGTGATGTCCTTGCAAAATACCAAGGGACCATCTTCTTCGAAAAAAGGCACGAAGTCTTTCTCACGATTTCTGTACCAAGCGAAGTATGTGTCGGATGCCAATAAATTGTTCTCATGCAATCTAGACCCCAAAAGCTCTGCAGAGTCCTTAGGCAGATTCAAATCCCTGACTAAGTCATTTAGTTCGGCTTGGGTTAATGGTTTAGGAGGATCTCGGTCAGCTGTTGGCTGTTCATAATCATCATCATTGTCTGGATTTGGAGCTGAATCAGAATCTGAATTGTATTGATCCATAGGGAATAGGAACTTCTGGACCATGGGGTACCGGCCTTATTGCAGATGGAAGACTTGGGTATTGAAGGCTCTCTTTATTCTTTGCATTATAACCTTTAACATTGCAAGAACAGAAGTAGCAGTCGTCGGTATGGTTTCTAGGCTCGCGCCATACCATAGGGATCCCAAATGGCAAACTTTTCTTTTTACCTTTGCTCCAATTCCTTAGTGCCGCAACACACGTACGACAAACCTTGTGTGGAGCCCAACTTTTGTCTTGATCTAATTTAATTCCAAAATAAGCATGATAAGCTCTCTTAATGAAGGTCGTTACATCTGTCCTTTGTTTTACAACATACCGACCACAAATATAACAAAATATGTCTGGACTATGGGTACATCCTCTAGAAGCCATTATTAAAATTTTAAAGACGTAATGTTAGAATTATCTATCTGAAAAATATGAAAAAACGAAATTAATTAAAGATAAAAAAGGTAAAAAATTACAAAACGCCCCAAAATTGTTTTGCTAATAACTTTAAAACTGTAGGTGATAGAAAAAAACTGGTAGCATTTTTTAATTCAGCGCAGCGAACTGCTTCAGAATCATAACTCAAAATAAAGAAATCGATTTTCATGCAGACCGGTGTAATTTGCTTATAATAAGTAAATTCCAATGATATCACTGCAGTATATGCGATACTTTTCAAAGCAACTATACAAGGCCAGGAATGACCCAAGTCTAGAACAGGAAGGTCATAGCCCCAGTCAGCGCCATGTTAGTAAGGATGGAATACAACAATGAAGAAAAAGTGTATCTTGTATCGTGAGCTATTTCTTATAATAATTGAAGAAAGTTTGCGTTTATTTCAAGAAAAATATAATAATCCACCACCAAATGCAATCACTCTTCGATACTGGAAGCTCAAACTTTTGGAAACAGGGGCCTGGTAAAAGATCGTCCAAGAAGCGGAAACCCAGTAACGGCGACAGAAGACGACAACAACAAAGAAAATGTCCTCGCCAGTTTTCAAGTCGATCCAACAATTTCAACGAGAAATATATAATTTTCAGGAGCAAAAATATTGAAATCACAGGGGTACCACGATTACAAACCCATTTACTCTCAGCTCATAAACGACGATGATTCTGATAGACGGCTGCAATTTGCTGAAACAACAAGACAAAAATTCAACAGTAATACAGATCTCCTTCGAAAGATCAAATTTTCAGATGCACGTGTCTTCGGTTTAACGAGTAAAGGAAACAAACAACGTTCACTACTGGGCGAAAAAAAATCCCAAAATACGATTGGGTAAACCCATTAAAACAGCTACACTAACAGTTTGGGCCTGCATTTGTTATTCACGACTCGTTTCCTTTGACATACCAAGAGATACGATAGATGGGAAACGCTATTGCTAGGTATTGCGAGAAAGTTTTGCCACAGTTTACTAATGGAGTTGGCAGGAATTGGTTTTATCAACATGATGGAGCGCCGCCACATTACTCTGCAGCTGCCCGTGAGATTCTGTATACCAACCTTGAAAGAAGATGGCTCGGGCGGCGAGGTCCCATCGAGTGGCCAGCCAGATCACCTGATTTAACCCAATGTACTAGGGGCAGGGTTGGCAAGAAACCCACTTTTTTTGAAAAAGCCCACCCCAGGTGGGTTTTTTCGGGTTTTTTCACCTAAAACCCGAAAAACCCCGGGTAAAATTGGGTTTTTTTCATATGTCCATATGGTAGTTCATATTAGACCTACCTATTCTTATTTTTATAATAATACTGTACTGTACCGTACACTATTAATATAACATTTGTCTTGTTTTTAGCAAAAGGTTGCCTTCCAGGCAATTAAGCATAAAAAGTTATTTTCTCAGATTGAGCTTCACAACAAAATTTGGAAAACATGGACCAATTTGAACTAAATTTGGTGTGGTAAATTATCCTATTTGTTAGGCTATACTTCCTATGGAAGACAGGCCCCCGTGTCTTCTGCTGGAAGTAGATGAATTACAGCTCCCAAAGGGAACTTAATTCAGCTAGTTATATCTATTTAATTCATATTACTGAATATTTTTTCTTTTATTTCACAGTTAAATAAAACAAACTGGCAACAGCATATTTATCTTTACTGCTAGCCTACAGAATTATCTGTTTGAAGTTATAACTGCATTAAATAATGTCAAAGACCTTTGGATCAGGAAGAAAATCAGGGCATGAATGGAGTGAAGTCAATATTATTGATGGACTAGTAAAGTTAGATGCAAACATTGCAGTAATGAAATAAGTAATAAAATAGAGCGAATAAAAATGCATTTAATGAAATGTTTGAAACACATGGAATCAAGAAACAAGACTGACAATACTGCCAGTACATCATCTTCATACTGCCATGACATAGACCTCTCAGATGATCCAGACTCATCCTCACCACCACTGACACAATTACAGATGAAAAAAAGAAAAATTCAAAAGAAAGTAAGCGATTTTGGCATGACAACAACAACTTTGCAGAAAAATGTCATTGATAACAAAATAGCTAAATTCTTTTATGCAAATAATATTCCATTTCTATGTGCAGAGTCTAAGTATTTTATTGAAATGATAGAGACTCTAAGACCAGGCTACACTCCACCTTCCCGTCGAAATTTGTCTGGTCCACTTTTAAATACAATCCATGAAGAAGTAGAAAATTCCTTGAAGATGCAGTTGACTGAAGATCAGGATGTATAACACCCTGATTGGCTGATGTCTACACTCTATAACCTGCTACCTCACCCAGAGAGTTATACCTGTAGGTCTATTTGTTGACTCATGTTTGCTTGCTTTGCATGTAAAATCATTATAGGCCTATATGACAATTTTTAAAAATAATTGCATATGCACTTCTTAAGTTTCATGAAAAAACCCACAAGTGGGTAAAATAGTGGGGTTTTTTTCAAGTGGTTTTTTTTTAAAAAAAACCCGGGTGGGTTTTTTCGGGCTGGGCCCACTAGTGCCAACCCTGACTAGGGGCACTCAATATATTTTCCCCCACCCTTTCTTCTTAGCTAAATAATAGGCCATGGGGCTGAAATGTCTTTTGGGCCGTAAGTTTGAACTTTCTGCGCTTCACATAACCGGATTTTTCCAGTTTGAACCTCCCCGCCTTGTATAAAACCGCTTTTAAACGCCCTTCTATAAAACCGATGGTTAACGCAGTTTCGAAAATGGCGTCTGACAGTGATGTGTGTCGTAAACAGAGAGCTGTTATCGAGTTTTTAACCGCAGAGAAGGAAACATTTAGAAATATTCACAAACGTCTACGGAGATGCTGTTGTTGATCGAAGCACAGTTGGACGCTGGTCTAAACGTGCGATATCATCGGAGAGAGGGAGAGCCAGCCTCGATGATGAGCCACACAGCGCTCGCCGCCCGGCATCGGCTGTGACATCTCACACTGTGCAACGTGCTAACAGCATCATTCGATCAAATCGGCGCGTCACATACAAGGAGCTATCACTGGAGCTAGGAATTAGTGAAGAAGTGTGAATACGATAATTCAGCAACTAGGATACTCAAAAGTGTGTTCACGGTTTGTTCCTCGCCAACTGACTGAAGATCACAAAGACCACAGAAAAGAAATTGCTTCTGAGTCGTTGGTTCGATACGAGACAGAAGGGGATGACTTCCTTTCACGAATTGTGACTGAGGATGAGACTTGGATACACCACTTTGAACCTGAAACAAAACGCCAATCCATGGAGTGGCATCCGCAGACTCCCCACGCAAGAAAATGTTCAAAATGGCTCCCTCTGCAGGAAAGGTTATGGCCACCATCTTCTGGGACATGAAAGGGGTGATTCTGGTGGACATTATGAAGAAAGAAGAAAGGACAAACAATCGACTCGGAGGCATATATTGCTACCCTACAAAGACTCCAGAGACGTATAAAGCGAGTTCGACCGGAGAAAACTGGAAGACGTCCTTCTTTTGCACGATAACGCAAGACCACACAACAGTTTGCAAACGAGAGAGGCCATCACAAAAATGTGCTTGACTGCGTTACCCCACCCTCCATACAG
The DNA here is from genome assembly GCA_023014485.1 of Bathynomus jamesi. Classification (NCBI taxonomy): domain Eukaryota; kingdom Metazoa; phylum Arthropoda; class Malacostraca; order Isopoda; family Cirolanidae; genus Bathynomus; species Bathynomus jamesi. The sequence continues at coordinate 33,615 of JAJOZX010005323.1, forward strand.
CCCGGATCTGGCACCTTCAGACTTCCATTTGTTTGGGCCAATGAAGGATGCTTTTCGTGGAAGAAAGTTTCAGAATGACGATGAGGTTATTGAGGAGGTTAAGAGGTGGACTTTTACCAGCAAGGAATAAAGGCCCTTGTTTCGAGGTGGAGGAAAGTCGTAGAAAAGGATGGAGACTATGTGAAAAAATAAAAACTTGTAAAAAAGGCATGTAACTACTTGTGCACAAAATTTCTGGAATTTACAAGGAAACTTGGAAAGAAAAAAAAAAGGTGGAGCAAAATGTAGTGAGTGGCCCTCGTAATTTCTGGCTTTGGGCTTATTTGCGTGACAAACTCTACACCTGGTTTCATCTATCCAAATGTGAATGCCCTTGGCCGCAGAATAAATAAACAAATGAAAACGATCCTATTCGATATGTTCAGAAGAAACATGAAAAGTTTCAGAGAGAATCCACAAATGTATTTTTATAAATAAAATTCTCATTGACATTTTGTTTGATTTCTTTCATCATTTGAACACTTATCTGTATAATGTTAACTAAATAGTTGTACGTATAAAATTCTTAAAGACTTTTCTCTCACCCTGTATATTCCTCTCTAAAAATAAGAGATTTTTTTTATATATATATATATATATATATATATATATATATATATATATATATATATATATATGCATTTAACTGCAATGACCACGCAGTATATAAATGAATAGAAACGACATAAGTATTAAGGAACGTTTCTGCACACGAGGAAGAGAAATCACGAATAAATGAAAAATGAGGCGAACCGCCCGGGAATCGAACCCAGGGCCTTCCAATTGCCGGTTGGATGCGCTACCATTACACTACGGACCTCGATCATTCACAAATCGAAATTCTCCTACATAGGGCAGAAACCAATGCCCTGAGAGGGCACCCTCACAAATCGTGAATATGTGCATTTAACTGCAATGACCACGCAGTATATAAATGAATAGAAACGACATAAGTATTAAGGAACGTTTCTGCACACGAGGAAGAGAAATCACGAATAAATGAAAAATGAGGCGAACCGCCCGGGAATCGAACCCAGGGCCTTCCAATTGCCGGTTGGATGCGCTACCATTACACTACGGACCTCGATCATTCACAAATCGAAATTCTCCTACATAGGGCAGAAACCAATGCCCTGAGAGGGCACCCTCGCAAATCGTGAATATGTGCATTTAACTGCAATGACCACGCAGTATATAAATGAATAGAAACGACATAAGTATTAAGGAACGTTTCTGCACACGAGGAAGAGAAATCACGAATAAATGAAAAATGAGGCGAACCGTTCGGGAATCGAACCCAGGGCCTTCCAATTGCCGGTTGGATGCGCTACCATTACACTACGGACCTCGATCATTCACAAATCGAAATTCTCCTACATAGGGCAGAAACCAATGCCCTGAGAGGACACCCTCGCAAATCGTGAATATGTGCATTTAACTGCAATGACCACGCAGTATATAAATGAATAGAAATGACATAAGTATTAAGGAACGTTTCTGCACACGAGGAAGAGAAATCACGAATAAATGAAAAATGAGGCGAACCGCCCGGGAATCGAACCCAGGGCCTTCCAATTGCCGGTTGGATGCGCTACCATTACACTACGGACCTCGATCATTCACAAATCGAAATTCTCCTACATAGGGCAGAAACCAATGCCCTGAGAGGGCACCCTCGCAAATCGTGAATATGTGCATTTAACTGCAATGACCACGCAGTATATAAATGAATAGAAACGACATAAGTATTAAGGAACGTTTCTGCACACGAGGAAGAGAAATCACGAATAAATGAAACATGAGGCGACCCGCCCTGGAATCGAACCCAGGGCCTTCCAATTGCCGGTTGGATGCGCTACCATTACACTACGGACCTCGATCATTCACAAATCGATTGGAAGGCCCTAGGTTCGATTCCCGGGCGGTTCGCCTCATTTTTCATTTATTCGTGATTTCTCTTCCTCGTGTGCAGAAACGTTCCTTAATACTTATGTCGTTTCTATTCATTTATATACTGCGTGGTCATTGCAGTTAAATGCACATATTCACGATTTGCGAGGGTGCCCTCTCAGGGCATTGGTTTCTGCCCTATGTAGGAGAATTTCGATTTGTGAATGATCGAGGTCCGTAGTGTAATGGTAGCGCATCCAACCGGCAATTGGAAGGCCCTGGGTTCGATTCCCGGGCGGTTCGCCTCATTTTTCATTTATTCGTGATTTCTCTTCCTCGTGTGCAGAAACGTTCCTTAATACTTATGTCGTTTCTATTCATTTATATACTGCGTGGTCATTGCAGTTAAATGCACATATTCACGATTTGCGAGGGTGCCCTCTCAGGGCATTGGTTTCTGCCCTATGTAGGAGAATTTCGATTTGTGAATGATCGAGGTCCGTAGTGTAATGGTAGCGCATCCAACGCGCAATTGGAAGGCCCTGGGTTCGATTCCCGGGCGGTTCGCCTCATTTTTCATTTATTCGTGATTTCTCTTCCTCGTGTGCAGAAACGTTCCTTAATACTTATGTCGTTTCTATTCATATATATATATATATATATATATATATATATATATATATATATAAGCAAACAACCACAGGGAAAAGGAAAAGGAAACACGAAGTCCGAGCGCTTTCGTGATATATTCACATCTTCAAGGAGAAACAGAAAATAGACGGAGATTACAAAGTAAATGAGTTAAATACACAAGCAAAAAAAATAAATAAATAAATAAGAAAAATTCCCAATCGGCAACTCAAATTAAAGACCATAAAACCATCTAAAGATTTTTTCTATAGATAACAATCTGTAGGCTGCTAAATTACTAAATATAAAAGAACTACATAGATGAAATTAGACAAAAAAAAACAACCAGTACAGAGAACAAAAATTATTATAACGGTTATTAGAACTAGTATTTAATTAAAGCAGGCAATTAAGTGGCAAGAATTTAATGAAAACAAAGGGAATGGTGCCATCGTCTTACAGAATATTCCAAAATTTCTACAAACAGCCTGAAAAAAATTGTTTTCCCAATATCCAACCAGTTGAAAAGTCCAATAAACCACCCAGCACCCAAAGATTATAAACGAAAGAAATATTACAATTAAAATGGACACATAAGCATGTTAACAGTTCTTAAAATAATATTTATTTAACCAAGGCAAACCGTTAAGGGGCAAGAATGCGGTCAAGAAAACAATAGGCCCTTCGCCAACTTTCTAACAATGCACGAGTCTAATTTATACAGCCCAGGGCTAATATTAAGGACTACGTTCGCATTATTCTTGATCACACTTGATTCAAGTATATTTCTGCTAACAATAGATTTACTAAACCTTAATTTGGAAGCATTTTTCCAGTCAATGGGATGATTAGTATCTCTTACGTGAATGAAAATGGCGTTAGATTCCTGGCCACTTCTTATACTGTATTGATGCTGCTTAATACGTAACTCAAGGGTCTTACAGTTTGGCCAATGTAAAATTTATTACATATTGTGCATGGGATTTTATATACACAACCATGTTCACTTAAAGGGGAGTTCTTAATCAATGAATTCTTAATTACATCTAAATTTTTTAACGCAATATTTACGTTAAAAGTCCTCAGCAGATTCGGCAGATCAAGGAAATTTTTTCTGAATGGTAACACTAAAACATTTTTTGTGTTATAAGGACTCTTGTCCTTTACTTCGTAGAAGGTTTTCTTTGCCATTTTTAAGGACTTATCTATGCAATTCTTTGGGTATTTTAAATCAAACGCAATTTTGTATATTTTACTAATTTCGTCGTCAATGAACTCTGGACTACAAATTCGTAGGCCTCTTAGGAACAAAGTAGAAAGAACGGATCGTTTTACGTTAATGTGGTGATCAGAATAATAATGTATATAGGAACAATTATTAGTGGGTTTTCTGTAAATATTGTACTTAAACTTTTTTCCAGACCTATATATTAAAACATCTAAAAAAGGGATCGAAGAATCTTTTTCTATTTCAACTGTAAAATTGATAGAGGGAGTTAAATTATTAAGTTTGGGTAAGAATTCATTGAGATTTAAAGTCACTGGCCAAAGACAAAGAACATCACCTACATATCTAAACCATGGAACATAATTTGGCAGAATCTTCCTTAATAACTTACTTTCAAAAACTCCATATATAAGTTACTTAAAATGGGGGAGAGAGGGTTTCCCATCGCCATACCAAATTTCTGCCTAAAATATTCATTATTGAACACAAATTTTGAGTCTAATATGCACAGCTTAATTAATTCTATAATTGTAGCCACAGGTAATGGCAAATTATGCTTAACCAATTCTTCCGAAAGAAACACTAATAGATCCTCCACCGGGACTCTTGTAAATAAAGCGGTAACATCAAAGCTTACCAATCTAAAATTGTAATTGACACTGATACTATTTAATTTTTCCACAAGGTCTACATTATTATTTATGTGTGATTGTGAAATTGTGCCGAGGAGAGGATTAAGAATGGAGACAAGCCATTTGGATAGCTTATATGAGATAGATCCTATAGAACTAACAATAGGCCTTGCAGGATTATTTGGCTTATGAGTTTTAATCAGGCCATACATATAGGGTAATGACGGTGGAGTACTCAGAAACTGTTTAAGTAATATTTCATTACCCTTCAAAAGTTGTTTAATTTTCTTGTTAAATGCACTGTTCACAGTTTCAAGGGGATTGTTCCTTAATTTCACGTAAGTGTCCGCATCATTCAAAAGATCATACATTTTTCCTAGATAAACGTCTTTATTGAGGATCACTAAGGCATTTGAATTATCGGCTTTGGTTATACGTATCCTTAAAAATGGCAAAGAAAACCTTCTACGAAGTAAAGGACAAGAGTCCTTATAACACAAAAAATGTTTTAGTGTTACCATTCAGAAAAAATTTCCTTGATCTGCCGAATCTGCTGAGGACTTTTAACGTAAATATTGCGTTCAAAAATTTAGATGTAATTAAGAATTCATTGATTAAGAACTCCCCTTTAAGTGAACATGGTTGTGTATATAAAATCCCATGCACAATATGTAATAAATTTTACATTGGCCAAACTGTAAGACCCTTGAGTTACGTATTAAGCAGCATCAATACAGTATAAGAAGTGGCCAGGAATCTAACGCCATTTTCATTCACGTAAGAGATACTAATCATCCCATTGACTGGAAAAATGCTTCCAAATTAAGGTTTAGTAAATCTATTGTTAGCAGAAATATACTTGAATCAAGTGTGATCAAGAATAATGCGAACGTAGTCCTTAATATTAGCCCTGGGCTGTATAAATTAGACTCGTGCATTGTTAGAAAGTTGGCGAAGGGCCTATTGTTTTCTTGACCGCATTCTTGCCCCTTAACGGTTTGCCTTGGTTAAATAAATATTATTTTAAGAACTGTTAACATGCTTATGTGTCCATTTTAATTGTAATATTTCTTTCGTTTATAATCTTTGGGTGCTGGGTGGTTTATTGGACTTTTCAACTGGTTGGATATTGGGAAAACAATTTTTTCAGACTGTTTGTAGAAATTTTGGAATATTCTGTAAGACGATGGCACCATTTCCTTTGTTTTCATTAAATTCTTGCCACTTAATTGCCTGCTTTAATTAAATACTAGTTCTAATAACCGTTATAATAATTTTTGTTCTCTGTACTGTTTTTTTTTGTCTAATTTCATCCATATAGTTCTTTTATATTTAGTAATTTAGCAGCCTACAGATTATGTTATCTAGAAAAAAATCTTTAGAGGGTTTTATGGTCTTTAATTTGAGTTGCCGATTGGGAATTTTTCTTATTTATTTATTTATTTTTTGCTTGTGTATTTAACTCATTTACTTTGTAATCTCCGTCTATTTTCTGTTTCTCCTTGAAGATGTGAATATATCACGAAAGCGCTCGGACTTCGTGTTTCCTTTTCCTTGTTTGCTTATTAATAAGATCACGTGTCATTCTGTGATTTTAGTGCATATATATATATATATATATATATATATATATATATATATATATATATATAACATAGCAGTAAATAGAGCAATAAGGACAACTGGACAGATATTAAGAACCTTTAAAAGAAAGGATAGAAATATAATGATTCCTCTATTGAAAACAATGATCATACCCAAGTTGGAGTATTGTAGTGCTAGGTCTTAACATCCCCATATAAAAAAGAAAATATTAGTCAACTAGAAGGGATTCAGAGAAGCTTCACAGCCAAGATCACCGGATGCAGAGAACTAAATTACTGGGAAAGACTACGTGACAACTTTATGTTCGCTGGAAAATAAGAGAGGTAGGCCTACATCATTATTTGCACTTGGAAAAAAAAATGGAGCAACTAGTCCCTAATCTTACTTTGAACCTTATAACCACTCAAGTAACAGTGGAAAGCGGGAAAGGAAGAATGTGTCGTGTATCCAAATTGAAGGCTAGACACGGAACATCGTCATTCCTGAAGGAAAATAGTTTTGTGTGAGAGGGCCAAGACTGTTCAACCAGTTGCCCAAGGAACTAAAGAACACGAGTGGTGTAGCGGTGGATATCTTCAAAAGAAGACTAGACGCCTGCCTTAGAACAATTCTTCACTTCACGTATCTGGCTACGTGAAATGGAGAGCGCAAGAAACCAACTCTACTTCACCAGGCCAACTCAAGAGGAAGGATAGCAAGCATGACCTCCGTGAAATAAGGAATCATTCCAAAGAACATCTGAAAGGTTGAAAGTTATGGGTTTAGATGTGCTTTGGCCTAGGCCTACACGGAGCTTTGTTGCTTTCAGTGGTGATGAACCACGTACGGAAGTCTTGTCAATATAGTAACCCCCTATTTGCTTGGCAATGCTATTGCTAGCTGCTCGTACCCTGAAATGGGTGTATGGGCGGAATAATGCTCCATATGAAGAGATATTAAGCTCTTCGTCCTTTCACTTAACCTGTAAATGGATCGATTAGTACATACAGTATGTATATATATATATATTATATATATATATATATATATATATATATATATATGGTGTGTGTGTGTGTGTGTGTGTGTGTGTGTGTGTTGGTACAATGGTACAAGTGTTCTAATTTTCTATTCTGAATTTTTATTCTAAAATTTTCAGCTAAATTGTAGACCTGAGTTTCACGTACTCAATTGGTAAATCATTGCCTAAATGATACTGAAATTGATTCGGCCACCTTGTATTGAGGCATAATAACAGATCCCTGTTAATGCTTAATAACGGATCCTTTAAAAACTAGAGTAGATCAGTAATGAAAGAGAACGTGCAATGTAAATTGTATATTCCGAGGAATGAGTCACGAGTTAAGAATATTCAGGCAAATTTTGAAAACAAGGTGTGTATCTGAACCCGATTATGAAAAGAACCTAACAATAATCTAACTTAACTTAACCTTAGCCCTAAGAAAAAATAAACTGTTGATGTGACGTGATCGGATGTCGTTATTCCGTGACAATAAAGAAATCACAGCAGTTAGTCACGTTTTTTGACTACGTGAAGAAAAGTTGGTAAAATTTAAGAATCACGACGATGAATATTTTTAGTTCAAAATAATGATCTAAACGTAACGTAATCTGGGCTAACCAAACCTGACATAACCTAATTTAATACTGAATAACTTACCGAAGGTGTAAAATTCATTGTCGTGAATCGGATATTTAGCCGAAAAGTTACCTAAAATGGAAGTAGTGAAGTATGTTGCAGTTTAAGTGGTCTAAAGTAGTTGTTCCGATGAGTGTTTAATCCCCTTCGTGATGGAAAATGTCACGTGATGGAGGGGGGGGAGGACCCTATAGCTTTACGTCGAAATAAAAAACCTTGACCCGTCGGACTTAAATTGTCCGTTGAACGCTTTCCAAGCAGATCTAATAGATGACTTCAGCCCCGGATTGTTGTTAGGTTAGGTTAAGTTAGGTTTTTAGTGTTCGTAGAAGGCTCCGTCGACCAAATCGGTATGTAGAGTCGGTCGGAAAAATCCTACCCTCTTCGTGGATAACGCACGAATTCTTTAACAGGAAATACAATTCAAAATTTAATATCAATCTTAATTAAAAAATGTCTTACTAAATTTTTCCATAAATTACATGAAATTAAAATCAACTTAATTAAATTACTTCTTCGTTACATTTCTTATTATTGATTCAAGAAGGAATTAGAAAATTCTACAAAATTTACTTTTCTTAATTTTGGATCGAAATTTTACCATATTTTTTTACTCTTTTGATTGTGTATTATTATTATTATTATTATTATTTCAATGAATGAATGAAAATTCTTTATTGATATAAAAATAAATATTACAATATTACTAACTACAACAACTAATGATAAAAATTATCATAATTTTTATTTAAGTTCTTATGGGCATTATATTAATAATAATGTTTAAAGTTTACCGTTTGTGACACCTTTAAGTCGACTACCCCTAAATAGTGCAGTAGCTTAGACCCTGATTTTTGAAGTAAGTGGACATTCTGGACAAAAGCACCAAACTTGGCTCAAATGTTGTTCATGACCTTAGCTACCAATTTTTCCCCGGAACCAAGACGCACAACCCTATCTTGGCTGCCATTTTGGAAATCCAAGATGGCTGCCAGCTAGAAATCAACAAACTATTGTGAGGAGTAATTGTAAATAAATAGTCCCTAAACCTACATATTTCGATGCCAGGATTGCTATAAAATAATCAGAATTACCCTTAAATGTTTATTTAATGTAAAATATTTAATAATATAACTATATAATATGTGCTTTTCTGTTTTGCAGGTGATTTGTGAACATGGATTGGAGCAAATGCATGGTTTGTCAAGAGAGCAAAGGTGAGACTCTTAAATGTCCACTCAATGCTGTGAGTGGTAAAAAAACTGAAGCATATGCAACATTTATGGAGAATGTCAACGCATTCAAGAATCTTGGAAGACTACCAGTTCCTCTTCTTTTCAATGAAGAGGTGACTGTTGAAGATCTGGTTCAGAATAAAGCTGTGTGGCACAAGTCATGCCATGTTAAATTTAGTAAAGAAAAGCTTGAAAGGGCTACAAAAAAGAGAGAAAGGGCGGATGAAGGTGAAACCAGTTCATCTACAGGGAAGCGGGTTCAGCGGCATCCTATGGACAAAGCAACTTGTGTGTTTTGTCAACAAACACATGGGCATCTTCACGAATTCAGTACATTTGGCGCTGACGTCAATAGTTGAGGTCGTTAATCATGTAGAAAATTGCGTGGAAGAAGGAATCTTTCAAATGAAGTTTTCTGTGCTATTTGATCTGTATCAAAAAAGACTTCGGGACTTAGGTATTAATAAGGAAATGAACAGAGGACGATTCAGAGAGAAGATTCTGGAGTATTTCCCATATGCCCAGGAAGTGAGTGATGGCAAGAACAAAATCTTAGTTTTTCAGCAGGGAATTCAGGAAATGCTCAGAGAGACAAATAGACAGAATTTTGAAGGAGATACTATGATTCTTGCAAAAGCTGCTAGAATCATACGCAAGGAAATCGTCAACTTTACTGGATTCAAGTTTGCAGGTGCCTTTCCATCTGGTTGTCAACAGGAATCGGTACCTACAACCTTGAAAACCCTTATATCTATGATCACAAATGGTGCTGACGTGAAGGACCAAACACCAGAAGACTCCCCTGCAACTCTCACTGTCTCGCAACTTATCCTTTTTAATTTTAGGAACAAGCATACATCATCATCTAAGGTTCGCCATTCTTTGGAAAGAGAACCACCATTGCCTCTGTATCTTGGTCTGAAAATTCATACTGAAATTCGGTCAAAATCATTAATTACACAACTATATGAATTGGGTCTCAGTGTGAGTTATGACCGAATTCTTCAAGTCGAAAGCCAACTTGCAACAGCAGTGTGCCAGAACTTCAAGACCAAAGGAGTGGTTGTACCAGCTCAGTTTCGTCATGGACCATTTATTGTTGGGGCACTTGACAATCTGGATTACAACCCATCTAGTACAACTGCCGTTGGATCATTTCATGGTACAGGGATTAGTCTGTTTCAGTTCCCAACTGTCTCAAACTGTGGAACCAAACAAGGTGATCTTGTGCTACCTTCTCTAGGTTCAAAGGACTTGGAGTTACTCATGTCCTACTCAATTGTACCAGCTGTTGCAATGGACAAAACCAAGGTAGAAGTCCTGAAGTTGTCTAATGTGTCTGACCCTATTGAGGGACACTACCATGAAGCATGTTTCCAGGAAAAGGAGTGGATGAAAGAAGCGTTCAGGATCTTGGAGAAAGACACGATAGGGAAGGGTGATGTTATATCATGGTCAGCATACCACGCTACAAGGCAAGAACAAGATGAAGATCAAATGAAAACCCTTTCCTACCTCCTTCCCTTATTCCATGAAAAGGCCGCTACTCCAGCGATGATCAAGCATGGAATGAATGTTGTTCGGTCTGCTACTGAATTCCTTAACCCCGGGCAAATACCAGTTGTTGCATTCGATGCACCCCTATATGCCCTTGGTAAATTCATTCAGTGGAAGTGGCCAGACACCCACGGAGAAGACAAGGTCATCGTCATGTTTGGAGGTCTACATACAGAGATGGCCATGTGGAGAACGTATGGAGATTATCTAGAGGGATCTGGGTGGACAAATGCCTTGACACAAGCAGGCATTGCTTCGGCAGGAACTGTTGACTCATTTCTTAAAGCCTCTCATCTTACAAGAACCAGACATGCTCACCAGGTAACAGCTTTGACATTGGCAAAGCTGCAGCATGAAGCCTTTATGGAAACTGTTGGTCCCTATGATGACAAGACAAAGGAAGAGTGGAAGAAGAAGATGGTTCAGGTCAGTCCAACATTCCAATACTGGGAGACAATTCTTCAGATGGAGATAGACGGCCTCATATTCATACGATCACATCGTGCAGGAGACTTTCCATTGTATGTAGAAAGCTTGAAGAAAGTAGTTCCCTGGTTCTTTGCTCTTGACCACCAGAATTACGCACGTTGGCTTCCACTCCACATCCGGGACATGAAGAATCTCCCTCAGCCAGTTATGAATGAGTTTTCACGAAATGGACACTGGGTAGTACACAAGACCAAGAAGAGATTCTCAGCCATGCCTTTAGACCAAGCGCATGAACAAAACAATGAGAAAGTCAAAGGTTCAGGAGGCGCGGTGGGTCTGACTGAGAATCCAGTGGCATTCAAGAAGTGGATGGTAGCAGGGCCAGAACAAGCCAGATTGATTACTGAATATGAAGACGAAAACCTTCCAGAAACTGAAGACAACAACTTCCACCACGAAGAAGGACTATCTACACAGAGAAGATTCAAGGATCATGTTTCTAATCTCGTTGAAGTCTTCCGTGATATGGGAAATCCATTTTGTGATAATGGGAATGAGTTACTGGCCTTAGACACAAGGAATGTCATGGATGAATCTGTGGTCCATACAGTGAGAACTATAAAGGATTTGGGTAAGGAGCAATATAGCCGATACTACAAAGAAGTTGTCACAGATTGTACAAGGTCAATTCATACACCGATCAAGAAGAACTCGCTTGCCCTCTTCAGATGTCCTCGGCCGAAATCTCAGGTACGGAATGTTGGGGGAATCCAACTACTGAAGAACGATGTTGCTCTATTCTCTCATCTGTATATTGTTATGCAACATCGGCATAGTGACATGGATGCATTCTTCCAACACGAGAATCACCCCTTTCCTTCTTCCCTATCTGATGGTGGGAAATTGCGGTTTGGGAAAAAGTCTGACCTACTGAAAATCATTACATTTGAAAACAAGGACAACCCTCCAGATCCTTTTGATGTGAAACTTCTTGATGGAGCTGCCATCGTCCATTTGCTGTCTACTGCAGGTGTTACCAACTTTGAAGAGTATGCAGATCGTGTATTCGTCCCTTATCTCATCAAACAGTTAGAAACTTGCCAGCGAATTGACATCGTCTGGGATACCTACACTGCAAGCACCTTAAAAGAGACTACCAGAGAAAAACGGGGAAAAGGAATCAGAAGAAAGGTTGAAGGAAAAACCAAATTACCCCTAAATTGGCATGACTTCCTTCGAGACTCTAGAAACAAGCAAGAACTGTTCGCTTTCCTATCAGACAAGGTTGCTGCAATGGAAGTTCCTAACAACAAAGAAGTTGTTATTACATCAGGACCTGAAGTCATCATCAATGGGGCCGACCGCACAATGCCAAGATGCGACCATGAGGAGGCAGACACTAGACTGTTCATTCATCTTCAAGATGCAATAAAGGAAGGGCACATTAACTGCATGATCAGAACTGTAGACACGGATGTTATTGTCATTCTAATAGGAAAATTCCATCACTTGACGTCCATAAGATCTGAAGTAAATATTTGGGTTGGTTTTGGCACTGGGAAAAACTTCACTTACCATCATATTAACACAATCTGTGCCTCTTTGGGTGAAGAGAGATGCACATCCCTACCACTGTTTCACTGCTTCACGGGATGTGATACAACATCATCCTTTTACGGAAGGGGCAAGAATACGGCATGGGCAGCATGGCACCATTACCCTGAGGTAACACAAGCATTCACATTCATGGCACGAAATCCATTTGCAGATGTTGACGCCGAAACTCCCCACTTCAAGCTTCTTGAACGGTACACAGTTGTCCTCTATGACAACACCAGTGACATTGAACGTGTAGATGAGGCAAGAAAGGTCATGTTCTGTCAGAAGGGAAAAGCTATGGAGACTATCCCACCAACTCAGGATGCTCTTCTCCAACACACCAGGAGGGTCACATACCAGGGAGGAATATGGTCGACCTGTGAGAGAAGTGAACAGAATCTTCCAACTCCTGAAGGATGGGGATGGACCTTTAGCGAAGAGTCCCAGTCATGGACACCAGTTTGGACCACAAGACCAGTAGCATCTAAAGCTTGCAGCGAATTGGTCAAATGCGGCTGCAAGAGCAAGAGTGGATGTGGCACCAGGTGTGCTTGCAAGAAGGCCAGGTGGAAGTGTACAGAACTGTGTAGCTGCAACTGTGCAGTTTAACATATAGCGTCGAGCGGGGTGAGTTGGGACAGTTCGGGACAGGGGGTGAGTTGGGACAGTAGGCATTGCAATGCTAAATGCCAAGATATTTCCATTTTATGGTGCCCATTTAATAGCCCTGCCCTTACTCTACAAATGTTGTTAATACAAGTTTTCTATAGAACCACGAATAATGCATGAAAATTGTGCAAATATGAAAGGGTAGCATTTTGACCTTTGTAGAATTTCATTTTTTAAAATGCACATATTTTGCCAATTTTCCTCTCCCACATTCAGTTATAGAGCTAAAGGTCTACTTTTTGGTGGGTGAAATCTTCAATTGTTATAGTTTCGTTGATTTTTCTTAAACATGGTTTTCTTGAACATGGTTTTTGTGTTAAAATATTCACGATTTTCACTGTATATGTTGTACGAAGTGTGATTTCTGCAGTAAACATACTTCTGATCAGCTTAAAAGTTGTTTTATTGATCTGATCATGCCAAAAAACATATAGTTTGATGCCAAACATGCCAAGGGAATTCTCTATTGAAACTTATATCAGAAATTCCATTTTGTCTATGGCGGCCATCTTGAAATCCAATATGGCGGCCAAGTAATGGTCTCTGAAGGTGGTTCCGGGGATATTTTTAATTGTTGGTCCAAAATATACAAGTAGGGAAAGTTTGGTGCTTTTGTCCGGATTGTCCACTTCAACTTGTTTAGCTGCCCTACTAAAACGTCTTCCCCTAAAACCACTTTATCGCGTATACTAAATCTTTTTTGTAGTTTTTACTAATAATAACTAACCAACTAACAGTTAACCAACTAAACAAATAAATAAATAAACTGGAGCCCAAACTAAAAAAGAATGAACATAATAACTTCCAAATTAAATTCTTAACTTGGAGCCCAGATGCGCGGTTCAAAGTATTAACTCCAAAAACAAAAGCAGGCGAGCGAGCGAGCGCGCGCGCGCGCGCTCACACACACACACACGCAGAAAAAAAGCTCTTAAACTGCAAATAGGGGTTGGAAACAGGGAAGGAATGGCGACATTCCTAAACTGAAGTTGGACAAGGAACAATTTCTCTTTTAAATGAGAATACTTTTATCGTAAGAAGACCTTTTCTTAAAAATCAGGCGCCGAAGGAGGACTAAGAAATATGGCCAACGTATCGATCTAGTTCCTCTTACCGTTCAGACGAAGCACCTGCCTCATAACGATTCCAGATGAGCCATGCGTACCTGACCATACTTTGAAAGTAGAAAAACAAACACGTCTTTCCTCTATCATCAAGTCAACCCTATATATATATGTAAAGAACGACGCTTGTGTAGAAGAGCGTTCCGGACAAGATGAGGAGGGAGAACGAGCAAATGAAAAATGAGGTACCTCCCAGGATTCGAACCCGGGATCATCCAATTGCCGGTCGGATATGTTAATCACTACACCAAGGACCCCGATTAGTCAATACTCGTAATTCTCCTACTTACGAGCGGAATCAAATGCCCTGAGGGGGCACCTTCGCATGCCGTACATATATACATTTTAATTGCAAACAACACACAGTATAATTAATGTAAAGACGCTTGCGTAGAAGAGCGTTCCGCACAAAATGAGGAGGGAGATTCCGGGTTCGATTCCTGGGAGGTACCTCATTTTTCATTTGCTCGTTCTCCCTCCTCATCTTGTGCGGAACGCTCTTCTACACAAGTGTCGTTCTTTACATTAATTATACTGTGTGTTGTTTGCAGTTAAAAAATATATATACAGGGCGTCCCAAAAAAATGTATACACACTTTAAATAATTATAAAGGCAGTGTTTATTAAAATACATTTCATTTTCAAAATGTAATAGAATCTACAGACATTATTTAATTGTTTTGTCAACGCCTGTTTTCAAACTGACGTCCGTTCTGGTCCAGGCACTGCTGATAACGCGAAGCAATGGAATCGCAAACATCACGAAACATTTCGTTTGGTATTTGTGTGCATTCTCGTTCAATGGCTGCTCTCAATTCAGCGACTGTTGCAGGTTTTATAGCGTAGACTTTGTCTTTTAAGTATCCCCATAAAAAAAAGTCTAGTGGTGTGAGGTCTGGTGAACGCGGAGGGTATTCTACGAAACCCCTTCGTCCAATCCACATCCACATCGTGCCAAGTACCACTCGCAATACTCCACTCTTCGGTCCGGATCATCATCATCTTCATTAATAGCATGGACTAATCTTGGAATGTAACTTTTCCATTGACAGCGCTTCAAAATGCGTTGGACAGACCATTCTGAAATTCCTACCTCACGACTCGCTTGCCGCACAGATTTTCTTGGACTTTGGTGATACGTTTCCAGTACTCTTTCTTGCTTTGTGGGGCTTGTCGATGTCCGTGGTCTTCCGGAACGCTTCTTGTGGACATTCTGAACAGTTCCATCGGCTTCAAACTTATCTCTAATTCGAGTGATGGTAAGTCGCGTTGGTGGATCTGTTTGAAACTCCCTCCTAAACTGTCTTTGCACTTCAACTGCGTTTTCACACTTCCAGTAGCATTTTAGAATGAATTTCCTTTGTTCAAAGCTTAGTCTGACTGCCATTATTAATTCTAATGGGTTTAACTTGGAAAGAAAGAAACATCAATTGAGCTATCAGCTGTTAAAGTGTGTATACATGTTTTTGGGACGCCCTGTATATTCAGGTAAATTTCAAAATAATTTCTTCTTCAAAAAATTTAATAATAATAATAATTTCTTATTTTTTTTATGTTAAAATGGAATGAGAGAAGCATGAAATAAAATTTTCCTAAATTTTGAAAAGAAAACAATTGTTTTACGATTTTTTTAAAATCAAATTTGAAACTGATATTTTTCCTTGAAACTAAAGATAAAAAAATGTCAGATTTTTTTTTTTTGATTTATAGAAACTTTATAAATACCTTCTTTTTTGTATTTATTTCTTAGAAAGGACGGAACAAAAAATGCGCGCGCGCGCGTGTGTGTGTGTGTGTGCATTGGGGATGTTAGAGGATAGATCGAGAAGGGGTATATAGATGTCATCATGCCAGACCGGAAATGGAATGTAAAGTGGGCATATATTTTGATGTTATTTTAAATCTTAAAAAAAGGTTAAATATTATTTTTACTTTTGACTTTTTAGTTCCATAAACTATTTTACTTCATTTGAAAATAAATGTACTTTCCTCCTTTGTATATATATATATATATAAGAAGACTAGACGCCTGGCTCAGAACAATCCCCGATGAGCCGGGCGTACCTGGCTATGTGAGGTGGAGCGCGCAAGAATCCAACTCACTACTTCACCAGGCCAACTCGAGAGGAGGGGCGACAAGCTTGACCTTCGCGAAATGAGAAATCATCGCGCGAAACCTTTGTAAGGTTTGTAAGGTAAGGTGTATATATGAGGAAAAGGATGAAAGTGTACTGCTTAATTTGAAGTACTGTATATTCACGCATCCCTGATGGAATATTCAAGGAAACAAACTCGAGTGGGGTCTTCCTCCAACCGGACGAAATGAGCCCCGTTATTAGGTTCGTTGGATTGGACTCAGGGCCCGAAGGCTCGGGTTCGATTCCCACTCCTACCGTCATTCTGTGATCGCCCAAGTTCAGCGACTGTCTGGGGTTGTTTGTTTGTTGTTTTGAGCGAATTGTTTAACCTCCTTTGCGACATCTAAGATCATATGACGGGGAGGACCTACAGCTTCGCATTCGTGGTAAAGGCGTCAAATGAGAATGGATAATACTTATTAACCTAAATAAACTTAACCTAACTTTAACTAAACTAACATGAACTAAATTAAAAAAGCTTTGATGAGAATGAGACGATTAACGTGAGATGGGACTAGATCGATTTGAGAATTGACCCCTATGAGATTCGCACTCTCAGGCCAAGAATGAAATGGGAATAACATTGAGAGCGATGATACCAACTCAAAATTCAACGAAGATTTAAGAAAAGTCTTTAACAATAGTCATACAACAAGTAGTAACATATCGGAACAAGTATTAACGCGTCGTAACGGATTTAGTGGGTACTCTGGAAAATCTATATTACGCCATTAAGTAATTCGTTATCATTTAATGGGTGACCTATTTCCTTATCAAAAAGAGCTATGAAACAAGAATTAACGGACAGTTAGTGTTATTATCCTACCATTTCCAATCCAATAACTTCACCGGGGGCCGGACCCTTGATAGAATCAATTCAGACACGAGAAAAGAGGAGCTTAGAATGGTTGTCCACTGACGGATAAGATACAGGGTGTTCAAAAAGAAACGCAACGCAAAACGGAAAAGAAAAGGGTTAGGTTACAATGCTACATGCATTCTCCAATGGGTTGCGTTTCTTTTTGGACACCCCGTGGTATTAAAATGAGCCTGTATTACTATCGCATTTCACAAACTGTCACTGTTTTAACTGTGGTCCTCTGCATGAGTCCAAGGATATTCAGTGTGTGTGTGTGTGTGTATATATATATATATCGCGCATCGATTTAATGTACCTGGTATTCCATACATTAAAACCAAGCTCACCCTCTCGTCTATTGTTAATTTCGCAGCCATCCCCTACCTAAAAGAAAAAAATAATATATTATAGTAAACACTGAAAATTCCTATGGTGCGCGACTTTTGCGCCACCCTGTATACTGTGCTGTATAATATATGATGCAAACCCACAAGGAAAAAGAAAAATTATTTCAAGACCTTTCGTGTATTCAGAAGTACACCTCGTCAGGGAATGAAGGGAGAAGGCGTCATTCCCTGACGACGAAGTGTACTTCTGAATACATAAAATACATAAAAGACCTTGGAATAATTTTTCTTTTTCCTTGTGGATTTGCATAATTCATTCATTTCATGTGTTTGTGAAATTCATCCCATATAATATATTAGGGATGGAAAATAACCGAAAAGTGTAAAACCGGTTTTCACCGTCGCTATATTCTTAAAGCCGGTTTTTACCGATGGGATTCTGTATGCTTTTTAGGGAGGTAAATGATCAAAATATTAAACAGAAATAAGGTTTTAACTGATTCAATCAAGTATGTGTAACATTTGAATTAAAACGTTTATTATCGAACTTGATTTTTTAAATAACACTTGAGGAAACAAAGAGCATTAAGTGTCTGATCTGACATTCTTGATCGAATCTTTATGACGAATAAAACAGCAGCTGAAAACACTCTCTCTGACTCTACGCTGGTGGCTTTTATTGTAAGCAACGCCTCGTACATTCGATCCAAATTTTCGCTTCTATTCAAAGTAGCTTCAAAATATTTGAATTCATTGTTTATGTCAAAGGTCTCAGAAGAATCTTTCTTGGGTTTCATTTTCAGTTTGTTCATCTCACACATGTACTCGTTCATAAATTGATCGTCATCATTTACTTCACGACCTGAGCTGCATTGTGAATCTTCGAGTTTCGAAGCAATTGATTGGACTTAGTCGTGTTTCTGAAATCTGGCAAGCTTCTGGAAAAAGCCTCTTAAAGGTATGATCCGCATACTTCTTAAGTGCTTGTCTTGAAGGAAAGAGGAACGGTGCTGATGATTCATTTTTCAAGACCTCGGGATTGTGGGGAAAACTCAGCAAGGCGACAGCTTCTTTTTGTCTTCTCGATGAGCAGCGATCAATGAGACACTGACGTAGCTCAAAAGCTAAAGGATTGTTTTTGCTTTCAAATTTATCCAAAATGAACTTCATGGAAGATTCAGCTTTGAGCAAATTTGTATCTTCGGAACAAAGTCCCTTCAAAACAATTTCCAGCGGACGAAGCGTGTCAAAGAGGCTCTTTAGAGCATTCCATTCTTCATCTGAAATCGTCTCTGTTGAGCGTATCACTCTGAGGGCCTTTGGAATGCAATTTTTGAGTTTCAAAAATCTTTCTATCATGGCCAAAAGACTGTTCCACCTCGTTCTATAGTCAAGGATAAGCTTCATTTCCTTTCCATTAAATTCATCTTTGACAAAATCCTGCAATCTCTCATTTTTCAAAGGAGACTTTCGAAATATGCGGCAGATTTTTCTCACCTTATTACTTTTAAGTAATCTTCTCGAAGTTTTGGAAGAATAATTACGTCATCTATGTCGGACTCAAAAATTGTATCAGTGCATAAAATTTCACACTCATCTTCGCTTAACTCATGTGCAGTGTTCATCTTCTTCGATGGCTTCATCTTCAGGGGTAGGGTCACTTTCCCCTTCAACTGAATTTTCAGCAGTTTTTGAATACAAGATATCCGAAACCGCGAGATGTATAGCATGTGCAATGCATTGCTGGTGATCAGGTACTATTTCTCTTCCAAATTTGACCATTACTGAAGCACCGTCGGTGGTGCAACCCACGATATGCTTATCTAGGTCCAAGCCAAAGTCTTCCAATCTTTTCCTAACGATTGCAATAGTTTTGGTGCTATCGAGAGAACCATTTATTTTCATGAGACCAAGAAACCAATGTTGATTTTCATCATGAACATTAATATTAATATATCTTTGGTTTTGCAAAGATGTATACTCATCCATAGTTAATGAATAGCGGATTCCTTGTCTCACCTGATTCTTGAAGTAGTTGACCAATTCATGTTTCTTTTTCTCATAAAAACTAAGCACCATTTTTCTGACACCATTATGGGAAGTTGGATGAGGCTTGTCTTATTTATCTTTCTTAGGCTTTCTTGAATGAATCCACTTTTAGCAATTGATTGGAAACTCAGTCCATCTACACACGCAAGTTTCGAAATTTCCTCTTCTATGGACTTTTTTTGCACAAACTCTTCCACTGTTCTTTGTTTCTTCAATGGCTGATTAATCTGGTCGATGTTTATGCCATGAATATTTTTCATGTGGGATGATAAACTTGAAGTAGAACCTCCACAACACTTTAAAACTTTGTGACATGTCATACACTCTGCTTCTTCTTTATTCTTACGAGTGAAATGATACCAAGCATTTGATTTCTTTGACATGATAGAGTATTAAATCTTAGAATCTAAACTGATCAATGTGCAATCATCCACATAACATTCAAGACTGAAGCATCAATTATTTACACTTATAAACAAACAAAAAGCGATACGAAACGATGCAAAACGTAATTACTATGTTTTTAAACGTTTGGAAACGTTTGTTTCATAGAAAATGGACCAAAGTGATCGGAGACTTGCGCAAAAAATGTGAAAACCGGTTCTTATCGTCGGTTTCGGTGATGATTAAACATTTTCATCACCGGTTAAAAATCGTTTTTTTAAAACCGGGTTCCATCTCTAATATATATATATATATATATATATATATATATATATATATATATATATTTTTTTTTTTTTTTTTTTTTTTTAGTTCTGGAAGAACCGATTCGCCTCTATTTAAAGGGCATATCTCAGCGGAAAACAAAGAAAAAGTGAGAGGAAAGACAGAGGAAAAAGAAAGGGTGGAGGGGACAGTCGAAGTGGAAAAAGACCAAGGATGACAAGGACTGCAGGGTCGAGCCCCATCATCCTTGGGTGCTAGGGCCGGGAGGGCGCACGTGAAACCTCCAGGAACAAGCACGTACAAACGAGCACAAAGAGCACTCAAGAGCACGAGCTTAGAACCCCCTTGCGGGATATATTCAATATATATCAATATATATATATATATATATATATATATATATATATATATATATATATAGGGTGTTTATAAAAGATCTGAACGCTTTGATTCGTCAATATTTTTCATACTAAATAAGATATAAAGCATGAAGCATGTGTAAGCGATAGAGCAACTAATAGTTTTTTTTTTGTACAAGACCAAGGTTGTCAACATCCATGAACTACGAATCAGGATCAGGGATGCAATAGCGATGGTCGATGCTGGCATGCATGAACGCACATGGCGAGAAATTAAATATCGATTGGATGTTGTACGAGTGACCAATGACGCACATGTTGAAGTTTATTAAACATGTATGTAAAACTTTTAGCCGTGCAGAGTCAAATGGACAACTTGTTTCTTTGTATGTTATTGGGTTATCACATTAATAAAGATTAAAATCGTTCAAATCTCTTATGAACACCCTGTATATGTATATATATATATATATATATATATATATATATATATATATATAAACACCGGGTGATTACAAATGATCTTCCCGACTTTAAACATTTATTATGAAAAAACTAAAAGCCACAGCGAAAAGCAAGATATACAAACAAAGAATATTTCAGGAACTTTTTATTTGTAATATTGAACACGTCAGAGAGAGCTCTAACGTTAACGTGTTTTCTGCTCTTACCGTTGAGAAAGTGTACGGTCCATTCTTCTTTGCTGAACAAATATTTAACGTTATAATTTACCGCAATTGCTACAGCTGTGGCTGATACCTCAGCTGCTAGAGGACAAAGCTGATGTGTGGTTTCAGGAGGATGGTGCGCCACCCCATTTCCAAAATGAGGTTACAACATTCCTGAATGAGCAATTGCCTGATCGTTGGATCGGGGGTGGGAGGCCCATCCCTTGGCCGGATCGTTCGCCAGATCTAACCCCACTCGACTTCTTCCTCTGGGACTGTCAAAAATGAAGTTTTGTTTCACCAATGGCAACAACTTTGGAACATTTGAAGGAAAGGTTACGTGAGGCTATTAGAAAAGTTCAGTATGATATACTACAAAATGTATGGAGGGAAACAGAATACCGCTTTGATGTCTACAGAGGCACAAAGTGAACTCATATTGAACTTCAATAGTTCCTAAATAAAACTTTTTTAGTTCTTCTTTATTTGTATATCTTGTTTTTCGCTGTAGCTGTGTTAGTTTTTTCATAATAAATGTTTAAAATCGGGAAGATAATTTGTAATCATCCGGTATATATATATATATATATATATATATATATATATATATATATATATATATATATATATACTGTGTATATATACACCCTCATAAACTCCTCAGGAATATAAGTATGAGCAAACATGGCTGAGAAAAGCAATTCCCCAAGTCATTGGCATATTCTAAGTGCCTATTCGATAGGTCATCTACCCCTGAAGCAAAACCAGTCTTTAATTCGTGAATCAGATTCTTAATTTCAGGAACTTAACGTATTTTCCTGGGAGGGACCAAGAAAATATCTAGATTTCATTTCTGAAATTAAGCGTCTGATTAAGAGGTTAAAAACTGGTTCTGCCTCAGGGGTAAATGACCTATCGAATGACCCTTAAAATAGGCCAGTGACGTTGGGAGTTTGCGTATCTCATTGCCCTTCTCATAGTTATGTTCCTGCAGAGTTTGAGGGTATACATCTTGCCCCTTGTCAGAAATAAATATGGGGGGGACATTCTATCCAGTAATAATTAATTACAGGCCTATTGCTACCGCCTGTTTCTCGAAACTACTGGGGAAACTTTTGCTTCGCCGATTAAATGATTTTTTATGGACATCTAATAAGTTTTAAAAGATCCCATTCAAGTGACCCGTGTATCTATGTATTGAAGGAAACTGTATTTAAATACATCGATAATAATTCAACTTTATAGTTGTTTCTTGGATATAGTAAGGCATATGACAGAATGAACAACATAGTTTATTTTAAAAACAATATAAAGGACAGGAAAGTTCCTTTGTACATATTAAATATAGTGAAATTTTTGCCTCGGTGGTATAGTGGTTAGCGTCGCTGACTACGAATCCATCGGTCCCGGCAGGCGGCGCGCGGCAAAACCCAGCTGTTCATCCTTCCACACAATAAAAAAAAATTGGTTGGTAGATAAATGGGTACCCTGGGTAGCCTAGTGGCTAAAACGCTGGGCGTGGGGCGTGGTTCGGATCCCACGTTAAACTGTAGGTCTAAGGTGGAGTGACGAGCTTGACCTTCGTCAGAATGAACAATTCGGGCGGAAGCAAAACCAAGGTTAACGACCAAACTTTTACAGTTAGATGGAGCAATGTACTGTCCGAGTGTTTTTGTTCCTCGCTCTCTCCTCTTCTATTTAATTTAATATATATTTTGATAGTTTAACTGCGTCATTTAATGAAGCAAAAGTTGGATACTGTATAGATAACATGAGGATAAATAACTTATTCTATGTCAGTAATATGGCGTTAATAAATTCCTTCTGTTAAAGGTCTACCCTGTCTTCTAACAATCTGCGAATTATATTCGCAGAACCATGATATTATTAATTTTAATGTTACGGAAATTAAAGTTATGTAGTTCCATCTTAAAAGATCTAATAAGTCAGCTGATACTAGTTTCAAAATGATCGGTAAACCAATAGAGGAAGTACGAGAATTTAAGTAGTTAGGTCAAATTATCACCAGCTCTTTGAGTGGTGACTCGGGCATACGAAAATATCGAAGTCTCTGTGCTGAAGCAAACATGACTATAAGGAACTTCAAATTCTGCTGGAGTGAAGTTAAAGACACTTTCGCAAGCCTACCTAATATACCGTATACGGGCAGCAACTCTGGGTGAATTATAAAAAAAGTTCTGGTAGAACTCTAAATTTCCTTTATAATAGATCTTTCAGATTCCTATATACACGTAAGTTACCCCCAGCATGCTCAGCTTCGCAAATGTTTGCTAACCACAATGCTTCGATACTCTCGGAAGTAACAAGACGTGCTCAATAGAGTCTAATGAACAGAATTAAAAAGTCAGGTAACCTAATTAGCCATACTATTCATTAATCCTGCCATACGTCATCTAAGCTACGGACTTTATAGTACATAAACATTTGTCTATAGTTCCACTTAACTTCGCCGATGCTATTTTTCATTATTTGCATTTCTGTTCCAAGAACGTATTTGTATTTTTATTTTTTTACTTTATGTTTTGCTTCAGTTTGTATTATTACTATCTTTTATATGGACTATTGGCATGACTCCAGATTCCTGGGATCTTGGGAGCATTGCTCCAGTAAATTTGACCATGAGAAAAAGTAAATTTGGGTTTGGGTTTTGTTCATCCGCTAGACGTTATGCAATTTTTTTGCGTATACGTTCTTGTACAAACCAATTTTTTTAAATTACAAATTTAGTTATTTTAAGTTTAGTTGGTAATTCCATATTTCACAATTATTTTTATTTTTTGTTAAGCTTCAATGTTTTGATAATTAAAATTTTATTAAAACGTATATTTTTTTAATATAAAATTATCAGGATTGGACTATGTTCCATTGATCTCGGCCAGGTTTGATAAATTGGCCAGATAATTACTTGTGCGGTTTTAAGTAATCCACCATGACTCTAGAATTGAAAAGTTTAGTTGTTTAAACTTACTTTTACTTACTTTAACTTACCTACTTTTACTTACTCTTCCTTACTTTTACTAAGTTTAAAGCACTTACTTTTACTTACTTTCATTGTACTATATTTACTTACTTTTACTCACTTTTACCATACTATATTTACTAACTTTTACTTATTTTATATTTTTTCAGGTAGTCAATAATCAATAATGGATCCTAATATTCATGAAGTTGGAGAGAAAAGTGAGGATGTTAAAAGGGGTTACTTTTGTGGTCAATGCAAGAACAAATATTCAAAGAAGCAAAACTGGGAGGAAC
This sequence comes from Bathynomus jamesi, assembly GCA_023014485.1. Lineage (NCBI taxonomy): Eukaryota > Metazoa > Arthropoda > Malacostraca > Isopoda > Cirolanidae > Bathynomus > Bathynomus jamesi. Next base: position 58,256 of record JAJOZX010005323.1, read on the forward strand.
ATTTTAATTCCAAAAAAATATTTGTTACAATACAAGAGGTCCCAGAGTTTGGGCCCACAGCTTAGATATTGCAGTAAAGAAATACCAGGATGAAGTGCAGCAAAGAGATACGGCAAAGCAGTCATTTAGTTTGTTCACAAAATGTGCTAGTGCTAGACCTCAGAAAAATGAACCAACTTCATCAACTGCTAATCTAGAAAATGAAACTTTTTCACTAGATGTTTCACAGACTGAAGAAAGTGCTTCTCCTCCACCTAAGAAACAAAAGGTAAGTGAGGAATCTGCGCATCAGACTAACAAAACTGCTTTAGAGGAATTTGAAAATTCCCAAATCCAGAAGACATTGAATGCAATTTTGCGCCTAACAAAAGAAACTCACCAAGCTGTTGTGGTTAATAAAGAGAAGAGTCAAAATATGCCTTCAAGTTCAAGTGTTGCATCCAAATCTAATAAAGCAAAAAGCAACAAATTTGACATTTCCATAGCCCATTTAAGCAAGTGTAAATCAATACAAGAAATCCTGAACAATGATTTGATCAAATCTACATTCAAATTGGTGGAAAAGAAGGATCTAGGGCATGCTGATGATTCATTTTCAGTACCAAGTGATATAATGGAAAACATTGCAAATAGTGACACTAATATGCCTGATGTAGATATAGCTGTTGAGGATGAAGATGATGATAATCAAGAAGATATTGATGATGCTTCTGATGATAAAATGTTTACATTATATTGCATAGCTTGCACAGACCCCAAAGCATGTGCTTCAGACAAACATTCTAACATAAAAGGTTACTTCAATGTTAAAGATTTAACCTATGTATGCAAACAAGGAGAAAATCAAGAGAGATGGTTTAGAAATCTGAAAACCCACCTGAAGAGACATTTAATTAAACTTCAGCATCATCAAAGAGCTGCTGTTTATGAAGTGATGAAAACATCTTCTCGGAACACTATTAAACGCATAGAAGACTTATGTGGCAACATCTTATACTACATAATGAAAACAAACACTGCATGGGCTCTATATCCAGTACTTCTAGCTGTATTACATAGGTCAGGTTGTGAGGTTGGAAATTTGAATCATAGCACACATGCGTGCGAGACAATTTGTGAGCTATTAGATAATCAACTTAAAGAACAAACTGTAAAGTGGTTCTTAGAACAAACTTCAGTAACAATAACAGCTGACATTGGAACAATTTTGGGATTAAGCATGCTAGTTGTATTAGTTATGAGTGAAGAAGATAAGACTGTAAAACTTGCTAGGATAAATTTAGTACGTAGCAAATCAGGAGTTTATTTGGCCAATGAAATTTTTGATGTGTTGAAGTCTCCTAATCACTTGAAACTATCTGAAGAAGCAATTAAATCCAAGGTATCTGGAATGGTTGGAGATGGGGCTTTTTGTAAGGACAACGAGCCATTTAAAAACGAAATGAAAAAGTTGTTTGGAGAAAATTTCAAATTTCGATGGGACTTAATGCATCTTGTGAACAGAGCCCACGTTGATGCATTGAAGAAAATTTGTAAACTAAGTGAGCTTTTAGACTTTATTCAAAATCACTCTTCAAATCTGAGATCAGGCCTTGACTATACCAATATGGTTCTTGACAATATCATTGGTTTTAAGAGACCAAAACTCAAATCTGATACTCGCATGGTTAATTACGAATTTGATCAATTTGACAGATTTGTGGAAAATTGTGTGTTTTTTGATCATCCACAAGAGAAAGAAATTAGTGCCAAGTTCTATGTATTGATTTCCTATGTAACAAAGATTATGTTGCAAGTAGCTCAAAAAACCACAGTTAGTGCAGAATTTGTAGAAAATATATTTTATAAAGAAGGAGGGAAAACTGTTATGTTAAGAGTGATGGAAACAATTTCCAAATTAGCTAATGGAGGAAATGCAAATGATGTAGTTTCTGAATTTAAGCACGATACCACAGGGCAGCAAAAGGAACTAACAGCTGAGGATTACATCCTAAATGAAGTTTACAAATACATCAAGAAACGTTCTGATTACTACCAGGTTGCTGAAGTTGCTAGACCATCCAGAACCAGATCTGAAAGTAGTTTTACAAAAGACTCAGTGATAAATTGGCTGACAGAATATATAGAACAGCTGTGGAAAGGAATCACAGAGAGATTAAAGCATTTTGATAAAGATGGATCAACTGCCTGGAGTGAAGCACCAGCTGAAGGGACATTCTCCATTCTTGGTTACATTGTTGAACACAAAGGATCCATTAAGCCATCTCATTTGACTAAGCTGTGCAGAATTGTGAAGGAGGGTCCAGCTCCAGGCACTAGATCTGCTGTAATGATCACACAAAGCCATTGATCAGTGGCCAAGCATACATGGTGGTAAATTCACAACAAATGCCTACATGCAAGGTCTAACATCGTCCACTGTTGCTGCTGCAATGAATAAATAAACTTAAGGTGAGTTATAAACTGTACATTATTGTATTATTATGTTTAGCTAAAACAATTTGTAATTGGTATGTCGTCAATTCAAGAGTTTACTATCATTAACCTATCTAGTGGTGTAAGGGGAAAAAAAGTAAATTCAGAGCTGTGCTCCAGTAAATTTTTTCAAATCTGGAGTCATGAAGTCTATTGGTTTGCCAATAAACGTTTTCATTTTCTCTCACACACACACACACACACGTATATACATATATATGGGGGTGATGATGATGAAGTCTGTCTGTTTTACACGCCTAAACGACTAAGGTAATCTGTGCCAAATTTAGTATATACTGTACATTACGGGAGAACCAGGGGAAGTTTTACTAACATATTCGACCCTATTCGTCCCTCCCAGTCTTCCCCTAGGTTGTGTTTCGGGTTTTTTTGCTGAGTAAGGCACAGCGGTCACTCTAGTCTTGTATATGAAAATGAAACTAAAAATAAAAATGTTTATTGGCAGACTATAGTTCATTTATACATATAACCTTCGTTAACCTTGGTTTTGCTTCCGCTCAAATTGTTCATTCTGATGAAGGTCATGCTTGTCATTCCACCTTAGACCTACAGTTTAACGTGGAATCAGAACCACGCCCTACCACCAGCCCAGCGTCTTAACCACTAAGCTACCCAGGGTACCCATTTATCTCCCAACCAATTTTTATTGTGCGGAAGGATGAACAGCTGGGTTTGCGCGCCGCTTGCCGTCACCAGGTCTCGATCCCAGGGCCGATGGATTCGTAGTCAGCGACGTTAACCACTACACCACCGAGGCGCATATATATATATATATTTTTTTTTCCGGACGAAAAAATAGAATACCGTCTCAAATGCGCTCATGACCTTGATAATACATTCAAATCATATACCTTTATGAGGAATATCGAGTATCTGTGACGTCACTATAATAAAAAGATACCACTGTGTGCCAGTTTTGAAAAAAAAAACAGACCTAAATAAATAGTGAAAAATTAATGCATAGCGACATACCAAAATATTAGAGTTATCTTGTCAGGTGTTACAAAAAATAGAATAAATTTATTGAGTACTGCCAATATATTAAACCTTTATCAAAGACTTTTTAACTCAGCGTCTTAGTATTTAGCCGGTCCACCCTTAGCCCTGATTAAGACCTTCAATCAACGTGGTATCGAGTCGACAAGCCTCTTGCATTCTTCTCTCGTGATCGATTGCCAGGTTGTCATCAAACACATCTTCAGTTCACCTAGTGTTCCTAGTTTACGCTTTTTTGACCTTTGGCTTAGAAATATTCCAAAGATTTTCTATTGGATTAAGATCGGGAGAATCAGCTGGCCATGGAAGTACTTCAATTTTATGAGCATCAAACCACGTAGATATTGCATGAACCACATGAGCTGCAGCCATGTCCTGTTGAAAAATAAATGGTCCGTCTCCGTACAGCTGTTCTGCAGACTGCAGCATAATCGCAGCACGAGTGGAAATGAGGTGAAAAGTTACATAGTGTACTAAGTACATCATTTTGCTCATATGCCCATTTCAGGGTACGAGTAGCTCGCAGCAGCAATGCCGAGTAAACAGGGGGTCAGTGTACGAAAGAAGCCTCAGTACCTAAATCATTACCACTAAAAACAACAATGCTCCGTTATCATAGTTCAAAGAATATTCCAATTTGTATCCAATGTTTATTTCATTTTCATCAGTCTGTACTGCAGACACCCGCAATTAGGATATTATCAGTCTCGGTGCATGATTCTTGAGGAGCAAAATGCGCCAACAGCTTGTTTCCTCCCCTTGGCGACACAAATATACCTTATTTTTCTAATCACGAACAAATTCGTATCACTTCAATATATATATATATATATATATATATGATGAATAAAACCATGAAGGAAAGGAAACACAAAAAGGTGCTCAAGCGCTTTCGTCTAATGACATCCTCAGGAACACTGAGACGAAAGCGCTTGAGCACCTTTTTGTGTTTCCTTTCCTTCGTGGTTTTATTCATCATAAATATTTTTCACGTGTTACTTTCGTGAAATAATTTTCATATAATATATATATATATATATATATATATAATATATATATATAATAATAATAAATACTAATAATAATTTGTTCATTTCCTTAAGAAAATATTTTCTGAAAACTTAATTATCTAATTTTGTTAATTGAAATTCTGAAATCGTGTGTTGGAATTTTGTTATACAAATTAATACAAAATATTTTGTACGTAAAATTTAAGAAAAAATAAAAATTTTTGAACATTTAAAAAATATAGAAAATTTGGAACATTTGAGAAATAATTGAAGAGTCGGGTGAAGTGTGTACGAACATGAACAATGTCTGCACTTATATATAATAGTATAAGATGGAAAGAAAAAATGAAATAAAGTGGAAGACTAGGAACTGGTGGGTTCTGGATGGTGTGATCGGTAAGAGCGCTGACTTTGAAATCGGGGAAACGCGGATTCGAGTCCCACTAGTGACTAGTTTTCCACTTCAGTGCCATTTTCGTTTTTATGAACAATGCCCGTCAAGGATCTGTCCGTGGTTGTTTTTATATACGATAACGAAAACCTGTATTAACTAACTTAGCCTAAACTTAACCTAATTTATATTCTAACCTAACCTTGGTCACGCCTAATCTCAGCTGAGTGAGACTAACTGACGCTTCAAACCTACTCTAAGCCTTTAAATTGGCGTTAAGCAAATAAAAGTAAATAAAATTAATGGATCTATACCCATTTCGTTGATAAGACATCGACACTAAAAACTAGCCTGATCTAACCTAAGTTAAGTTAATTTAACCGGAATTAAAAGCAACCATGAAGACCAGCTGTACAAATTTAAATATAAGAAAACGGATCTAAAAATTAATAAAAATAGAAAATTCTAAATAACAATAATTAAGAATAATTAGAAAATAGAATAAAAAAACTGAAAAATTGAAAGGAAAATTGAATAAGTTTGTGGGTGAATGTATACACTGTTCTTGGCTACCTTACGAAACCGCGACAATCTTTAGGACACATAGCGAGCTTATTCCGACATTAACAGTACTGTCATGGCTTCAGACTTAATTTCATCCAAAATAAGGAATATTATTAGGGTAAGGTTAAGTAAGGTAAGGTTTGGTTAAGTTAATTAGGTTATGGAGACTAAGTTAGCTGTTGAAATCTACAAGTGAAAATGTCGCGGTTTTACCTTGTAGCAACAGCTGTGTGTGTGTGAGAGAGAGAGAGAGAGAGAGAGAGAGAGAGAGAGAGAGAGAGAGAGAGAGAGAGATTACTTTCTCTTTTCCCATCTCTTATCGATTTAGCTTTGTCTTCTCAAAAATGTTAACTCAATATTTTTCGATGTAAAATTGTATCTACCTTCGTGTTAGGCTTGAATCTTCATCATGTATGTCGTGTCGAGCGATCCAAGGACGTCGGTAATACCACAAACGGCTCCCGACTAACGTCAGGTGATCGACATGACATAAAAGCGACAAGATATTGTGGATTAAATTAAGTTAATTCGGTTAGGTTAGGTTACATTAGTTTCTTTTAAGAGTGTCGATATTGTGTCCCTGTGGACCAAATGGGTCTAAACGGCTCTACTTTTCACTTAATTAACCCGTTCTCTTTCACTCTTTGGTAACATTGCGTAAAAGAAAGTAATCAAAATGATAAAAAAAATGAAAAAAGGTTTCGAAAAAAGTAAAAAATGTAAAGGATTTAAAAGCGAACGTGAACAAAAATGTAAAAAAAGTAAGTACAAAAAAAGATAAAAGGATAAAAATTTAAAAAAAAAAAATTGTAATTAAAAAGATTATGAAAAAGGTACAAAAATTAAAAGATGTAAAAACGGTGAAAATTGTAAAGAAAAATCTAGGAAATAAAATATAAAAAGGAAAAAGTACAGGAAAGGATGGTAAAAAAATGTAATCCCTAAATCCCTAAATCCCAGCCCAACTAAAAATATCCCTAAAGTCATCTGTACTGAGCCTTCTTTTAGAGATCAGAAAATATAGGTCATCCCATAAGTAATGCGGCATTTTTTAATTTTTTTTTTTTTTCATTTTTATCATTATTTTACGGATATAAATCAAACAACTCTTTGAAGTTAATTATATTTAAATAAATATTTATTTAAATATAAATAACTTCAAAGAGTTGTTTCATTTCTATCCGTAAAATAATGATAAAAATGAAAAAAAAAAATTAAAAAATGCCGCATTACTTATGGGATAACCAATATATTTTTTAATAATTAGCTGAATATAAACCATACTTCAGTGGCGAATATGTTGGTAGCGCTCGAGACTCCCACTCCCACTCCCCTCTTGGTTGGGGCATATATATATATATATACAGCAGGTGTTCTCCCAAAATGTTTGTATTCTTAAATAAATATTCTAAACTTAAAAAATAATAAAAGGGAATCTAGACACAAAGCCAAATATAAGAGTCAATTAAACAACAATGTTCATTGTAATCGCCATTTTCTTCTAACACCAATACTCAAGCTTACACAAAGGTTTGACACTTCTGGAAATAGCTCATCTGGGATGTTGTTGATTACCTTATAGACTTTGGTCTTTAGGTCTTCGAGTGTCTTCGGCTTCGTAGAATAGATCCTGTCTTTTATGTAACCCCAGAAAAAAAGTCAGGGGATGTGAGGTCAAGTGAGTATGGGGACCTTTCCAGTGGTTCATGAAGGGAGATTAGGAGCTCGGAAAAATGCTTCCTCTAAAAAGTTGCGAGTTTCACAAGCAGTGTGTGGAGGTGCTCCATCCTTCTGAAGACTAAAGACTTAACCTTCCTTAAAGACTACTACCCAGTAAGGCCTTCATGGCCTTTCTAGGCTATAGTCTATTGGTAGCAGTATAGTCTTTTCCTAATTTCTACGAAATTCGGAAAAGTTATTGCTTTGAGTATGAAATGGTGAAAGAACGATTTTGATATACAATATTTATTAGTTATTAAGTAATGAAAGATTAGAAATGTATACGTATATGCGGAATTAAAACCCCAATAACGGACAAATAAAAATAGGGACATTTTTTGGGGACACCCTATATGTAAGAGTATATATACTTTTGTAATTTCATCATAATTTAAAATTGAAAGAATTTTATGTATCCAATAATTTTTGAAAATTAAAATCCATTAATTAAATCTACGACTATTGTTAACATAATCGTTGCATTAGACGTCTTGCGATGTTAACTGCAATGAGGAGCTTACATTTAATAATAATAATAATAATAATAATAAATAATAATAATAATAATAAAAATATTTGTAAATGAAATTGTAAATGAAATGTAGATATTTGCAATTGCGATACTCTCGCAGTGGAAGAAAATATATTTTGTTGCAAAATTAAATAAAAATGGATTAATATGGAAATAGTTTCGTTCCCGTTTCAAGCACCATTTTCTTATAGAGAAAATGATGCGAGGTTCGAACATTAATGAACTCACTTTTTGTAATTTATTTCATCTCTCTCCTACTCCATATTCGAAATTTGGCAGAAATTTACCAGATTTGGTGCGCCAGTTTTCGAGTTAAAATGTCAATAGTTTCGGATCTGGTAAAGTCACCGTTCAGATTAATTGTACTGTTAGGCTAAATGGGGTATTCATGTCACTTTTTCCCGTTTTCTAGAGGATTTGCAGTCGCTTCACTGATATTTTGGACTCGCTTCATTCATTCTTCTTTTTAAAATTTGCGCGTCACTTCTACCAACATTCTCATACTGGTTCCCACTAAATGTCATTTCCATTTCATCCTTCGGCCAAGAGTGAGAAATCCGAGAGCGAGAATCTCGAAGGAGGCAATTCTCAAATCTCTCCATTCTCATCTCCACTGTACGACTTCTAATTTTGTTAGATTTTTTGTAAAAAAATACTCTTCAGGTACGCAATTACGTCAATGTTTCTTTTTACCTTTTCCAAAATCGGGAAGCTTTTCTCAAATTTGGAATTCTCACCTCGAACATTTTCACTCGCGAACAGGGGATGGGAACGAGAATGACAGTGAGTGGGTTGCAATCATTTCTTTGGCTCGACAGATGTGGAAGTCGCGTACATACATACATGCATACAAGTACGGACTAAGTATATACGTGTATAGAGTCCCAATGACTCGTCACGGTGAAAAATATATTAAGATCAACCAACTAACCTGGCTGGTGTACTATGAAAGGTCAAATGAAGAACTTTTGATGCAAAGAAAATTGTTAATATTTAATTTATCAATTAACGGATCCACATTTTTTTTGTTAAATATTAATATTAATTTATATATTAACTAAATTTTAGACTCTCTCTCTCTCTCTCTCTCTATATATATATATATATATATATACTAGCAGAAATACCCGGCGTTGCACGGGATGTAAGGGTGTGTCAAAATAAGGTAAAAAGATGAACAAAACTAAATGAACACATAAACACAAAGTTTTGGTAATTGTTTTTATTCCTTGAAGACATCAGACATTTTGTAGCACTTCAGTGTAAACAATGTTACGTGTTTTTCCATTGGGTGTCAAAACATAAAGATTGCGAGGTGTTCCAACTTTTTTGGGCCATTGTCACCCATAGCAAAAGTCACACTCAAATGTCAAAAATGCAAAAACTTGTTCCTTAAACTTATATTTTAAAAAGTTTTCGAAAATAATGATTTTAAGCTTTTTTGTGTTAAAATGAAAAAACTTATTCCATAACCTTATATTTCAAAAAGTTCTCGAAAATTTTGAAACTTTTATGCACACCATTAGATTCCACTTAAATCCCGTGACTTTATGCCGTCATTCAAAACTAAACAAGATTTTAATGTATCATTTACTAAATAAAACTGTCTAGTCTACCTACCTACCTACCTACCTACCTACCTACTGTCTAGTCTACCTACCTACCTACCTACTGTACCTACCTACCTACTGTACCTACCTACCTACCTACTGTGCACACCATTAGATTCCCCGTGAAAAGCTATATCTGATTCACTACCTTAAACACTATTTGGTGCAGCCATATTCATTTCAATAGAGAACAAACAGACAAACAGACAAACAAACTTCCTCTTTTATATATATATATAAAAAGATATATATATATATATATATAACTGAAGGTTGCGCATTTGTAAGTCTTCATTTAAGTGAGGAAGCCCCAAACAAAGCGCATGCAGGAAGTATTATTTTATGCACAAATATAATGTCTAAAATAAAATAACGCAGTTCCCCTTTCTTAATATCTATTTATTTATTTAGAGAGCCAAAACAAGGTCAAGGGTTTTCGGAATGCCTGGACACTCTGTGTTTGAAAGACTGAAGGTCATAGACACGGGGGAAGATGATTTGAGGAAGACAAAAAAGGTAGAATGAGAAGCGTACTCTGTACAGGGGCGGACAAAACCCCTGTACAGAGACAGCGGCTGAGTGGGGGTGAAGAAACTGCGGAGCCGGTACAGCACACCTAACCTCTTAGAAGATATTTTAGAAAGAGAGTATATGTGATCTTTCCAGGAAAGATCACGACAAAAGGAAGTGCCAAGAATGTTAAGAAAAGAAGAGAAATTGAGTTGTGTATTGTTGAAGGTAAAAGGGGAGAACTGTGGGGGGGAAGATTGTGACGAGTAGACACATGAAGGAACCGAGTTTTTGAGGCACTGAAAGCCACAAGATTGTCTGCTCCAATCAGAGATAGTAAAAAGGTCGGAGGTCAGGTGGATCATCATAGCAGTCTCACACGGAGCATGGAGTGACTGTTGAGAGGGACGCTTTGTGAAGCGAGTGGAGAGATGAGTGGAATCATCGACAGAGGAGTGGATGAGAGGAAGTAAGGCTTAATAGAGCATTGATAAATAAAAGGAAAAGAGTAAGTGACAGGACAGAGCCCTGAGAAACACTACTATTAATAGCTTTAGGAGAAGAACAATGGCCATCTACAACCGCGGCTATATCGGGCAGAAAGGAAATTAGAGATGAAAGCACAGATAGAAGGACAGAAACCGAAGGAGGGCAGTTTGGAAATTAAAGATTCGTGCCAGACTCTATCAAAAGTTTTTGATATGTCTATCGCAATAGCAAAAGTTTCACCGAAATCCCGAAATGAAGATGAAGAAGAGTCAGAGATACGCAAGAAGATCGCCAGTAACACGACGTCCCTTGTGGAACCCATTTTGACGATCAGATTTTGCACGATTCCGGGCAGAAATATAAACTAAGCGATAATCAAGAGTTGGATGGTGACGGTACCTTCTGAAAGCCTCCTCTCTGTTGCAGATAGTATTAGGACGAATAAAGTTAAACCAAGGTTGTTTAGCATTAGTATAGGAATAGAATATGGAATGTAGGCCTCCATGCCCGAAATTATCACTTTCATAATGCGCTCAGCGCACTCGGAGGGGCCTCAGCCACGGAATCAGTAATCATTGCATGGTAAATCAGAGAATTACTGCCTAAGGGCCTCCTCATCAGCGGCACCAAAGTGCCAAAGGCGTTTCTGGAGCGATAGGACAGGAAAGAGATATAAGATTGTTGTCGGAGGAGGCCAATGGAGAAAAAAGTTTGACAGAGTAAGAAGAAGACTGAATGGTGAGAAGTAAATCTAGAATGTTGGGCCTATCTCCAGGGCGATCGGGGATACGAGTAGGGTGCTGTACAATCTGCTCGAGGTCATTCAGGATAGAGAAGTTGTAAGCTAGTTCACCAGGGATGTAAGTGAAGTGGGAGGAAAGCCAAATGTGGTGGTGAACTTTGAAATATACACACACACACAGTATATATATATATATAATATATATATATACTGGAGAGAGAGAGAGAGAGAGAGAGATTAGGTTTTTTTGTTGTTTATTTTTTAATATTTTATACTTTTTAAACTATAGTTTTTCCCCTTTCTTCCTTTATATTTTTTTTTATAAGTAATTTTACAGAAATTAAAATTCGAGCGTTGTTTAGTTTGGAAAATGGTTTTCTGCAAAAACACATTTGAAAAGAAATTAATTTTGAAGAGAAAAACACATTTTTCGATGGATCACAAAAAGGCGCAGTCGATGAAACTTTAGTTCTTTCTATATTTGGTTATAGCAACCAAATACATGGTAGAAATAACCGTATGGTGACTAATCCAACCACGCGATCATTCCACGAACTATATTTATTTCCCAACGTGGTAACGAACCCGAATGATTGAATGAGCTACCTGGATATATTCTGGTGTTTGTTTTTGCAAACAAATATTTTTTTTCGTGTTTGGGGGTACCTTTCTTCCGGAATTGGACATTGTCATTGTTATACTTTTAAAATATGTTCAAATTTGATATTAATATACTGTTAATTTGAATGTACAATTACTGGTATCGACAAATTTTGATACTGTTATTTTTTCTGGGTATGTCTAATTGTAGATCAAATCTGTACGTCTATTTAAATAAATGTATCTCTAATTATGAGTCCACTTTTTTATGCTACCTCATACAGCAATCAATGTCAACAGCAATCGTATTTTGCAGGTAATTTTTAAGTCTTTTTCTTTCCATTTTAAGAAATTGTAAATAGTCTCTATTCCACATTATCTGAAACGATTTGTAAAATTCCATTTTACCAATAAAACATAAAATTTTACTTTTTATTTTCAGAATGGAATAATTTGGCATTCGACAATTTGATGGTAGTTCTATGCTATACGCGCATAGGAAATCAATTACTGATCCATTTTAATATATTTATCGTTATAGTCATTGTACGTTCCTCGTACACGCGTGTAGAAATAAAACAATGAATATGTAAATAAAATTGATAACAATGAATCATTAACACGAAAGAAATGTAGCATCAAGTTACGTGAAAGCTAACACCAATGAAAGATTCCATTTATACAAAAAAAAAATTGAAAGATTCCATTTATACAAAAGTAATAAGAAATCGACTAATGGATATAGCTAAATGGCCCAATCGTAGCTCACTTCACTTTCTCTAAATTCTCAAATAACGTCAAAATTGGCTATTCCATGCGAGAAACTTGAATAAATAATATAAATTATGCTAAATGGTATGACCTCAATAAGCGTGTCATGAAAATAAAGGGACATTCCACGCACTGCTTAATAAATATTTGTTCAAGTTATACAACAAATTAACTACAATATTATATGTTCAAACAATATATGAAACAGAAATTATGTTTGATTCTCTCTCTCTCTATACAGAGTGTCCCAAAAAAACTATATACTCTTACATATATGATGCTATAAAGAGTATATAGTTTGTTTTGGGACACCCTATATATAATATATATAGATATATATATATATATATTATACAGGGTGTCCCATAAGTACGGCCTCAAAGGAAAATTTATTTTAAATTAAATTTATATAAGTAATAAATTGGAACTAAAAATGTTCAAATTGCTTTCTTGTTTGAGGACCTTTTTTTTTTGTTGCAGGTAGAGTACACGCAATAGCTAATATTGAAGTAAGTTACACTCATGAGGAAAAGGAGGAGGTCTCTTCCTCACGAGTGTAACTCACATTCATATTAGCCACTGCGTGTTATTCTACCTGCAACAAAAAAAAGTTTCAAAACAAGACATCAATTTGAACATTTAATTTAGTTCTAATGTATTATTTTTGGAAATTTAATTTAAAATAAATTTTCCTTTGAGACCGTACTTACGGGACACCTGTGTGTATATATATATATATATATATATATATATAGTGCAACAAAAATCTTTACTCGTGGAATATATTTTAGTGAATAAAATGTTGGAGTCGCATACCAGAAATTTTGCACGAAACGAAAGTCGGTATCGAAAGAATATTTACTTTATTGAATCTTACTTTATTGATCTTCCTTCATTAAATATTTTCCTTCGGGAGTATCTCGAAGTCCAGTCGTTTATTTATCACAACCACACACCATTGATCACTCGAAGTAAAGAATTGACGAGGAATGCGTCAAAATTAATGAAAATGCCTTCTCCACTATTGGATTTAGCATTATTTATCACATTCACAAAATGCAAACAAATTTCGGATATGTAAAAACGCAACATTTAATTCAAGAAAATAAATATTCTACGAGTAAGCACTTTTGTTATAGCACACACACACACATATATATATATATATATATATATATATATATATATATATATATATATATATATATATATATATATATATATGGAAACTAGTCAGTTATTCAGTTCCGAGAAGTAAATTGAACTTTTGTAATGAATCCAAATTGAATTACTCAAAACTAATAATAAACTAAAAAGTAAAATTTAAGCAAAAGTTTTCCCCCCAAAAACCAAACCAAAAAGTTCGAAATATAAATTTTATTCCCGGGGATTAAATCTCTCTCTATTTTCTGGAAATTCAAATGTATTTTACGACATATGTTACATATTCGATACTCGGAAATACTTGGCCCCGTTAATATAACGTGGTTAACCTTGGTTTTGCTTCCGCCCGAATTGTTCATTCTGACGAAGGTCAAGCTCGTCACTCCACATTAGACATACAGTTTAACGCGGAATCCGAACCACGCCCCACCAGCAGCAGCAGCCAACGTCTTAATCACTAGGCTACCCAGGGTACCCATTTATCTACCAACCAATTTTTTTATTGTGGAAGCTGCGCGCCGGCTGTCATCACCGGGTCTCGATACTGGGGCCGATGGATTCGTAGTCTGCGACGCTAACCACACCACCACCAAGGCACATATTTTATATATGTATCATATATATTTTCTATATATATATATAATATATATATATATAATATATATATATATAATATATCATTTAAAGAGTTAACACTAAATACAAATTTTTTTACAATATATACAGTCAATAAATAAATACAATAATCAATTCAGTTAATCACAGATAATTATTATAGAATAACCAAATTAGAAGTTAAATTGGGTTAGGTTTAGCCAAGCAACCAGACATTGGTAGGGAAATTTTTAAGAAATAATGAGTAATTTGATTAATGCAATTAAACTTGTGATACTGGTACAATGCTTGTACAATAACTTAAAATTCACTGCAAATGACCTGATCATTCTTTGGAAAAGTTCTTAGCAACGGATGGTTGCTAAGCAAATTTGTTCATCAGGAAGGGTTCTGTCTGGTTACACTGTTCAACAAAATTTTTTTTCTCAGTTGATAGTAGTTGTTTCCTTTGCATTTTTCATCTCTGATTACGAAAATGATAACGAAATTTTGCTATCACGTCAGGTTTTCGAGAAATTTGGGACTCAATTCTTGATCAAATTTGCATATAGATGATAAATTGAACAAATTATTAAAACTGCATCTACCCCAAAGCTGAGAGTATCCCAGCAGAAAATGTTTTAGCTAATGTAGGATGATGTAATTTCTGCTCCTGACACGTTCAAACTCGTCTGAGCTTATTGATCTGATCCGAGATTTGAATTTATCGAAAACTCAAGCAGAACTTTTAGGGTCCACATTACGAGGATGAAACTTGCTCGCGAACGATACCAGCATATCCGTTTTTCGCAAACGCCAAAAAATATATCAAAATTCAAGAAGGCGAATAGATATCAAAATTCTTTTCTTTGATTGGTGCTCTCTCTTTTGGTGTAATGACATTGATAGTTTGATGATGGCTCTAGGACACGAGCATAAACCTTTAGAATGGCGACTTTTCATCGGTTTGTCAAAACTTAGTTTGAAGGCTCTCCTGTTGCATACTGGAAATATCTATCCTTCAGTTCCTATTGGACATGCTGTCCATATGATGTGTCGTATGAAAATATGGAATTTCTCCTAAATCAAATAAATTACATAAGATACAACTGCCATATCTGTGGTGATCTCAAAGTCATGCTGCTTCTTGGTTTACAGCTTGGATACAAAATTGTTTTTTTTTGTGAATGGGACAGCAGAGCAAAGAATTCTCATTATACCGTTAAGAACTGGTCACCTCGCCAATCTTTCACTCCTGGACAAAAGAATGTTCGTGCCATAAATTGGTGGATCCTGAAAAAGTTTACTTGCCACCTATACACATCAAATTAGGATTGATGAAAATGTTAAGGCAATGGACAGAGCAGGAGATGGATTCCAGTACTTGAAACAAAAATTTCATCTGATTAGCGATGCCAAAATACTAGGGGCGCTAAATATATTTGTCCCACCCTTTTTTCTTAGCTAACTAATAGGCCATGGGGCTGAAATGTCTTTTGGGCCGTAAGTTTGAACTTTCTGCGCTTCACATAACCGGATTTTTCCAGTTTGAACCCCCCTCCTTGTATAAAACCGCTTTTAAACGCCCTTCTATAAAACCGATGGTTAACGCAGTTTCGAAAATGGCGTCTGACAGTGATGTGCGTCGTAAACAGAGAGCTGTTATCGAGTTCTTACCCGCAGAGAAGGAAACAGTTGGAAATATTCACAAACGTCTACAAAACGTTTACGGAAATGCTGTTGGTGATCGAAGCACAGTTGGCAGCTGGTCTAAACGTGAGATCATCGGAGGAGGGCGAGCCAGCCTCGATGATGAGCCACGCAGCGGTCGTCCGGCATCGGCTGTCACATCTCACACTGTGTAGCGTGCTAACAGCATCATTCGATCAAATCGGCGCGTCACATACAAGGAGCTATCACTGGAGCTAGAAATTAGTGAAGGAAGTGTGAATACGATAATTCAACAACTGGGATACTCAAAAGTGTGTTCACGGTTTGCTCCTCGCCAACTGACTGAAGATTACGAAGCCCAAAGAAAAGAAATTGCTTCTGAGTCGTTGGTTCGATACGAAACAGAAGGGGATGACTTTCTTTCACGAATTGTGACTGAGGATGAGAGTTGGGCACACCACTTTGAACCTAAAACAAACCAATCCATAGAGTGGCATCACGCAGACTCCCCACGCAAGAAAAAGTTCAAAATGGCTCCCTCTGCAGGAAAGGTTATGGCCATCATCTTCTGGGACATGAAAGGGGTGATTCTGGTGGACATTATGAAGAAAGAAGAAAGGACAAACAATCAACTCGGAGGCATATATTGCTACCCGACAAAGACTCCAGAGACGTATAAAGCGAGTTCGACCGGAGAGAAAAGTGGAAGACGTCCTTCTTTTGCACGATAACGCAAGACCACACAACAGTTTGTAAACAAGAGAGGCCATCACAAAAATGCGCTTGACTGTGTTACCCCACCCTCATACAACCCGGATCTGGCACCTTCAGACGTGCATTTGTTTGGGCCAATGAAAGATACTATTCGTGGAAGAAAGTTTCAGGGACGATGAGGTTGTTGAGGAGGTTAAGAGGTGGCTCCAGCGGAACCCTGAGGACTTTTACCAGCAAGGAATAAAGACTCTCGTTTCGAGGTGGAGGAAAGCCGTAGAAAAGGATGGAGACTACACTGCGTTCGCACTTATTAGGCAGATTACATTTTCTCCAATGTTTTCAAAAGTTTTTCCCCGATTTCAATGAAATTTGTAGCAAATAATCACTATATATAGCAGCATTGATGGTATTCATTTCGATAAAATATTTTGATAATTAAAATAATTATCTCATTTTATTGAAAAATATGTAAAATATTGTGTTCCGACTTATTAAGCAAGTATTCTATTTACAGATCTAAATGGTGAAAATGGGTAAGAAGAAAGATTTAACATTAACTCAGAAAAGAAAAATAGTCAAGTTACTCGCTGAAAATATAAAATCTATTGAAATTGCGAAGCAGTTTGGCAGAGCTTATCGAACTGTAAACAAGTTTGTAGCGGAGGGTACCAAACTGAGGCAGCGAAGTGATAAAGGAGCTATAAGAAAAGTGACAAGGCGGCAGATATCTGTAATCAAGCGCAAATTGCAAAGCATCCATTGTCCTTAAGTAAAGAGGTTTTTGAGCAGGCTGGCATACATAATGTACCAAGAACATCTTGATGTGGAATCCTCTAAACAATTGGCAAGACGTGTAAACCTACGATTCAGTCCATTAACACCCAGGTACAAGAAAGCAGCGTGTTGAATGGGCGGTCAGTACGTGAAAACAGATTTTAATACTGTATTGTTAACCGATGAATGAAGAGCAACCCTTGAGGATCTGTGGTTGGTCAAGAAGATGGATTGCTAAGGGTCAATCTCTACATGGAATGAGGTTTTCTTTTAGAAAGTTTGTGTAAGACTGGGCATTCATTTTTACACCATCAGGCACTCTGTAGGGACAGGTACTTCATTGCCTATCAATCCTGCCCAAACATGAAACTACCTCCACCTTGTTGGCGTCTTAATCTCGATGGTAGAAATTGGCTCTCAGCAATCTATCTTCTTGACCAAACATCAAGTCCCTCAAAAGGTTGCTTTTCATTCATCGGTGAATAATACAGTATTAAAATCTGTTTTCCACGTACTGACGCGCCATTGAATACGCTGCTTCTTGTACCTGGGTGTTAATGGTGACTGAATCGTAGGTTTACACGTCTGCCAATTGCTTGGAGGATTCCACATCGAGATGCTCTTGTACATTTGTATGCCAGCCTGCTCAAAACCTCTTTACTTGAGGACAATGGATGCTTTGCAATTTGCGCTTGATTACAGATATCTGCCGCCTTGTCACTTTTCTTATAGCTCCTTTATCACTTCGCTGTCTCAGTTTGGTACCCTCGCTACAAACTTGTTTACAGTTCGATAAGCTCTGCCAAACTGCTTCGCAATTTCAATAGATTTTATATTTTCAGCGAGTAACTTGACTATTTTTCTTTTCTCAGTCAATGTTAAATCCTTCTTCTTACCCATTTTCACCATTTAGATCCGTAAATAGAATACTTGCTTAATAATTCGGAACACAATATTTTACATATTTTTCAATAAAATGAGAATTATTTTAATTATCAAAATATTTTATCGAAATGAATACCATCAATGCTGCTATATATAGTAATTATTTACTACAAATTTCATTGAAATCGGGGAAAACTTTTGAAAACATTGGAGAAAAATGTAATCTGTTTAATAAGTGCGAACGCAGTGTATGTAGAAAAATAAAAACTTTTAGAAAAGGTATGTAACTACTTGTGTACAAAATTTCTGGAACTTGCGAGGAAACTTGGAAAGAAAAAAAAAGGTGGAGCAAAATATATTGAGTGGCCCTCGTAAAAGAGGGAATTTTCGTTGATCTACAAATAAACGAGTTAATGAAAGATGGTGCCTTTGATGAAGTCCTGAATGAATCTGAAAAAACAGCTTGGAATGCTTTTAAAGCAGCGATCCAGAATTTGTTAGGCAACAAAAATTCACCTAACTATGCAGAATTGTGGTTGAACAACTCCCAACTTACGGATCATTGGGATGTAATAAGAGTACAAAAAATCATTTTTTTGCATTCGCACTCGGATTTTTTTTCCCGCCAAACCCGAGAGATATCGGCGATGAACATAGAGAGCGATTTCATCAGGACATATCCGCGATCGAGAAATGATATCAGGGCAAGTGGAGTCCAAACATGCGCCGGCTGATTACTGTTGGACGCGAATAAAGGAAGCCTCAGATATCACTTACGACCGAAAATCCTGAAAAAAAAGATTTTAAGCGAGTAAAAAACCATTTTAATATCGGCCTCGTGTATACATTATTCTATTATATTCGAATATAAAGTGATTTTCTCAAAAACGTGACTTGATAGTAAAATTTCGTGGTCATTTTCGTAATCAGCGTGCAAAAATCTATAGGAATCACCACATTTCATTTGAGAAAGAAAAGGAAAAGTTGAAATTTGTTGAACAGTGTTACTGGTTAATCTGTAGTTACTAGTTATGCTAACAAAATATATTGATTCTTTTTACTTTTTATTATATTTCATATCAATTGTGTGTGTGTGTGTATATATATATATATATATATATATATATATATATATATATATATGTGTGTGTGTGTGTGTGTGTGTGTGTGTGTGCCTATATAGTAACAATTCCCCCAAACAGAGATCCTATAAATTTAAACTTAAAATCCTATTATCCAAAATACTTGTATTTACACTTCTATTGATTCCCTACTTATAATCCTAAACCTTTTGTTGTACCTTATAAAGACTGGTACACGAACACCGATATACTTAATATACCCATCCAGTTGATCTCTAAATCTGAGTTCAGATGACGTTCTGTATCAGGCCAACAAAATCCTTTCTAAAGGATACGTATCTTTTGTATTTAAATTCGAGTAAAACCTTATTGCTAGTCCTATATACCTTGGTTAACCTTGGTTTTGTTTTTCCCCGAATTGTTCATTCTGACCAAGGTCAAGCTTGTCACTCCACCTAAGACCTACAGTTTAACGTGGAATCCAAACCACGCCTCACCAGCAGCAGCATAGCGTCTTAACCACTAAGCTACCCAGGGTACCCATTTATCTACCAACCAATTTTTTTTAGTGTGTGGAAGGATGAACAGCTGGGTTTTGGTGCGTGTCACCTGCCGTCACCGGGGTCTCGATCCCGGCTCCGATGGATTCGTAGTCAGCGACGCTAACCACTACACAACCATATATATATATATATATATATATATATATATATATATATATATATATACCTAATTCCCAAGTTGCGCCAATATTAATCCATCTTTATACCAATTAGGTCGAACTTTGTAAATAAGTCGTGTTTTCTTGTACGACCTACTTTTTTGAGGTGAAGATACGCTAAATTAGGTTAGGTTAACTCAGGTTAACCTAACCTAACCGAAACAAATCAGAGGGTGAGTAAAGAGTGAGGAAGCATAAAGGATGACTTACCTGACCAAGTTTTTTAATTAAAATTCTAACGCGGGGTGAAATTCGAAAAAACAGTCGTTGTATATCGTAAAAGAAAACGTTTTCTCTAAAAACTTTCTTAAAGAAATAAACTTAATTTTCTCATATAACCTGTTCGACCTACTGGGTAAAAAAGGTCACGGATGAAAATTTACACAAATGTTCGACCAACTTGGGCACTTATGACTAATATATATATATATATATATATGGTGTGTGTATATATATATATATATATATGACTCGATGGCGAAGTGGTTAGCATCGCTGACTAAGAATCCATCGGCCCCGGGATCGAGACCAGGTGACGGCAGGCGGCGTGCAGCAAAACCCAGCTGTTCATCATTCCACACAATAAAAAAAATTGGTTGGTAGATAAATGGGTAGTGGTTAAGACGCTGGGCTGCTGCTGGTGAGGCGTGGTTCGGATTCCACGTTAAACTGTAGGTCTAAGGGGATCTTTTCTGTTTCATGTACTGTTTCCGATTTTGTTGAAAATAAGATATTTAATGTAGATTTTTACGCTGATTTAAAAAATGTAAGTATTGTTTTGGGAGAAAAGAGCGGTTCAAAAGTTATGTTTGTTATTGTAATTTTGTATGGGATATAATGCCCGGTTAGGTCAACTGAATACCCGGTTAGGTCAACTGTACGCCCTTGACGATTGGTTAGGTTAAGTTGTGATATTTTCGTTAAAACTAACGGGTATTTAGTTGACCTAAACGGGTATTTAGTTGACCTAAACGGGCATTCAATTAACTTAACCGGACAGAAAAATAACGGTCGAAATCTACTCACACAAATACTTAGTGACGTAAGCCAATATTACTAAAGAATACAATAACGCTTGTATTAGTTTTCAGTTGTATTGTTATAGTTTTTGACCTAATACAAAATTACAACAACAAACATAACTTTTGAACCGCTCATTTCTCCAAAAATAATACTTACATTTTTGAAATCACCATAAAAATCTACATTAAATATCTTATTTTCAACAAAATCGGAAACAGTACATGAAACGGACAAAATCCGTCGAAGGTGGAGTGACAAGCTTGACCTTCGTCAGAATGAACAATTCGGGCGGAAGCCAAACCAAGGTTAATAAGGTTAAGGTCATATATACTGTGTATATATCTATATATATATAGTATATGGGATGGTCCATGTTATTTATTTGGCTTCTTAAGACTCCTTAGTTTATTACTATTATTAGTACTGTAATAGTAGTAGTAGTAGTATAGTAGTTACAGGAGTATTATTAGTAGTACAGTATAATTACGGTTATTACTCTAAGTGTACCCGTATGAGAAAGTCACACATTGCACGAATCGCCTTATAGCATAACATTAAAATCGCGAACCTGTATCACATCCATACATTTAAGACAAAATTTCTATATTCTTCCTTTGATTACAGTTTTTAAAATTTTCTTCTAATTTATCCTTCGATTCTTGGAAAAAAAAAAAAAATTACCCACACCCAACCACCTGTATCGAAATTAAGTTTCATCATCATTACTAGTTTGGCTGACTGTGAGGGTACGAAAGAGTTAATTCCATTCCAGTTGCATAATTTCAATCATCAAAAAGCATTTTGAGTTGTGTCTACATATGAAAATTACATAAAGGCACGGTTTTAACCAAACATTTAGCATTTTATGGCTTCGGACTACGAATTTTGATAGTTAGTTGTTTAAACAGGTTTCCATCAGGGACTGACACGAATGTATTCAACAAGTATATTAACATCGCGTGAAATGATGTAGCTTCAGAGACGTTTAAAAGAATCCGTGTCGAAAGTTTATATATATATATATATGAATAAAACCACGAAGGAAAGGAAACACAGATGGTGCTCAAGCGCTTTCGTCTAATGACATCCTCAGGAACACTGAAGTACATAAAGAGTTACAACCTATATATAGGTTACAGAGAAAAAAAAAAGTAACTCTTTATGTACTTCAGTGTTCCTGAGGATGTCATTAGACGAAAGCGCTTGAGCACCATCTGTGTTTCCTTTCCTTCGTGGTTTTATTCATCATAAATACTTTTCACGTGTTACTTTCGTGAAATAATTTTCATATATATTATATATATATATATATATGAAGGAAATTTTATTGTTTTTTCAAAAAAGAGATATTTAATGAATAGCTGTAGCAATTGAAGGGAATTCGAAGGGTGAAGAACGTATAAAGTGTTGGACATACATTCCGTTTGCTTTTTTCAAATCTCGTAAAAGAATGTGATAAATAATGTTTAAGGTTGCTTAATCTCCTTCGTAAGGGCTAAAGTCGTGTGACGGAGGGGACTTACAGCTTTACCCGAGATTCCAACCATCTAAGGGTCGCTACATAATCTGAACATCGTGAACAGTCCTTCATCCAACTACTGAACGGAACTAACATCGCTTAACTTCCTCGCTGATCTAACTGACGCGACGTGGCCACAAAATAGCCCTAAAACTATATACTAATTTCGAAGTCATGCAAATTTCCCAATCAGTCAAATCCTTGAAGTAATACAGTAGCGTATACGGTACAAAATATAGTAAATTACATGTACAATACATATCAGATATACAATATGCAGTGGATTCCCCTTTTATATACACTCTAATGATACACTAACATATATATATATATATATATATATATATAGGGTGGGCCGTAAGTTTCCATACATAGGAAAAATAAAATTTTTTATGGACAACCATTTTTATTTATATAATATGCTCTACATGGTTGCCATTGTTTTGAAAACACATTTCAATACGTGTTCCCCACTGTTGATGAACACGCATTAGCACAGTTGACGTTATGCTTGTAATGGCGTTGGTGATACGTTCCTTTAGATGATTTATGTCTCGTATCTTTTCCTGATACACCATGGCCTTCAAGTGCCCCCAAAGATAGAAATCAAGGGGGGTGAGATCTGGGGATCTGGGAGGCCACTCCACAGGACCACGCCGACCAATCCAAGCATCCGGAAACTGCTGATCCAAATACCGACGCACGAAGACCATAATGAGGTGGAGCTCCATCTTGCTGGAAGTAAACTGGGAAGTTACCTTCCTCGTTTAGCAGGGATGGGAAAATCTCTTCTTGCAACATGTTAAGATACCTTTCGGCATTAAGATTTCCACTGGCAAAAATTGGTCCAATAATTCTGTCACCCCATATCCCGCCCACACCATCACTTTACCGGCACCTTGCATCTTCGTCGGACTCAGCCAGTTAGGGTTAGCATTACTCCAATAACGTATGTTTTGCCGATTAACCTCTCCATTGACGTAAAAATTTGCTTCATCAGTAAACAAGATCTTACAGTATGATTTCAATTCGTTGCTCTTTCGTCAAACGCATATTCTTAGGGTATCTGAAACATAAAAACAAACGTTTAAATTTTCCTATGTATGGAAACTTACGGCCCACCCTGTATATATATGTGTATATATAATATATATATATATATATATATATATATAATAATATATAAATCCTCAAGTTTTTATGATGAAAAAAATCGCTCTTGGACCAGGGGTCGAACTCACTAATCTTGAACAGAAGAGTGCAGAGGTATTCTTAAATGATATTCCATTTATGGGACCAGAGCGTTGCACCAGATAGTTTGAGTGAAATGCCAATTATTTGTTTACCTCGAGTGCGGAAGGGTTAATACGTATAATGCCTCTAGCCGCGAAAGCGTTATGCGTTTCTCCGGCTGTTTAAACTTTAAATGTATGACAGGTTCACACAGTGTAGTGGCTAGCGCCCTCACCTTCTATTCGGAGATGGTGGGTATGAACCCTGGTGGCGGCGATTTTTTCACACACACACACATTTTATGTATATATCAGACATGGGGTCAATTAGTGGGTTTCTATTACTATTACTTTTGATTCCTTCTATTACTATAATTTTCATCTATTACCATTACTTGGTCATCTATTACTATCATATTACTATTACTTTTGTACAGTATGTGGGGTACTTCACTCATTTGAAAAGGATCTTTATGTCTATTTAAATGCAATTAGAAGCAGTGTGTTAACTAACAAACACACTATTTCAGACTCAACAGGTACAAACATTATACAAGAGGTCCATAGAAGATTAAGAGATGGTTATCTGGAGCACTGACTAAGTAGGCTAGTGAATCACTGTGTATAATGAACATACAAATACAATGATCCAACCATGAGGTGGTGTGCCAACTATCACTAACATAAGTAAAGCTATCACCAGGAAGACTACACATGGATGAAAGGGTCAAGTTATTATCTTCACAGAAGGCTTTTAAGTGGTTGTTAAACAAAGAATTATCATAGATAGATAGACAGAATAACCTTTATTAATAATAATAAAATAAATAAATTTTTTCAATTTACATTGACATGAATAATTGTGAAGCTCGACTATTTATTTTATTTAATTTGGCCCTTAAGCTTTAGGCTTTACTGGGCTCTTATTAAAAATAAGCAGCTAGTTGTTATAAATTAATAAAAATAAATGAGTAAATAAGTATTATTAATAGTTAAAACATGTATTACAATATTAAGCAATATTAGTGGACATTAATCCTAGATTTTTGTTAGTATGCCATCATTAATCGGGATTTCAACTTGGTTTTAAACAAATTTACATTCACAATATTTTTTATATCGGCATGCAAGTCATTCCATAGTTTCAATCCAATGAAAATGGGTAGTTTTTGAGATGAAGACAATCTAAATTGAGGTATAACAAAGCTTTGATCTATTTCTGGTCTGATACGAGTGGATTTCTTGATGAGTTACAAAATATCTATTTACCCATTGCAAATTAATGATTTTGTTCTTACACTTGTAAATAAAAATAAAATGTGCTAGTTTGGTTACATTGTTGAGCTTTAGTAGGTTTAGCTCTTTAAATAATGCACTA
Source organism: Bathynomus jamesi (assembly GCA_023014485.1). Classification (NCBI taxonomy): domain Eukaryota; kingdom Metazoa; phylum Arthropoda; class Malacostraca; order Isopoda; family Cirolanidae; genus Bathynomus; species Bathynomus jamesi. The sequence continues at coordinate 83,443 of JAJOZX010005323.1, forward strand.
GAGCAGTGGTCGGCGAACAGGGGTAAATTACCCCAAATGGGGTACATTTAAACATTTTGGGGGTAATGCGTGCGGTATGAGACACCATATGCAACAATTTTAAGAGCAATTGGCTTGTTTTTGTTTACTTTGAAGTCTGGGGATAATTTCATTTTACTCAATAGATTTTTGGGTAATACCCAAAAAAGTTCCCCGACCCATGCACTAGAGTGATCAAGGAAATCAGCATCAGATAACCTTATTGCTCGTTTTTGGATGACAAAGATACCATTTAATGCGTTGTTAGCGGAGTTTCCCCAAACAAGGGTGCAGTATATTATCAATCTAGGTATTTTCGCCGCAGGAATTTTCGCCGCAAAATATATAATTTGTATAGATATATAAATATAAGCCTACCAAATTTTCTGAACTCTCTAATACGTCGGGTTTGGATGACTTGGAAATTTTCATTTATTCATTCTCTTAAATAAGTGATTTCATGTACTTCAAAGGTTTTGAACCCTTAGGTTTTTAAAAACCATTTTTGAGGGTTTAAAGTGATACTACACATGCAATAACAGATACTGTCAAAGTTTTATAAAATTATATGCCCTTGTCTTTGAGCTAACTGGTCTACCCCTAAGCTCCGCCCACAATAGTTTATTAATTTTCGGTGCAGTGCTTACATTTATATTCCATTACTTAAGCCCTCTAGGATGCCATATACAGTTAAAAGCAGCCGAGGAGGAGAAAAATTAGTTGACGATGTTAATTACGTGTACCGAATCGACAGAAAATGTGATAAAAAATCGTATTGGAAGTGTGAAATAAAAAACTGCAAGGCAAGAGTGCATACAATTTTAGAAAGTGACGCTAAAATAGTAATTTGCAAAACATTTGGTGAGCATAGTCATTCTGCAAACCCATCAAAGCCTAAAGGGTACGCCACAATAGCAAGTATGAAAACGACTGCTACTAACTCCCAATTATCTGCAAGATCACTAATTGCCGATGCTTCTGCAAGCCTAGACGATGCAGGTTGTTATCTAATGCCATCAATTGCAACTTCATCAAGAAATATTAGAAAATGGAGGCAAAAGAATATGGATATATTGCAAAAGTACATAATAGAATGTAAACTACGCTAGGATCTTTAGGAGACATTTTTTAAATGAATCCATCAAATAAAACGTTAAAACTAACGAAAATATTACGACTTAACCTAACCAATCGTCAACTTATTTTTTATTTTTTAAAAATTCTTTTGCGGCGGCGAAAATTCCTTGCGGCGAAAAGTCCTTGCGGCGAAAGTTCCGAACGCGGTATGTTATATAAGGAAGAACAAGAGTATGATAAAGAGTCAATAAAACTTGTTTAGGGACTACATTTCTAAGTTTAAACATTATAGCAACGCTCCTTGAAATCTTTTTCGCGATATAATTTACATGATCACTCCATTGCAAATTCTTATCTAGCATTACACCAAGAAATTCTGTTACAGTACACTCCTTTATGGCGATTTCATTAACATTAAGTTCATCAAGATATACATTTCTTTTATTAGTGAAAATCATGAAATTTGTTTTACTGGTATTTAGGAAGAGTTTATTGGCGGTCAACCATTTCATTACACTGATGAATTCTGAATGAAATATATTCTTCGCTGTATTAACATCTTTGCAAGAAAAAGAGAGAGTTGTATCATCTGCAAACATTATGAAGTTCAGTATATCAGATGAACGTGGAAGGTCATTTATATATAATAAAAATAACAGTGGACCCAGAACTGAGCCCTGTGGCACACCATGTTTGATAAGCGCTTTAGTTGAGCAAACCTTATTTACTGATACAAAATGATATCTATTGGACAAATAACTTTTAAACCAATCACTGATTGCTCCTCTAAAGCCGTAACAATATAATTTATTAAGTAGAATATAATGGTCTATTACATCAAACGCCTTACTCAAATCCATAAATATTGATATCATTATTTCTTTGTTCTCCTTAGCTGTATTTACATTTTCCATAAGATTTAAAATAGCCATTTCCATTGTTTTATTATTACGGAAGCCATATTGATTTGGAGATAATAAATTGTAGGATTCTAAATATCGCTGCATTCTACTTTTTACAATTTTTTCAAAAACGTTGCTGAACACAGATAATGAACACACCGGTCTGTAATTTGTTGCTAGTGTAGGATCACCCCCTTTAAAAAGGGGTGTTATACAACCAGTTTTTAGCATTGATGGGAATATTCCTTTGGAAATACTTTGATAATTTTAGTCAAAGTTACAGATATCTTATCTTTAACAAGTTTCAATATAGGTACAGGAATGTTATGAATGTTATTTTTTGTATTTTTTAATTTACCAATAATATTCTGGACCTCAGTAGAGGTAGCAGGAACAAAAGAAAATGAATTTAGTGGGCTGGGTGGCATATATTCTAGAGGTGAGTGATCATTATTTATTATTTGTGAGCGAAGCTTATCCGCTATTGAAGTAAAATGTGCATTTAAAGTCTGCAATAGCAGTATCATCAGTAATTTCTTTATTATCAACATTTAATTTCTCTATTAAATTTTTCTTAATTTGTTTTCCCGAGAAGATTGTTTATGGTTGTCCAAGTGTTTTTCAAGTCTCCTTTATGTTTGGAAAATTGATTGTTATAATAGTTATATTTTGCAATTTTGAATATTTTAGTTAATTTGTTTCTGTATTGAGTATATTGTATTTTAGGAATTTTGCTCTGCAATTGCAATTTGAATAATTTATCTCTGTTCTTTATTGAAGTGATAATTCCTGGAGTGATCCATGGATTTGCGACACTTTTGGGCGAAACTGTTTTTCTCCTTAAAGGAAAGCAAATATTAAAAATATGGAATAAGGTGTCATAGAAGAACTGAAACATATGATCTAGGTCATTTAAAGGTTCGTCACAGTCAAGTCGAGTATTTTCTACAGCCCCAATAAATTTTCTTTTGTTAACCTCTGAGAATATTCTGTAATCAATAGTTGTTTTGTCTGCAACCTGAACAATGTTATTGAATATAGCGTAAGTAGGAAAATGATCACTGATGTAGTGGTTATAATTCCAGAATTTACGAGGGCATTGCTATTTACAAATATATTATCAATCGTAGATTCTGTTATTCGATTGCCCTAGCTGCAGACTCGAGTGGGTTTGTTAATAGAATGACTAAGATAGAAAGAATTCATTAAGTTTAAAAATTTGTGAGAGATTGCTTCAGATTGCAAATTGATGTTGAAGTCTCCCGTAACTATGGCATTCAATTTATGAAAGTTGCATAACATGTTATCTAAGTGAATTAAAAAGTTATTGATATTAGTATTAGGTGGTCTATATATTGCATAAACAGAATATACATTACTTTTGTTTTTTATACTCATAATCAGGTTTTCATTGTCACTATTACATAGAGAAAATACTTCGTAGAGTCGTAAGTTTGATGCACATACATAGAGATACCCCCACCAATCTGACCATCTCTTACAGTATGATAAGCAGCGTAATTATCTATATTATATAGGTTCTTAATACTACTATTTAACCAGGTTTCCGTGGGAATTATAACACTAAATTTGACTGTAGAAGTTTTCAAAAGGTCCAATAAGTAATTATAGTTCCTAGGTAAGCTTCGAATGTTTAGATTTAGCACTGAAAGATTTTTATAAATATCTTTTTGTAATACAAAGGCATTAAACTCGTCTATCGATGAGACCATGCAACTGCCTACACCAGATTCCTGTTCTAGATTCTCTAAACTGGATACAGAATTTTTTGGTAATGAATTGAAATGATTAATATCGGCACATATACTATGAAAGTCTTTATCGATGAAAGCCATTTAACAGTAGTTCTCAAACAATTTCACTAAATACAGAATACGGGAATAAGGGGTTACCCCCTTAGTTGAGCCGAGAATGAGAAAGTCGACTGTTGAGATTGTATGCGGAGTTATTCGCAGGCCTCCTGCAGGGCCGGATTAACCATTAAGCAAAATAAGCCCGTGCTTAGGGCATCAAGGGAAGGGGGGCACCACAGAAATTTTCCATTGTCGGATTTACCATGGATTTATTATACTATTATAATCGCGGCTTATAGGCTGGTTATAGCCTATAAGCTGTTGAAAACTGAATTATATATATTCATATATAGTATTTATTTTTTTTCATTGTTTGAATTTGTAGTGAACAACAACCCTTTTGAGAGAATAAATATATTTCGTTGTAATCACACACTTTACGCTTTGCGTTATTATTTTGTTTATATCAAATCTTTGAGCGCCATATTAAAAATACATATAGATTAAATATTTTCGTGTGCTATAGGAAGTTATTCTGAACGTGTGATTTGTGCATATAATATAAATATATATTTTACATAATCATTTGGTATTGTTTTACAGAAAGATTTAGGTTTATAGAATTGTAATATAAATTAATATTAAAATAAAAGAAACTATAAACTCTCTATATTGCTGTTGTATCAAGTGATGTTTATCACGGCCATTATAATAATAAGATATACTGACCTAAGTTAATTAGCGTTGAAGAAGTTTATCTGTTGCTCTCTCTTCTTCTCTAGGGTAAGTCTATGAAGTGTACTTTATTTGTATATATAACAATATTTTATCATACACGTATCTTTATTTTATAATTTATTTATCTATTGTCATAACAGTATAAAAGAATTTAGATTGTAATAACCAGAGTGAATAATTTGTAATGTATATATAACATCAAACGTAGTTAGGACAATTTAGGCCCTAAGCAAATGTTCATATTTCCTATAATTAAATATTGTGTTTTAAATAAATAAATAAATGTAAATATAAAATGTGGCTCGTTAATAGTGAAATGTTAATATTTATATTTTTATAGATTGCGTATTATTAATTCTAATGTTAAGTATTTTTACTTTATAGGTTTCGGTTCCTTCTTTCGGTTCCTTCTTTCGATTTGATTTGTATTCAACATTTCGAGTTGATATTTCGGTTGAGTTATATTTAATTGCCACTTATATTTAAATTGCCACTTATATTTAAATTGCCACTTTGGTTGTGTACGGTTCCCATTTTGTCTTTCTGAGAATAAAAGAACAAAGCCAAGATTGTGATATGTGTAACTGTGTTGATTGCCACATAATATACAAATAAAATATTCTTTTTATTTCTGTATTTTACAGACCCCAAGAACCAAGATGAAACGTGTTCAGTTAAGTGGTGCACAAAAGCGAAAACTATCAAAAGAGAAACAAGAGAAGACTTTGGATTTAGAGTCCAAGACTGCAAAGCTGACTGATTTCTTCACACAAGTTCCACGACCACAACGTCAACATGATATACCGATTCTGAATCAAAACCAATCTCCGTCATCAGAAGTGGACACAAATACCACTTTGATCACTTCAAAATCAAAATATGATGACGTTGGAATCACCGAGGTGTCACAAGCAGGTTCATCTACCACATGTCTCACTACTGATCTCACTTTGCCTGTAAATTCTCTTGATACCTCTACTGCAAATGTTGATTCAAGTTGCTTTACAAGACATTCTGGGGTTGAAATAATTGCTGAAAATGAAAGTTTAGTGGACCATGGTGATGGTGGTGAAATGAATCAGTCTGCAGAAGATGAAGTAAATATAGCAAAAGATCCAGGGTTGTGGCTTGATTTCTCTGCTGATGATGTGGCTTATTGGATTGCTTGTGGACCCAGTGACTGTCAACACCACAATGGGCCATTTGACAAGTCTTACCGGCATTTCAGTAGTGGCAAACCAGCAAGATACTGTTCACAAAAACTTTTCGTTGGGACAAAAGCCAATGGGTTGGGACAACAGTTGGAAAAACAAATTCAGGAAGTGTGTGATTACTGGGAACATGTCTTGAGGCGTGTCATAGCTGTTATTTGTACGTTAGCTGAACGTGGCTTGTCTTTTCGAGGAACAGAAGAAAGATTTTGATCATTGCAGAATGGGAATTTTTTAGGGCTGCTTGAGCTCATAAGCCGGTTTGATCCATTTTTAGAAGGTCACATTTTGAAATATGGAAATTCTGGCAAAGGAAATCCTTCTTACCTGTCCAAAACCACCTGTAAGGAACTCATTCAACTAATGGCTCAAAAGGTCCACGCACTCATTGTTGACGAAGTAAAATCTTCTGGTTATTTTAGTTTGTCAGTTGATTCAACACCAGATCTATCACATATCGATCAGTTAAGTGTTGTACTTAGGTACTTAAAAGATGGACAGCCTATTGAACGCTTTTTAACCTTTCTGAAAATGAAAAGCCATACTGGTGAGGAAATGGCAAATCAGGTGTTGCAGTACTTACGTGAAGTTTGTAAGCTAAACTTTTCAAAATGTAGGGGTCAATCTTACGACAACGCTGCCAACATGTCTGGGCGTTATAAGGGGATGCAGCAAAAAATTTTAGAAACAAACAAGTTTGCTATATATGTGCCCTGTGCAGCCCATTCACTAAATCTGGTAGGCCGAAGTGCTGTTGACTGCTGTCAAGAGGCGGTTAATTTCTTCTCTACAGTGCAGTTGCTTTATACCTTTTTTTTAGCCTCAACCAGCAGGTGGGAAATTCTTAAAGGTTGTATTGGAAATGAAAGTGTCTTAAAATCCCTCTCTGATACCAGATGGGAGGCACATGCTATGGCAACAGCAGCAATTTTGAAATCTTTCCTTAAAATTTTAGAAGCGTTAGAATGTATAGCTGAAGACCAGTCACAAAAGGGAGACACTAGAAGAGAAGCAAATAATATTGCAAATAAGATGCAAGAGCTAGAATTCGTTTTTATGTTGAATTTTTGGGATGAGATTTTGCAAAATTTTCATAGAGTAAGCAAAGTTCTACAGAATAAGGATGTGAACTTAAAACATGTGCAGATCTGTATGGATCATTAGCTGACCAACTGTGCACTTCACGAGATGAATTTGAAAGATATGAAGCAGCTACAAAGGAAATGCTACCAGATGTTGATTACAAGGCAGCTCAAACTCGCAAACGTATCAGAAAGAAGGTACCCAATGACGGAGATGCACCAGAAGTATATCTGAATGCCAGAGATAAATTTCTTATCACCACCTTTTACACAATTGTTGACAAACTTGAAACTGAGATGAGAAGAAGAGGAGAGATATACAAAGAAATAGCAGAGATTTTCTTTTCTAAGTGATGTGCCACATAATGTCACCACTTCATCATCTACTGAAATTGAAAGGTATTCTCAGGGTTGTAAAAAGATGATTGATGCTTACCCAGAGGACTTGAACACTAATTTCTCTGCTGAGCTTCAGCAGTTTCACTCATGTGTGTGCCATAAGTTCAGTGCAAAAAAAAAATGTAAAAACAAGATTCAGTCATGCTGAACTTTATAAAATAATTGTAGAAGACAATATTGAGTGTGCCTTCCCAAATGTAGAAATTGCCTTTCGTATATTTTTAACATTAATGGTCACAAATTGCTCAGCTGAGCGTTCATTTTCTCAGTTGAAGTATATTAAAAATACCAACAGAACAACTATGCAACAAGGCAGGCTGGATGCCTTATCTCTACTAAGTATAGAAGCAGATGTGTTACGTAAGATTAGTTTTGAGGATCTGATCAAAGACTTTGCAATTAAAAAAAGTAGGAGAAAACTTTTCAAATATAAATGAAGTGGAAGTATACAAAAATAAACATTATTTTCCATCTTACTGTAAGTTTTGTTTCATTTCAAAAAATAAAATTTTATTTTATGGTTTATTTTTGTTTATATTTTGAATTACATATATATGGGGCACCAAAATCTTTTAAGTGCTTAGGGCCTCTAAAGGTCTTAATCCGGCCCTGGCCTCCTGTGTGCCGACTGTCGGCTGGCGTTTTCGTAGTTCTCATAGCTTCGAATGCTTCTTCACTAACAAGGTGAACTCCTTTGACCGAAGTATTCCGCGTTGGAGGAGTCTCTCTTTCTTTAATAATTAACTTCGCTCCAAGGAAGTAGGCAACTTTTCCGAGTCTTCTCGCTTCTATGAGTTTAGGGAGCTTTTCTTTACGAATTTTACGTGTTTCCTCACATACGTCGTCATTGACGAAGATTTTTGATCCTTTCAGCTTTCTTCTGTTTTTTAGTATTAAATCTCTGTGAGTTTCATCCTCACATATTACTTTTATAGCTGAAGTGGGCGTCTTAATGAGGTAATCTTCATTATCAACTGCCTGAAAGGCATATAGATACACAGAATTACAAATTTTTTATTGTCTACACAAATTTCTATTCCAGTTAACCAATTCAGATCAAGTTTTAATTCACTAATATATTTCCCATACTCCAACCTCTATAGAACAGCTACCCCACCAGGTGGGTGGCCTGCAAGGAGACCATCTTGTTTATCTCTGGTGGCCTCCCCTATCCCATGAAAGTTACTGGACAGGCTATTTAGGTCCTTTAAGTCCTGTTTCCATAGCAATGTTTCCTGCAGACAGAGAATATCAGCATTCTGTAACAGCTTATCAATTACGATCCGCCTGTTTTTGCTGTTATTGCCTAAGCTTAGGCCTCTACAGTTATAAGAGATAACCTTGAATGTTGCAATTAGGAAGATGCAGGAGTTCTACCAGCCATCTCTACATGTTGAATTCCACTTATACCAGGCACAGCAGTTACAGCATTAGACCCAGCTGGATTTTCCTCCACAGAACGACGCATAATGTCTCCATAATTACCCTCTCCAGCACTTGCGAGAGGGGCTGCAGGTGTTTTTCTTCCCTTCTTCTCATAGAACCGCCGTACATATACCTGTCCCGGCCATACTGCTGGATCCATAAATACCCCTGGATTATCACAGACTGCTGTAACTTGAAAGGAACTATACGTAGTCCATCTGAAGTCAATTTTACTACATGTAACCTGAAAGTTCACTTTATCTTCTACAAATGCCTGCAGCTCCTCGGCTAAGATCAGGTCGACATCTCGAGACGAAAATGTTTGGAGGTCTTCGTTGGTACAGCCATCATACGATCTGTTTTGGCAGCCCCTATGATACCTCGCCGTTCTCTGCCAGCCTTTGCCACAGGCTGATTCCCTCTAGCCGGTGCATGAGTGGGACCAGACCCCCTTGAGGGGCCACCACCATTAGCTACTGCAGTGGTTGCAGTTCTCGGAGGGGTCGCTCGCTTCCTGCCCCTCCTTACCACCATTGTCCAAGATGCCTCCTCATCATGACCCCCGACTGCATTCCCAGCATCCCGATTCACCAAGGCCCCTTGGGGGTACCCTGTGTGAGATGGTATTGAGCTGGCGATGTAGCAGTGTCTAGATTCAGGGATGCAGAATAAGACTGAGAAGCAGAGGGCTCTGCACTCATGGATCCAGGATGAGGTTGAGCGGCAGTGGGCTCTGCACTCATGGATCCAGAATGAGGCTGAGCGGCAGCCAAATAACAAATATTTGTTTCAACTAAATCATTACAATTTCAGATTTCAATTTTTTGATAAATTTAACTTTATTGAAGGAAAAATTTGCCACAATATTAGTTCACATAAATGTTTATTTTTGTTTAGAGTGGATTTAGTTCATTTTTCAGTTCTTTGTTCACACAATATGCCCATTGCCATTGTAATAGAAAAGTAATAGACTATTATCTATTACTTTGCCTTCTATTACTATTACAGGCAAAAAATTATGATCTATTACTATTACTTGAAGAATCCTGTAATAGTCTATTACTATTACCCCATGTCTGATATATATATAACCGAAACTCTGATTCTTTAAGGAAAATTGACCTTCAATCAAAAGATATAACACTAATAATAATAATAATAAATTATAGAAGTAATAATTTGCGAGTCGACCGTTCCTAGTTCTCAGAATGTCCAATTTTGAACCCTTCATAATCCAATATATACTGAATATTAAGGGGCGTTAGCTCGATCTAAACGCCTTCAGTCACATTAAATCTGCCGCGTTAATGGACAGACGATATTTCCACAAAAGAGTTTTACATACGAGTATTTCCAAATTTTTATATTTTTATTATTCTGCATCATTTTTATTTTAAAGTGGTTTCATTTTTAATTTTAATGTTTTGGTTACACACACACACACACACATATATATATATATATATATATATATATATATATATATATATATATATTATATATATATATATATATATATATATATATAATTATATATATATATAAAATGTAAACCCACGAGGAAAAAGAAAAATAATTCTAAGGCCTTTCGTGTATTCAGAATTACACCTCGTCAGGGAATGAAGGGGGCAGGCGAGAAGCCCAAAATACTGTATATATACACACAGCGGTCCATTTTGAAAATAATTTCACTAACAGTGCGGGAATGTATAAAATTGACAATATCCTGTTTAAATTCCTTCTTCCTCTCATTAAGTCTTGCTAATTATATGCTAAGCTTTTTGTTTCCGCCACGCTGTATATATACAGTATTTTGGGCTTCTCGCCTGCTCCCTTCATTCCCTGACGAGGTATACTTCTGAATACACGAAAGGCCTTGGAATAATTTTTCTTTTTCCTTGTGGGTTTACATCATTCATTCATTTCACGTGTTTAATTGTGAAATTCATTCCATATATATATATATATATATATATATTATGGTGTCACTTATTTTTCAACTTTTAAGTTTCCATGCTCTGACCCCATCAAAGTATGCCATATGATGTAAAAACACTGTGTACAAAGTTTTATTGAGATATTTTAATATTTAGAGGTCGCTCAACGGCTTCGAAGTATTGGATACGAGATTCTCAGAAAGTGTGAATATAAACAATTTATTATGTTCCTACAGTAGCAGTAAGTGCACAAGACATTATCATAATATTAAGATGAAGTACATTAACATCAGACAGTAGCGTAATTATTATGATTAATCATTATTTCCAGTTAAGGTATGCTTTTGTCCCCATGTCCAATGCTTGCGATGGTCTTCAACAACCTGGAGAAGAAACTGGAGTTGTTCTTCATCTTTGGTTAGGTATCCAGAAAAATCGTGGATGAGAGCAACTCCACGTTCAGCGAAGTCATTTGTTACAGTTAGAGTTTTTACAGTCTCTTTCGCAGTCTGGTAATGGGTATCCTCTTCCCATTGCTCAGCAGTTTTCTCCAAGAATTCATCTGGGAGGTTGAGCTTCGTGAACAATGATTTTGTGTTTTTTGTTGCAAAGTTTTCCAAGCTTTTTTCTTTCACAGTATCCAGGTCAACAACCACATGCTTTGGAGGGTTCTCTTGTTCATCAACACTAGTCATAGATATGACCATGCGAGTTTTGATATCATGGAGGATTAAAAGACTAAAATAACACACACTAATGCAAACACATCCTACCATTAAGGCGACTGAAATGATACTGGGGTGAGGCGTAGAAAAGAAGAGCATTTCAATTTAGGACAAGTAACGACGCGTCATCAAAATTTTAATGGCTTTGAGCGACCTCTAAATATTAATATTTTCTCATGAAACTTCATAATCAGCGTTTTTACATGTAATGTCACATTTCTAGACGGTCAGACCGAAACTTCTTGATAGTTCAATTCTTACCATACAAATAAGTGACACCCTAATATATATACACACACCGGGTGATTAGAAATGAGCTTCCCGAGTTTAAACATTTATTATAAAAAAAAACTAACAAAGCTACAGCGAAAAAAGCAAGATATATGATACAAATAAAAAATATTTCAGGGAATTTTTATTTGTAATATTGAACACATCAGAGATAAATAACGTGTTTTGTGCTCTTACCGCTGAGAAAGTGTACGGTCCATTCTTCTTTGCTGAACAAACAAGTAACGGTATCATTCACCGCGATATACTACAGCTGTGGCTGATGCCCCAGCTGCTAGAGGACAAAGCTGATGTGTGGTTTTCAGCAGGATGGTGCGCCACCCCATTTCCACATTTCGATTACTCTTTGCCCATCGCTGGTTACAACATTCCTGAATGAGCAATTGCCTGATCGTTGGAGCGGGCGTGGGGGCCCCATTCCTTGGTCGGCTCATTCGCCCGATCTAACCCCACTCGACTTCTTCCTCTGGGACTATGTCAAAAATTAAATGTTTGTTCCAACAATGGCAGCAACTTTGGAACATTTGAAGGAAAGGATACGTGAGGCTGTTAGAAAAGTTCCGTATTATATGCTACTGAATGTATGGAGGGAAACAGAATACCGCTTCGATATCTGCAGAACCACAAAAAGAGCTCATATTGAACTTCAATAGCTCGTAAATAAAACTTTTTGAGTTCTTCTTTATTTCTATATCTTGCTTTTCGCTGTAGCTGTGTTAGTTTTTTCATAATAAATGTTTAAAATCGGGAAGATCATTTGTAATTACCCGGTATATATACAGACAGGGCTAGCTAGCATTAAAATGTTTTTAATAAAAAATGCAATAACCCCATGAGGAATGTATCAAAGCCTGAGATAAATGTACCTTTTTCACTTATCCCGCAGCCTACAGTGTTGATTGAGATCATATGGCAGAACTAATGAATACTCTGAACTAATAATAATAATAAATCCTTAAAATTTTTGACTCGTACTATTCGCTTCTTATTTTCATAAAAATGAACAATATTGTGATTGTATGTCTATTTGGAATCCAACATGGTGGTGGTAAACTGGATTACTTCCCACTATCATTCCCATTTTCATCCGCGGTCTGCAACTGGGAATGCTCGAAGTGACAATTCCAAATATAAGAAAAGTGTTTACTGGTTTAGGAAAGAGTAAAAAGAAGAGTGTGACGCAATTGCGGGACGTACCGGTATTTTCTAAGAAAAACCTAATTTTAAGTGGGAAATCCTACATTGCGAATATGAATGAATCAATTCTCGAATTGACTCTTTCGAGACACTCACTCACGGATTTTCTCCCTCTTGGACAAAGAATGAAATAGGCATACGGAGGAGGAAGAAACCGCGTAGTACCCCAATTAACCGATTTGTCTTTTGAAAGATTTGTTTTTCTAAATTTTTTCTCGTAATTAAATTATCAAAATATATTTTATATTCGAGCAAACATTTCTAAAAAGCTCGTCTTTAATACTTCTTCACTAGTAATTAAACAATTTATCGATTTTGAGTTTCTTTTTTAAGTTTAGATAAGCATTTATAAAATTAGTCGTAATATGACCTCATACTTTATCTATCGAATGTTTCTCGCGTCTATTCCACATCCATATATACCCATTAATTTAAGAAATGTTACGTTCTTGCTTTTATTCCAACGGCACAGCTATATACATTTTATTTTTTGAAAATTAAAGGTTAAATTAAAAATGTCTGCGGATGTTTCGTGTAGTTTTATTAAGAAATAAAACATTTTATAACTAACTAAAGACGTTATATCGACAGCGTGAGTTAAATTATTTATTTAGAATCGTCTAAGAAATATTAAAAAGCTTCTAGGTTAAAAGTGAAAAATTAAAAAGAGTACGTAATACCTCTTGTCTTACTCCGTTTGCGTGAGATTTAAACCAAAACAGAAGACAGTTACACTGAGTTACAGAATATACAACTCCATTTTACTGTAAAAGGTCTAGCTGATAGGAATATCACTATATGAATATGCTTCATAATATACACTGAGCGGCAGAAAATCGGCCCACTTGGAATGTCGCGAAAAGCAAAAAAGTGGGCAAGCTTGTTTATAAAAGTGTTAAAATTCGAAAATTTAGTCTATGAGGACATTAAAAAATCTTCAAACACCTCCTTAATACAATTTATTATCAAAAAATACTGTACAAAAAATTGTAACTCAAAAAACAAAGATTTCGACAAAAACAAAAAAATTGAGAAAAAAAACAATAAAACAACAAACAAACAACAACTTGTGATCCAGGGTTAATAAGAGGTGTTGCCTCCCCTAGCTTGAATGACTGCACCCATTCGTCGATTCATCTCATGAATGAGATCTGCGATTACATTCTGTGGGATTCCCTCCCACTCTTCAATTAAAGCTTGTTGTAGCTCCTGTAGTGTTAGGGGCTACTGGACGAGCCCAAAGATGCCGTCCCATCGTGTCCCAGAGATGTTATTTGGGGTTCAGGTCCGGACTTCGGGAAGGCCCCTCGATTCGACGAATTCCAGCTTCGTCAAGGAAATCGCTAACGGCTCTTGCCGCATGGGGTCTAGCGTTATCGTGCTGTAGAAGGAAGTCTTCGCCAACGAAAGGAGCAAAAGAGACCACATGCTCCAGCAAGATCTCTTCCCTGTATCTTGCGGACGTCAATGACCCACCAACAACAACGACGAGCTCTCTGCGTGAGTTTGAAGTGATACCACCCCAGACCATGACTGAGCCTCTTCCAAAAGCAACCCTCTCCGTAAAAGTGCACGGGACGAATCTTTCTCCTGTTCTTCTCTACATTCTTAACCGTCCATCGGATGTTCGAAGATTAAATCTTGATTCGTCCGTGAACAATACTCGTCCCCATTGGACCACAGTCCAATTGACATGCTCACGAGCGAAAGCAAGACGAGCTTTGCGGTGGTGTGGGAGCAATTCCGGGCCCATTACTGGACATCTAGCACGTAAGCCACTTTCTATAAGTCTCCTTCTAACGGTTCGCTCCGATACACTGACGTCTCGAGACCTTTCCAGCTCATTGCGGACGTTTGTGGCAGTCAAGCGACGATCTCGCAAAACACTCAAGACGATGAAACGATCGTCACGGGCAGATGTGCAACGCGATCTTCCAGATCCTGGTCTTCGGGTGTAGTCTCCCGTCTCCACATAACGTTGGTAGATACGTCAAACCGTCGTTCTTGGAATTCCTACCGCATCAGTGACATAACGCTGGCTCCGACCATCTTCAATTAGGGCGACGACTCTCGCGACGTTCACGGCACTCAAATTCATTGTAAATGTCCAATTCTGAAACCCAAAAGAATTAGAAGTCTATCTGTTACTTAACGCAAATGCCTACTCCCACTAGTGGAAGAAAAAGTGGCACTAGCAGTCTAAGAGCAACTGTATGTCAGACTGTCGAATTCTTAAAAGAAGTCGAAAATTCGTTACAGCTCGTGTGTTCGCAGCTGACGTTGTTTTGTCTCGTTATTTGGTTGCCTCATAGACTATATTTTCGAATTTTAAAACTTTTATAAACAGACGCTTCCCGACTTTTTTGCTTTTCGCGATATTCCACGTGGGCCAATTTTTCTGCCGCTTTCATGATGTCTATGGAAAACAACACGGGAATGATTTGTTCGGAAAATACGTATTATTTGTTTCACTATTTCTAGATAAGTAAAGTGAATGGAGAAAGTTGGTGGAATTCCTTTCGAAACAAAAAATTATAATGGTCGACTAATAAGAATACACACTCGTTTAACCGAACTGAATAAATAAACGAGTTCATTTTCAAAAACAATTTCGAAACAGAAGAAACATTGATAATTAATCGCGGTGCAGTTGATATTGTGTTCCTTCACATACATTTCAAGTTATCATCATTATCATCATGCACGATGTATGCAATGCGAGGTATAAGGATTTTGCGGGGATATAAGTGGAAAAGGTCACTGCCGTAACAAAGAAATATGCGCGTATGATGACAAATCGGTTCAGATTTCAAGGTCACGACTCACGAGACGACAAGACTCAATCGGGAAGATCCGTTTTAACGCTTTTCACGAGAAATTTAATCTGAAGCAGAGGAGTGCCGAACGAGGGTGCTGACTAATGGGTTGCTGAAACACCGTGATCCTCTTTCTGATTTCTACTAGTGATTTGTGAATCCCAATTAACCTGCAGTGGGCAACCCATGCCTATTTCTGCCAGCTTTCATAACCTCAAGGAAAGACGGAAAAATATCTTTTCAC
Source organism: Bathynomus jamesi (assembly GCA_023014485.1). Taxonomy (NCBI): domain Eukaryota; kingdom Metazoa; phylum Arthropoda; class Malacostraca; order Isopoda; family Cirolanidae; genus Bathynomus; species Bathynomus jamesi. Next base: position 99,319 of record JAJOZX010005323.1, read on the forward strand.
TAAATTTTGGGTTAATAAATTAATGGATTCTGCAAAGATCTGCAATGGCGCCCTGTTCCTTGTATTGCTTAATATATATATATATATTATATAATATATATATATTATTATATATATATTATTATTAAAATCTATTGAAAATATTTTCCCATTGAATAGAATTCCACTGTTATCGTTTAACCTAACTTTTCGAAGGATACCCTAAATCAGTGGTCGGCAACCTCTGACCCGCGGGTCAATTGTAGTATATAGTATATATAAAATAATAAATATTATTACATGGTGTTTTTTTTTTATCTTAAAAATGTCCCGAAAATAGTGTATTTTTATTTGAATTTTGAATACTGACCCATTATCAAATTACCAATAAATCAAATTGACCCAGTTTCAAAAAAAGATTGCCTACCACTGCCCTACATTATGGTTAACTCGTAAATTGTTTGGGTTCGTGTACTGTAATACGTCCTTCTTTTTTTAATATCTTTATTAATCAGAAAACAAATTCAGATGCTATTTCTACATAAAGTTTAAGATAATAAAATAGTTGTTGTGTTAACCGTAGATTTTATTTGTTAAATTTTTAAAATTCTGCAGTACAGTATATTACTTTCATTTCTTTTCGCTTCTTCGGCTTACGCGTATCTTGAACTATATTATTACGCATCAATTATCTTTGACTTTTGCAGGGCCCAAGCATCGCCTTCTCGGGCCCGGTACACAATTACATGTCGGGCCCCCTTGCCTCTGATTCCTGGCGCCTGGTTTTAGAAAGGTCATTTATGCATATTTTTGCACATGCTTATTGAAATGTCTTACACCCAGATCAGTATTAACGGTCGTGAAGACTAACTATGAAAAATCTAAGAAAAATGGTCACAAAATTTTAACTTAAATATTCAGGTAGAGAGAGAAACCTTCCAAGGTAGCCAAGTAGTGGTAAAGGGGCTAGCTGTTAACCCTTAGGTTCTAGGTTCGAATCTCGGCTTGGGCTTCACATTTCAGAGACTAAAGTTATTCTCTGGATCTCCTTTGGTTGGGTATTGGTTCAAACCCCACGTGAAGCCGTAGGTCCTCTCCGTCATAGGATGACCTTAGATGCCAAAGGATGTTAAACAACTCCAGTCATTCGTGTTGAGGGATGCGAGTATAGGATGCACGTATTCTGGTCCCGTTCACAAACAATGATGAAAATTGGACGTTCACTCGTGTATACATGACCCAGTTAAAATGTTAACACACACGCGAATAAAGATAATCCCTTTGTACGAACAAACACCGAGATCAGTTTTAACGTGATTATCTTTAACAAATACTAAAGGCTGTAAGAGAAAAATGATCTATTTACCTCGTAGACAAACAGACACGAAGGCCTTTTCTATACCAAAGTCTTTGATGAATGCGGTCTGGTATCAAATTTCACGAGTCAGACACTCAGAAATACGAAATTTGGGGAAAAGGTGGAAAATGTATTATTTTTAATACTAATCTATAAAATAATTGAGGCAGAGTCTGTCAAAAAAGTGATTTCAAAAGCTGAAATCGGATATCGAAAATTTTGAAAAGAAATTATTAAGGCAGTGAAAGCTTAATATTTACTTTAAGTTCACGAGGAACTTTTGTGAAGCTTAACAATTGACCCCCCCCCAAGTAATTGGGGGCCGAAGGCCCCATCACAGCAGGTCTAGCTAAATGGGCCCGTAGGGCCTACTTTAGCTAGTAATAATAATGTGATCTGTTTCTTATAAGATAACAAAGACTTCATAAATAACAAAGAAAACATTTTAAAATTTAAAAAACTTAATTTTTTTTATCTCTGGTAATTATAACCTCGTCTATGAAATCACCTAAACTGAAATTAAACCTACGTGTACAATTTATTATTTGTACGGTAAGTACAGTACGTTCAAAAAAATCCTATCAGTGAAAATCCTCGTTTCTTATCGATATTTATTAGTCGGGAATATCGAGTTTTATTACGCGACTTTTTTTTAATTGACTGTACGCCATAACGTATGAAGATACACAAATATTCCTAAGAGAAGAAGTATTACAGTAATATTTTTAGTACAAAGTAATTACGTAGGATTGGCAACAGTTGACGAGAGTAAATACCACGACGATTGTCCTGAAGAGCAAATGGCAAAGCTCATCAATGAAATGCCAGAACGTGTGTCAACCTTTACAAATGGAAAAGGGAAAATCAACACGAAATACTGTACATTGATTCAATAAATTTGTTATTATTTGTTCACTTTCATCATCAAATCAAAAACTATGGAAAAACCAAAAGGTGTCTATTTTCTGTTTCAACCCTCTATACACTTAATGAAATAACTCACAGATAGAGAGAGGGTGTGTGGTAGGGGACAGAGAGATAATAATTGGTGCAAAATGAGAAATTCAAATGCAATATTTATAAGCTGTAAACTTCCTTCAGATATGATCGTTTTAAACCGTTTGGTTCCTTATTACATATCAAAATAGGGTAAAGGAAAGATCCCTCTCAGAATTTGGTTCCAAGATGGGATTACATAGACAGGTTCTAGGACAGTTCATACCAGGACAACTCATACCTAGGACAACTCATACCTAGGACAACTCATACCTAGGACAACTCATACCTAGGACCAGAAAAAAAAAAAAATTAATGAAAACATTTATTTTGTAAAATTAAAAATTAAATTTAAACATTTAGAATTCATGCAAGTTATTAGTGAAAACATTTTGAAATGAAAACATTTATTTTTAAAAATTAATGAAAACATTTATTTTGTAAAATTAAAAATTAAATTTAAACATTTAAAATTCATGCAAGTTATACAGGGTGTACATAAAGTCAGGATCTATTTTTGTGAAATAATTATTTTTTTCTATTTTTTCTTTTCAGAAGAGCGTGTGTCAATAGTAATTTGGCGAATCGAGGGAAAGAAATACAATGACATCAGAGAGAAGTTTAGAAGGAGATTTCATAAGCCGGGGCCAATAGACAAGACAATACGAAAATTGGTGAACAAATTTAAACGAACGGGATCTGTAAATGATGAAGCAAGATCAGGACGACCGTGTATGTCAGATCTTACCGTGAATGCAGTACGCGGAATTATCACTGAGGAGCCACGTACGTCCGTTCGTGCTGCATCACACAGACTCGGCCTCCCGACGTCATCTGTGCACAAAATTCTGAAAGTTAATTTGCAGAAGAAAAGCTATCATTTGCAGGTTTTACGATTTACATGAGGAAGATTTCCCTCGACGAAGTGCTGTGTGTGCTGATCTCGTAGAACAAATCTGGAGTGATAATTTAATGGACAACATTCTCTTTAGTGATGAAGCCACTTTCCATACGTGTGGAAAAGTAAATCGCCATAACTGTCGAATTTGGGCAGATGAAAGACCGAATGATTTCGTCCAAAATTGGGAAGAGACTCGCCTAAAGTTAATGTCTGGATGGGTTTAAACAAAATCTAAGGTTTATGGTCCTTTTTTATTTATCTGGACATGTTGCAGCAATTCCTTGAACCTCAGCTGATTGGGGATAGGATTGTTAGTACCGTCGTCTATCAACATGATGGTGCTCCTTTGTCACTATGCCAAAATTGTTCAGGATTATCTAAATGGACGTTTTCCAAATCGCTGGATCGGACGCGGAAGCAACAGACCTTGGCCAGCGAGATGACCAGATTTAACCCCTTTAGATTTCTTTGCATGGGGCTTTATCGAGTCGCACGTCTATCAGACGAAGATTACGAGTCTTGAAAACTTACGTACACGTATACGAACTGCTGCAGATAACATAACCCCGCAAATGCTCCAGAATGTGTTTAGAAATGCTGCGGAACGATTTGAGCTGTGCAGGGATACTGATGGGCGTCACGTCGAATCCTACTCTTAATTATTTAATAAATGTTACCACTTTATCATTTTATGATTGAATTCCATATGATTTCCAAGTGCTTCACAAAAATAGATCCTGACTTTATGTACACCCTGTATATACAGCGTGTCCCAAAGAAATGTATACCCACTTTGTTCGATAATACCAGCTATGAGGATAATAAATATATTACTTTTTATATGTTTTTTAATAAAGAATTTTCTCCTGAATCTAAATATGTAATTATTTTTATTAAAAATCGAAGAACAAAAAAGTTACAGATGTTTAAATTATAATTATTATTTTCGAGACTTCATGTGCGATATTTTCTAATATTTTAACCGACTGTTTTGAGATACTTATGTTTAGTGTTGATATTGAAGCATAAATGTTGTAATTATTAGTTAATTCAAAAAATTTACAGATTCCATGGTTAAATGACACTTTATCTAAGATGTTCGACGTCTTCCAGAACGTTGTTTTTGTAAGTTTTGCACAGTGCCGTCGGTTTCAAACTTATCTCGTATACGTGCAAAAATATTAGAAAATATCGCACATGAAGTCTCGAAAATAATAATTATAATTTAAACATCTGTAACGTTTTTTGTTTTTCAATTTTTAATAAAATAATTACATATTTAGATTCAGGAGAAAATTCGTTATTAAAAAACATATAAAAAGTAATATATTTATTATCCCCATAGCTGGTATTATCGAACAAAGTGGGTATACATTTCTTTGGGACACGCTGTATATATATGCCGTTAGGTTCATTGAATGCCCGGTTAGGTCAACTGAATACCCGGTTGGGTTCATTGAATGCCCAGTTAGGTCAACTGTACGCCCTTGACGATTGGTTAGGTTTAGTCATGATATTTTCGTTAAAACTAACGAAAATATCACGACTAAACCTAACCAATCGTCAAGGGCATACAGTTGACCTAACCGGGCATTCAAATTTTATCCTATGTAAATAATGGTTCGCTATTTATTATATGTTTGCAATAAATAATAAATTTGTTGTTATTGTTTTCTTATCTTATTTTGGTTAATCTGCAGAGTTTAAACTTTCGGGGTGGATATAGATGAAAAGATCAACATTGGGGTGGTAATTGTTGAAGAGAGTATGAGTTGTCCTAGGTATGAGTCGTCCTAGGTATGAGTCGTCCTAGGTATGAGTTGTCCTAGGTATGAGTTGTCCTAGGTATGAGTTGTCCTAGGTATGAGTTGTCCTAGGTATGAGTTGTCCTAGGTATGAGTTGTCCTAGGTATGAGTTGTCCTAGGTATGAGTTGTCCTAGGTATGAGTTGTCCTAGGTATGAGTTGTCCTAGGTATGAGCTGTCCGGGTATGAGCTGTCCGGGTATGGGCTGTCCGGGTATGAGCTGTCCGGGTATGGGCTGTCCAGGTATGAGCTGTCCAGGTATGAGCTGTCCGGTCACGACATAGAAACTAACCTAGAGTTAGTCAATGTTGGGAACCATTTCTTACTCGAAACGTTACAGCTACGAAAGGCCCATTTACGTACAGTCAGTGCCAAAGATCCCCTCTTGAAACTACATGTTCAAATCTCGCATTTCAGATCATCTAAATGTTACAAAATTTCAAAAAACTTTTTGGAAACAGTTTCTACAGAATTATACTCATTAATTTTACATTAATCTAAACTTTGTGTTAAATTAGTATATTAATTTTATAGTACAGAATTTCTGCTAAGGTAGTGGCTTTTCGTGGTGTTGTCAAGCTGTTTTTCTACAATAGGCCTATTCTGGCCTCTTTTGCCTCACTTGACCATAAAGTAAATTAATTATGAGAAAAAATATTTTAAATTTTGGAATAACGAACATCGCTTCATTTATTTATAAATATAAATAATTACATTATTATGAAAAGCATAACAATGAATGTCAATATTAGTATTATTTCTGTAGTAACTTTAAAGTTTTGGAAATTTTTCTCTTATAAAAACAAAGAAGCTGACATTTGAATTCTAAAGCGAGTCATGAATATGAATTAAGTTTTGACAAAAGGTCAAAAATGAGTCACATTATTACACACACACACACACAACACACACACACACACACACACACACATATATATATATATATATATATATATATATATATATATATATATATATATAACCTTACCTTACAACCTTACAAAGGTTCCGCGCGATGATTCCTCATTTCGCGAAGGTCAAGCTTGTCGTCCCTCCTCTCGAGTTGGCCTGGTGAAGTAGTGAGTTGGTTTCTTGTACTCTCCACCTCACATAGCCAGGTACGCCCGGCTCATCGGGGATTGTTCTGAGCCAGGCGTCTAATCTTCTTTTGAAGATGTCCACCGCAACTCCCTTCGTGTTTCTTGGGTCTTTGGGCAGCTGATTAAACAGTTTTGGTCTTCTCACCACAAAACTATTTTCTTTCAGGGTTAAGGATGTTCCCTCTCTCGCCTTCAATTTGGGAATACGACACAGTCTACCGTTTCTACTTTCCACCGTTGTTTCGGGAGTTATAGGGTTCAGAGTAAGATTAGGGACTAGTTTCTCCATTATTTTCCAAGTGTAAATAATGGTGTATCTCTCTCTTCTCCTTTCCAGTGAATATACGTCTAGTTCGCGTAACCTTTCCCAGTAATTTAGTTCTTTGCACCCGTTGATCTTGGCTGTGAAGCTTCTCTGGATCCCTTCCAGCTGTCTAATGTCTTCTTTTTCATATGGGGATGTTAGGACCGAGCAGTATTCCAATTTGGGTATGATCAGGGTTTTCAGTAGAGGAATCATTACATTCCTATCCCTTCGTTTAATGGTTCTCAGTATCTGCCCCGTTATTCTCTTTGCTCTGTTTACTGCTATCTTATTTTGTGTTTCAAATTTCGCATCATCTGTCATTACAATCCATAAATCTTTTGCTCTGGAATTTCTCTGAATTTCCTGTCCATTTGGGGTATAATATTCCATGGATTTTAGGTCTTCTCTTTTTCCGTACCGTAATAGCTGAAATTTCTCGGTGTTAAACTTCATATTGTTGTCTTCCGTCCACTCGTAGATTCTGTTTATGTCGGTTTGTAGAGATCCTATATCTTCTGGGTTTCTTATTTTTCTACTGATCTTTGTGTCATCCGCAAAGGATGTTACTGTGCTGTCTATGGTAATAGGGCGGGTCGTACTCAGGTGACAACATGAATCTGAAGGAAATCCTACCATCAGGGGTGTCTAAATTATGTGTTTTTACATGGGGAATTCAAATATGAGCTTCTTCTTTGGATAGGATAACTCTAACCTACATCATTTTGTATTTCTAAATTGCCAATTTCACCCTTTTGAACCCCTTTATAATATATTCAAAGATATAAGGTAAATCATTTATATTGACAAGGCCAAATCAACTTTACATATATTTATTAATAGGTGAACTGCATGTATATCACTGGATATAATTACAAAGATCATTCTCCTGACATCTTAAACTTTGCCAGGTTGCACAAATCCTGCTTTGACTCAGACTTGGACATCAGCTTCCTGCTGGTCTCCTGAGCCCTGATCCCTCCATCCCTCTTTTCCTGTGAGAAGTACTTAGCAGAAGCCTCAGTCACCATTTTAACAACCCTCTCAATGCTTTGTGTGTGGCAAGGCCAGTTGCGCACCTCCATGGGGGTGTTGATGAAGTTTTTCACCTCTGAGGTGCTTAGAGAGCAGGTGAGAGGTGGCTCTGACACACCTTCTGACCAGCTGATCAAGTCACCGATGCTGAAAGCATCACAATTGATGTCAGGTGTCCTTCTGCTCCTAACAGAGGAGTCCCCCAGATGAGTGTCCGGGTCCCCCTCTCCCCTGATGGCCAGGATTCTCTCCACCCCTTCAATCCTCTCCTTCTGATCCTCAGAGCAGAGTAGTGTTTGGAGGATGACTTCACTGTGGGCATACCAAGCAGATCTTCTCACAGTTGGCATCACAATATCCAGCACCTCCTTTCTCTGGGACTTGAGGCAGTCCAGCTGAAAGAGGATGTGCCTAGGCCCTTCGATCCAGGAGTGCTTGACCTTCACGTTGAACCAACATGGGTAATACACTCCAATAATGAATTCCACAATGAATTGCAGAATCTTCAGGTTCTTTCCTTTAAGTCCGTGCTTTGACACCCAGAGCCTGAGAAGTCTGTTCGCTGTGGTGAGCCAGCGGCTGTGGTTTACTGGTCCTATCTCTAACAGAGCCAGCCCTGCAGGAAGTACTCCATCCCTGACTGCACAGACAATTTTATAGCCATAGTATTGATCAGTTGAGAGATCTTGAATGACCTTGTCAGGAAACTTGATCAGTGGAGGGCCAACAGAGATTCGGGTGAAGTTTGGATTGATATCAAAGTCTGTAGCAGAATCAAGGAGCTTTCCTATTGGCCCGGATAATTGTTTGTCTGACAGAGTAGGGCCATCAAGGTCAACAATGAGATGGCGCAGGGGAAGTTCAACAGTGTGCAGGTTGCACACCAACCAGACCAGCTTTCTCCCCAGGTGCAGCTCCAGCTTCCGCATTACTCCAGCTTTCACACCAGTGTTGACATTTGTTGAGTCTCCTCCAATGGCCAACAAGGTCTTATCATAACCCCTCTCTTTCAGCCAGGCAAACAGGACCTTAGCAATCTTCTCCGCATGTGACTCCTCTTTAGTTGCTTTCTCTGGGGTAAAGTGGAACAGATAGTAGCTGCCAGGCTCACTAACAACACTATAGTGTTCTTCCTTGATCTTTGCGGGAAAAGATTGGTCACTGCCCTCAGCTTCCATCATCACATTGGTCAGGTCAATCCGCCCATCAAAGAGGATGCAAGAGATCCCCCCCTCCTCCCTGCACTTCTTCTCGAACTGTTCCCCCAGCTCTCTCATCAACTTCTCCTGTGCTCTCTTGACCTTGCTCTTATCAATCACTTTACTTGTATTGTCTTCTGTGATGATTCCTGCGTCAATCAGAGCTGCTGTTGCTATCGCTGCAGTTGGCCTCAGCCCTATGCCATACCTTACACTAGCAAGGGCAATGTTTTGAATCTCATCATAGTTTTTCTGTACCTTTGCCGAAGCTGCTGGCTCAGGGTCAGTTTGAGGGAAGAGCTCAACTTCAGGAACAAACTCATCTTCATCACCACTTCTCTCCAATTCCAGATCCTCATCACCATCTGCCAAAAATCTCTTAACATCCTTCCTGGCTGCCTTCTCTGCTACTGCAGCACTTTCCTCCTTGCGCCTTCTCCTTTTCTCTACCTTCCTTTCCATCCACTGCCTTTTCAATGTCCTCACCTGTCTCTTGTGCTCTGGTAGATCAGGACCCCCTATTTGGTGGGGTCCCTTACTTCCAACCTTCTCTTTCTGTCCCTTGATGTAGGCAAGATCTTTCACAGGAATTTTTCTCTCTGCTGCAGGAACAGTTAATGTGGGCTTGGATAACACAGCCCTCACAGCCTCCCCCCTCACAACTGGTAATCTGACACTTGCAAGTCAAAATATCAAAGAACTTGTCTAACTTGACAATGAACCTCTCTTTGGCATCAAGTTTGCCCTTCCCAAGAGAAAACTTCACTGCCTGATTCCAGACCTCCTTGAGCTTGGACATGATGGTCACTTTTTCATTGATAACAGGTGGCTTGAAAAGAGCATTAGCTTTGCTTCACTGACAAATCAGACCAGGGTAGATGTCACTCACCAGCTTGTCCACTGGGTAGTTCCTCCTATCATCTTCACTTTGCTTCCTCAAGTAGATGCCATACCTCAGGATATCCCTCACAGTTGGCAGTTCAGACACCAACAGCTCCCGGCCAGTGTCAACAAGATTACTCAGATGAGAACTTGATTTCGTCCTTGTTCTGACTTGAGCCATTTTCTTAATGAGTTCACACTGAAATAAAAACTATAATACAACAGTTAAGTATCCACTACAGACAGGTATTAACTCTTTTCAGCGCAAAATTCTTGGTTAAAAAAAAGAGCTGAAATGGGCAAGAACAAATTTATCTGCAAATGCTAAACACATTATGCTTTTTTGGTTTCAAAATGTTATAAAATGCTAATTTATCTGTTGTCTGTAATGCAAATAATTTGTTCATGTACTCTAAAAAAATTAAAGAAACACATCCTAAAAATATTCTTTAGAACATTGAAATAGGCCTCATACTGCTCAGTTGTACTAAAAATGAACCACCTAATTTTAGCTCAAATCAAAGTTGTTAATTAAATTTTGCTCAATGTATCACTATAATATGGGTAGAAATAGCTTTTTCTAAAATATAACAGAATAATACTCACATGTGAACAGTAACAAAAAAAATATCAGTAGATAATCACTAAATCTATCCCCTCACTGCAAGCCGAGGTGGTAAAATAGCTTCATAAATCATGAGTCACTTCAAATATTTCACAAAACGTTTTAGAATGTTCTGAAACGTTACATTCTAGCCTCTGAGAAAGGTGGCTCAGAAAATGGCCTTATGCGCGCCAGAAAACCGTCAAAATATTTCATATACCAAACTGTATGATAATTACACTTAAGTGGAATGGCACACCTTTTTATTTGAGTATTTAAATATTATTATTATTATATGAATTACATTATATGTGTTTATATGAATTAGTTAGAACAATGCTCTATGAGAGATAACGTGAGCAGCCATGATAGAAAACGTAAGACATTCTGGGGTAACTACAATAGTAAAATAATCAACAATTTAATAATAATCAACTGCAAAATGATGTAGGTTAGGGTTATCAGAATTAAATATTTTCTTCAGAATTGTGTTCTATACACCAAAATATGTCATTTGAACACCCCTCTCCATTGATTTAAAAAAATGCATAGTATGACCCGCCCTACAGTATGGTAACGTCCTCATCTATGTCAGTTAGCATGATTATGAAGAGTAGTGGAGCTAATACTGTTCCTTGTGGTACTGAACTGAGGACCTCTGATTCTGATGAAGATACTCCTTGTACTGTAACGACTTGAGGCCATTCACTAAGGAAATTATATATCCAGTTCCCTACTTTTCCTGTTATTCCCATATATTTCAGTTTATGTATTATGATTCCATGGTCACACTTGTCGAACGCTTTAGCAAAGTCTGTGTATAGTACATCATAGTTTTCATTACTTTCAAGTGAATCACTAATGTTGTTGTAGTGTTCCATTAGTTGTGATAGGCATAATCTGCCTGACCGAAACCCATGTTGGTTATCATTGAATTTTTTCTGAGTTTCCAAAGTCAGATTTTCTGTCTAACTATTCAATCAAATATTTTAGTGAGATGAGATGTAAGCGACACACTGGCCTATAGTTTTTGGCCTCGGATCGGTCTCCTTTATATATTGGGACTATGTTCGCGCTCTTCAGGATGCCAGGTATTTCTCCCGTGTCTAGTGATCGTCTCCGTATCCAGTATAGGGGCTCAGCTATTGCATTCTTGCAGTTTTTGATCAGTGTGGCATTCCATTTATCCGGTCCTGCCGCTGAGTTGTTTTTAGTTTCCCTATGGCTTGTGTAATATCATCCGTCGTAAAGTCGAAGTCCGTTATACTTTCCCCTTGTGGTTGTTCTTCAAAGAACGCGTTTCTATCGCATATCAATTTGTCAGTTTTGGGGATACTGAAAGACAATTCATACTGAACTCTTAATATTTCAGATACTTCTGTTAGATGATCAGATAAAGCACTGTTCTCGTTTTTTAAAGTTCCGATAGTCACATGGTTTTTTGACTTTCTTTTTGTGAAATTATAGAAGTACGTTGAGTTAGCCTTTATCGCTTCTATAGCGTCGTCGTCTTCTTTTTCTGTATGCTTCTCGATTAGTTCCTGTATGACGACATCGATACTTTGCAGTTTATCGTTTAATATTTTTTTGATGTTATCTTTACAGTTACTTAATTTTGCAGTCTCTCTTTTTCTCTTTCGAAACAATGTTCTCTTTTGTTTCTCGAACCTGCTTCTTTCCTTTTTGTTGTATTTTTGGGACATGTTTTTCCACAATTTCTAACGTTTTCTCCTCTAACATCATTAGCATCTCCTCCGTTGTCTTGGCCTCGAAAATGGTTTTCCAATCTATTACTTCTATGCTAGATGTAACAGCTTCCCAGTTTATAGCTTTGGAGTGAAAGTTAAAAATTTCGAATTTGCTTCTTTCTGTTGTGCTTTCTTTCCTTTCCTGTTGCCTTTATATTAGTTGTTATTTCAATGATGTTGTGGTCCGATATCATAGTTGGGGATATTTCTACATTATCAATTAGATTACTGTTGTTTGTGAATACCAAATCTAGGCAGTTGTCTTTTCTTGTGTTTTCTGTTATTTCTTGCGTTAACATAAATTCATCAGCTTGAACTGAATTGATCGTTTTTCATGAAACACCCAATATACAAGGTAAAAATTTATTTACATATTAGTAAGATTTGTTCATTCTTATAGTAATGTATCGCGATACATGTATCGGTATCGATATCGCTTTAGACGATTTACGAGTATCGATGTATCGGTATCGCCTTAGAGATTTTCGTGTATCGATGCCCATCACTGATAATGACCATGTTAGGATTTATAAATAAGGTTATATAGCTATTTGCATATACACTGCGACTGTACATAAAGTTAATTATTACTGTATTATTATGCATCTTCTCAAATAAAGCCTTACAACTCGTATAGAAATGCACAATTCCACGTCTTGTCAGGCAAACAATTTTAAGCCTGACGTCTCTCTTTGAAACATGTTATGATGTAAATCTTATGATTTATTTATAATGTTATACAGTCATTTGGATATTCACTATACGTAAAGTTAATTAGTATTTTAATTGATTTATTACTTTGTATCCACCGAATAACCAAGTTTTTAATGTTCGAAGTCAGGCAAATTCCCATCTGCCTGACAACTTGCTGCTGTACCAAATACATGTTATTATCTTGAATTACTAAACATTTAAAAGCAATATTTGCATATCATACTGCCAGTTGGATATTTCTATATATTCTACTTTTGCATAATACAGTAAATTTTAGGAAATTTAATACACAACATATGAAAAGTGTTCATTTTATATAAAATCTGTCACATCTGCGTCGAATCAGAGCTGTAGGTATGACGTCACGTGGTGACGTCAACGCGTTGCGTGCGAGGTGGTACATTTTGAATGATGAAATCTCGTGGGATGAAGATAGTTTACACGAGGCTGAAAACCTTTACGCAAAACTAGATGACTTTTTATTTGTTTTACATTTGCTGCTTTGAAGAATTACTTAGCAATGCTTAAAAACTATTTGATGTTTTACAGTGCAGGATAGTGGACATGGAATTTGCAAAAAAGAAAATGAATGGTTTTTTTAATTTTCTGGAAGGAAAAATCAATGACAAAAGTTATAATGAAATTTTTAAAAAGACAAGTGACGTAGTAAGTTGTCCGACCATTCCTCCCTCTACTAAGAGACTCAGAGGAAAAGTGACAGACTTTAAGGAAATTTACTTGAGCATTCTGAATACCTCCGTAACAGCCTTGAAGGAACGATTTGAATACATTCAGGAATTCTTATTTTTTGAGCTGTTGAAATCATTAATGTTTGCAGTATATAAAGAAAATTCCCCCAAAACTTAATAGAAGCACTTGAACAGTAATCTATTAGACGTAAAAGCTTTAACGTCAGAATTAAAATATATCTATCAGGACTCCGATTTTTGTCAATACAAACACGCAAAAGAAATTTTAAAGCTTTGTCTTGACCTTCGATTTACAACAGCCTTACCTAAAACGATCAAATTAATTCGGCTCATTTTGACAATCCCTGTGAGCCGTAACCGATGAATGAAGAGCAACCCTTGAGGGATCTGATGGTTGGTCAAGAAGATGGATTGCTAAGGGTCAATCTCTACCATGGAATGAGGTTTTCTTTTAGAAAGTTTGTGTAAGACTGGGCATTCATTTTTACACCATCAGGCACTCTGTATGGGACAGCTACTTCATTGCCTATCAAACCTGCCCAAAACATGACACTACCTCCACCTTGTTGGCGTCTTAATCTCGATGGTAGAGATTGGCTCTCAGCAATCCATCTTCTTGACCAAACATCAAGTCCCTCAAGGTTGCTTTTCATTCATCGGTGAACAATACAGTATTAAAATCTGTTTTCACGTACTCACGCGCCCATTCAACACGCTGCTTCTTGTACCTGGGTGTTAATGGTGACTGAATCGTAGGTTTACACGTCTTGCCAATTGTTTGGAGGATTCTACATGGAGATGTTCTTTGGTACATTATGTATGCCAGCCTGCTCAAAAACCTCTACTTGAGGACAATGGATGCTTTGCAATTCGCGCTTGATTACAGATATCTGCCGCCTTGTCACTTTTCTTATAGCTCCTTTATCACTTCGCTGCCTCAGTTTGGTACCCTCCGCTACAAACTTGTTTACAGTTCGATAAGCTCTGCCAAACTGCTTCGCAATTTCAATAGATTTTATATTTTCAGCGAGTAACTTGACTATTTTTCTTTTCTCAGTTAATGTTAAATCCTTCTTCTTACCCATTTTCACCATTTAGATCCGTAAATAGAATACTTGCTTAATAATTCGGAACAATATTTTACATATTTTTCAATAAAATGAGATAATTATTTTAATTATCAAAATATTTTTTCGAAATGAATACCATCAATGCTGCTATATATAGTGTTTATTTGCTACAAATTTCATTGAAATCGGGGAAAAACGAAAACATTGGAGAAAATGTAATCTGCTTAATAAGTGCGAACGCAGTGTGTGTGTATGTATATATATATATATATATATATATATATATATATATATAATACGAGTATTTTCTCTTTGAGAGTTATTTGAACGAATTTTTGTTTAATATTATTTACGAGTAGCTAGTATTGCAAAACAAGAAAAAAGGTGGGGTTTCTTGGTTGCTTTTGGGGGGGTTGCGTTTTTTCTCTATTCAACAGAAAATCCGTTTACATTTAAAGTAAATATATAGTTTCAATAAATCACTGTTTATATATCGTAAAAACGTATAAAACATATATTTTAAATATATAAAACAGACTTTATTTTAATTAAACTTAATCCTATATAGGCTACAGCATGGGCTTAACTTTCTTCAGCATCTTTATACGTTCAATAAAATAATCGATAAATGTTATATACACAAAGAAAAATATGTAGCATGAGTGTATAAATTAAGAGAGACATTATATTAATTAATGTTCGGCCTAGGCTCTTCTAGAGCGGTTTTTCAACTTTTTTTGTGCTGGCGTAAAAAAATTTTCAACATCGCTTCCCTAAAGATGATACAGCACACACGAACTGCAAAAACAGCTTTCGAACTCTTTCCCAAGTAATTATGAAAAACTTGGTAGGAAATGGATACTTAAGCCGTTCAATGAAAGGGTGGTAGAGTCTGCCGAACTTGCGGGAAACTTACACAGTAAATTGATTGAACGTTCTCGCGATAAGGCCCGACGTAGTTGTCATTCTCGTCAAAAGACTCGCGTAGGCTACATTTTGGATAGCGCGCAAAAGCGAGTATCCAGAACTGGTGTCTGAAGCGATGAAAGTTGTAATTTCATTCGCAACCTCATACTTAGGCAAATTGGGCTTATCATCAATGGTTGCGATTAAAACAAAATGACGGAAATGGCTGTATACGTATTACTTTTGTATTACCATTCAGACGAATATAAGATTAACAAATGCAAAACAGGCAAAGTTCTCTCACTGAAAGACATAAACTAATAGTTTGATATGGAGATTACGATAACAGAAAATAATTTCAACTGTAAAACTGTAACATTACGAGTTTTTACATTTATGTAATTTTCGTTGGAAAAATACTTAAATTTTCCATATAGACCGATTGTTTTCCTAAGCACAGAGACCTGCCGCGACCGCCGTGTTTCTCACGCCCTCACGGTCAGCGAGAAACACTGACCGTGAGGATATCTAGTACAGTATTTTCAACTCTTCTTTTCAATAATTAGTAGTAATTAAGGACGGAAAAGTATGTCATGTTCAAAACCCCAAACATACCTTGATAGGCTATATTAAAATACTTACTGACATGCAATTAATGCTGTCGTGAAATTAATTGTAAATTGTACTTTACATATACGCAATATGCCCCACTAATTACTGTACTCAGCATTTTATTATAGCAAAGTAGCAATTTGTTTTAATCGTACGAGATAATTAAACTACAGGGTGTCCCAGAAACAATGCTCCAAAAGTAATTAGTTATATTTATCGTATCAATAAGTAAATACTAACGTGTATTATATATATATATAATTTTTTTTTTTTTTTTTTTTTTTTTTTTAAGTTCGGGAAGAACCGATTCGCCTCTATTTAAAAGGGCATATCTCGGCGGAAAAACAAAGAAAAAGTGAGAGGGAAGACAGAGGAAAAAGAAAGGGTGGAGGGGACAGTCGAAGTGGAAAAAGACCAAGGATGACAAGGACTGCAGGGTCGAGCCCCATCATCCTTGGGTGCTAGGGCCGGGAGGGCGCACGTGAAACCTCCAGGAACAAGCACGTACAAACGAGCACAAAGAGCACGAGCTTAGAACCCCCTTGCGGGGATATATATATATATATAGGGGCGTACACAGCATTTCTTAAAGGGGGGCATACACACACACACAAAATATATATATATATATATATATATATATATATATATTGTGTGTGTGATTGTCAGCTCAAAATTGATGATGATTGATTTGGAATCAAAATGAATTGCATCTTGGAAGGCTTCAGTTGTATTTTATTTCCAATTTATGGGCAAAGAATTAAATTTGCACAAATTAATCGTACGTATAAGGACGTATATAAACGTTCCTAAGCCAGCCAAAATTGATTTTGAGTTTTGAGTTAATAACATGTCCTCCTGGTAACCATGAAATAATTGAAATTCCATATGACATCAAGATTTTTTGTGGTGAATGTTGAAAAGTTATCGATTTAAAAAAAAAAAATTCAAATATCTTTAATAAGAGTAGTAATAATTTTTACATTGGGGGGCCTTTGCCCCCTATGCACGCCACTGTATATCTGTGGTTGTTTACATTTCCAAACTCTTCAAATTTAGAACTCTTCCACATGATGACCATCATTCATCGCTGCACTGTGTATTCAATGCTCAAATTTAATTAGCGCATTAGCAAGATACTCTTGTGGAATGGATCCAATAACCTCTGATTCTTTGACGGAGTTCTGCCAGATACCTGGGTTTGTTATGATACGCAAATGTTGTAACATAACCCATGAGATAAAAGTCCAAAGAGGTTAAGTCGGGTGATCGAGGTGGCCTATCCAGCGATGAAACGCATCAATATGAACTGGAGTCACCAAAAGTTAACGTTTGGTGTGAAGTCACGTAACTGCATAATCGGGCCATTTTTCTTTGACGATCGTATCGTGACTGGGGCAATCTATACTTAACACTTTACATACATTTTTTCTTCCCCAACTAATAACTATTGGAGTTAACATGAGAAGTATAATCTTTCAATAAGATGGGACAACTTCCCACTATGCCGTTGCTGTTCGCAACTTTCTAGATGCAACCTTTCCTCGGCGCTGATAGGATATGGTGAACCAAAAGCACAGCCACCTCAACCACCTTACTTACTCTTTGGATTTTTATCTACAGGTGTATGTTGAAACTAGGGCATGGTTAATCAATCATTTTTAGGAAAAAGTGATGAATGACGAAATTTTTAATTAATCAATGATTAACTGATTAAAATTATTAAACATTAAATACTTGTGAAAAGAGTAAGAAAGAGCTTTATTGTTTCTGTTGCGTGAGATAAGACCGAAGAAAACATTTTGCTCAAACATTTAGTTTGCTTTAGTTCAAGAAATCAGGCATGGGCGGATTAGACAGTTTATACACGCAAAAAGGTGCCAAATTCAAATGATACATTACAAAATTTAAGGTAAAATGATGGCGAAATTATGAGGAAAATTAATCATTTCCCATCATTTTCTAAAATATTTTTTTTAATTAATTAATGATTAAATTCGAAACAATGATTAACTCATTAACTGATTAATCAGAACCATGCCCTAGTTAAAACACTCGTCTAATGTGACCAACCCAGTAGTCTGGCAGAACTCCGTCAAAGAAAAAGGTCACTGAATCCATTCCACAATAACTTCTTGCTAACGATCTAATGGAGTTCGAACATCGAACTTGGACAGTTTGGGAATGTAAAGAACCATATACTCGTATACTGAATACATAGTGATCAACACGAAAAATGACCAATTTTGTTGGGCAAAATGCATATTGAACAGTAAGAGTTAATATATTCCGGAGATATGTCAAAAGGTTCTTTACATTATTTAATCATTTTTAGGTTTATATCTTATAAAAAAAAAAACTCCGACATCGATGGGGTTTTTAACGAACACGTCGCATGAAGTTA
Organism: Bathynomus jamesi; assembly: GCA_023014485.1. Classification (NCBI taxonomy): domain Eukaryota; kingdom Metazoa; phylum Arthropoda; class Malacostraca; order Isopoda; family Cirolanidae; genus Bathynomus; species Bathynomus jamesi. Next base: position 117,645 of record JAJOZX010005323.1, read on the forward strand.
TATTTTACTAAAAATTTACTGCAGTACTCAAGTGATGTGAATATGATTGTGATTGAAACGGGGTACATCTGTGGTGCCTAGGAGAGGAAACACAAACTTGTGAACCATCTTGCTCCTCATGAATCATGCGTTCAGAACCATACTAAAGCCAGGAGTATCTGCAATGCAAACTAAGGACACAGGCAAAGAAATAATTATGAATTTTACCCATCTTTGAATTATAATAAAACAAAGCAAAGGTGATTAACCACGTACAGAATAGTACTTTCGATCCCTAATGTAATTGGCAGTGATGCTACGAGCTGCTCGTACCATAAATGGGTATGGGTGGAGCGGTACTTTGTAAAAAACAGTGACGCCTTTTTTCTATCGTTTGCTCAATATATTTGCACAATAAGCTAGACTTGTTTATATATATATATATATATATGAAAAGGTTTATTAGCAGACTATAGTCCATATGACAAATATTATTAATACAATGACAGTTCATATACTAAAGATAGAAATATATACAACTGATTAGAAATAATACTGTAATGTCGAAGTTAAGTGGAGCTACAGACAAACGTTTTCATACAAAGAAGTCCATAGCTTAGAGCAGTGGTTCCCAACCTTTTCACCACAAAGGACCCCTTTTATTTTTATTTTTTTCCCACGGACCCCATGTTTTTGAAAGATTCCGTCTACCAAACAAACTGTTTTTATTAACTAATAATTAACTTGTTTTCTCATTTTTCACTATCAAATAAAGGACATATAAGAGAGTATGCAATTAAAATACAGCGTATTAAAAAAAGTAGTAATAATTTCAGCCAAGAGCAAGGAAACTTGAAATTTTAGCCTGAGGTAAATGTATGATTTCCATTGGAGCCTCTCGAAATATTGAAAGCTCACGGACCCCCAGTACTACCTTCGCGGACCCCCAGGGGTCCGGGGACCCCAGGTTGGGAACCACTGGCTTAGAGGATAAATGGCAGGACTCATGGATAGCTTGGATTATCGGGTTGGTTGATTTTTTAATTCTTTGCATTAGACTGTATTGAGCACGTCTTGTTACCTCCGGGAGGCTCGGGACATTGCGGGTAGCAAACATTTGCGAAGCTGAGCATCTCGGGGGTAATTTATGTAAGAGTCTAAAAGACCCGTTGTACAGCAAATTTAGAGTTCTGCCAGAACCTTTTTTATAATTCACCCACAGTAGCTGTCCGTATATATTACTGCAGAAAGTACAAAAGAGTGTGTCTTTAGCTTCACTTGTACAGAATCGAAAGTTCCTTATGGTCATATTCGCTTTAGCACACAGGCTTCGAGATTGTTTTCTTATATCGAAGTTATCACTCAAGGAGCTGGTAATAATTTGACCCAAATACTTAAACTCTTGTACTTCCTCAATTACTTCACCATTCATTTTAAACCTTATATCAGCTGGCTGATTACAGCTTTTAGGATGAAATTGCATAACCTTAGTTTTTGTAAAATTAAAAAGAATATCATGTTTCTGCGAATACACTTCGCAGACTTTCAGTAGCCAATCCAGTTCTTTAACAGAGGGACTTATTAACACCATATCATCGGCATAAACTAAGTTATTTATCCTTGTGTTATCTATACAACATCCCACTGTTGCCTCGTTAAGTGAAGCAATTAATCCGTCGATATACACATTAAACAGCATAGGGGATAGCAAGGAGCCTTGTCTCACCCCGCACGAGGAGCCAAAACACTCGGATAGTATCATACATTGCCCCACCTAACAGTGAAAGATTGGTGGGAATAACAAAATTTCAATAAATTTAATATGTACATGGGAACCTTCCTGTCTTCTAGTTTTGCAAATAAAATATTGTGGTTCACCCTATCATATGCCTTACTTATATTTAGGAAACAGCTATAAATAGTTGAATTACTGTCAATGTATTTACATATTGTTTCTTTAAGTACATAGATACACAGGTCAGTTGAGTGGGACCTTTTAAAGCCAAACCGATTAGATGTCCATAGGAAATCATTTATTCGGCGTAACAAGAGTTTTTCTAGTAGTTTCGAGAAGCAGGAAGCGACAGCAATAGGCCTGTAATTATTGCTGGACAGAATGTCTCCGTACTTATTTTTGACCAGGAGCAAGATATATACCCTCATGAACTCTGCAGGGATATAGCTATGAGCAAGCATGGCTGATAGGAGCAATGATATATGCAGACATACTACGTCATTTGCATATTTTAAGTGCTCATTCGATAAGTCATCTACCCCTGACGCAGAACCAGTCTTTAACTCTTTAATTAACCTCTTTACTTCAGAAAATGATATCAAAGTATTTTCCCTTGTCCCTCCCACAATCGTTTCGCTGCAATCTATCTTAAAGATTATCCCTACTCACACTGTTAAGAATGTTAGAATAGCGGTTTTTCCACAGCTTTGCAATTTCATCCTACCCCGACACCCCATCGATTATTATCGGAAGGAGGACATTTTTGACACCCGTTTGATTCTTAACAAATTTCCAAAATTTGTTGTTATCGTTATTTATGCGAGCTTCACAGGCTTTTGATGCTCGAATATACTCTTCTTCCTGTTTACATCGCCTTATGGCCGCCTTATACTGACCCCGACTTCTACACATATTCAAGTATACTGGTCCTAATCTGGGTCTACCATGAAAGCATCACAAATCATAGGCGTCTTTCGATTCCCTCTTCAGGGGGGGGGGCAATAAAATCATTCCATCCAGGAATAACCTTAGTATGATAGTTGTAAGATTTAATCAGGGGGCTTCCTGCTTCTCTTAACAGGGATATTATCTTACTATAATACCTATCTATGAGTTTACAGTGAGAATCATTTGAGCAAGGATTATTACAGGCAAGGTGCAAAATTTCTAAATTATTAAGTCGTGTTGTTAAGTCGTGTTGTTAAGTCGTGTTGCGCATAACTTGGTAACGTTAATTAATATTTGTAATGGTCTATGATCAAAAAGAAGGAAATCATGCAGAATATGAATTCCAACAATTCGATCCTTTAGATTATTACTAGTGAGACAATGATCAATCCACCTGGTGGTACCACTCATATCACTAACGTATGTAAAATTACCACTGGCTACCCCTAATACATCTACATCACTTATATTTAAATTGGCCGACTCGCACATGTTACCCAATTCTACAAAGAATTCCGAGTTCACATGTGCGTTAAAGTCCCCCATTGTTATACAGTGAGAATATCTGGGGTTATCTGATAATGACTTAATTTTGTACAGCAAATCAATATATTCATCTAGATTACTGCCGTTGTTATATGGTAAATAGCAGTTTACAATTAATATGCAATCATTGTTAACTTGTAATTCAATGCCTAACAACCTTACATTATCGCTTGTTAAAATTTTTATATGTTTTGACAAATTTTTCCTTATTAAGAAAGCAACACCACCAAAAGGCCTACCCTACCGTACATTAATTCATCTGACAAGTCTACTGCTGATGACGCATGGTACATAAAGTCATCATGGATGGTAGAGAGGAATTTTAGCTCTTGCTTAGATAGCCAGTGCTCCTGCAGGAGTATCAAATCTGCACTGTCGCAGATTTTATGAACATCTACAGTTGAATTCCTCACTGACCTTACATTATATGAGACTATTTTCAACAAGTTATCCGCCATGACTGATAGAGAATTTATTATTAGTAAGATTATTATTATTTTACACAGTACAACTTTCAGGCATTACCGTTAGGGCGCCTATTATTATTATTATTATTATTATTGTTATTATTTTACCTGTTATCAAATCTCCTGAAAAAGTGAATAAACTCCTTAACAATAATACCGTTTGGCCATTGACTCATATTATACAAGTTGAAATGCGCATTTACACCTTTAATTACACTGGCCAACAAAATGAAACTTTTTTTTCTCATCACAAACATGATCACACTTTTCTTAATGCATTTTTCGCGCTGATTCCGAATCTGGTTTTATGTTTTTTCTAGCACGTATAGTTATATAGATACACTGGTTTTGATATTTTTAAGTTTTTGATATTGCTATAAGAAAATTTATGGATGTATAGATCACACTTAGGAATGCTAAACAACAAATACATCATATACTTTATTCAATGTACTTATAAATAAAGAATATATACATTATTTTATTAAAAGCGCTGTGAGTGTGATTTCCTTTTGTAAATTTGGCTTGGATTGTCACGATACAGCATCCAACAATGGTCCGCCATCATGCTTTCATTCCAATATCCTTGGTAGCGCTTCTCCATCATCTGAATATCTTGATGGAAGCGCTCTCCTTGCTCGTCACTCACTGCACCAAGGTTTTCAGGAAAGAAATCTAAGTGGGAATGCAGGAAGTGAATTTTTAATGACATTCGACACTCCATTTCTTTGAAGGCATCAAGGAGGTTCTTGACTCCATCCTTATACGCAGGTGACTTGTTGCTTCCAAGAAAGTTTTCACATATCCATTTGAACGCCAGCCAAGCCTTCAATTCCAGAGGACTTAGGACTTTTTCAAATTCAGTGTCATTCAAAACCTCCCTTATTTGTGGCCCAACAAAAATTCCTTCCTTCAATTTTGCTGCAGTAACCTTCGGAAATTTCCTTGAAAGGTATTGGAACCCTTCAGAATTGACTTTACCCATTGCTTTAACAAAATTCTTCATTAAACCAAGTTTAATGTGAAGAGATGGCAGATAGATCTTTTGGGGATCCACTAAAGGGACAGACTGGACATTGCTTATCCCTGGGACATATGTATACCTAAGTGGCCAGTCACTTTGGTGTAATGTTCTATAGTGGCGCGACTGTCCCACAGGCAAAGGAAACAACAAAATTTTGTGAATCCTGACTGCATACCCATAAGCATTCCTATAACTTTTAGATCTCCACAAACATTCCATTGATGACTGTCGTATTTGATTCCTTAAGTAGTATATCCATATTGTCATATGTCTCTTTTAGATGGACGGAATTGGCAATGGGGATGGATGGCATTATATTACCATTATGCAAAAGAACTGCTTTCAGGCTTCTCTGCGACGAATCAATAAAGAGGCGCCACTCAGATGCCACATACGTCTGAGATATGGCTGTAAATAGTCCATTGATGTCATGGCAATAACAGAGAGGACCGTCTACTGAAAAGAATGCTGTTAATTCAAGATTCCGCTTTCGGTAGTAACTAATACGAACATTGTTCTCAAGTAAATTGTTCTCCTTTAGTCTTGAGGCGAGAAGCTCTGATTTCTCTTTAGACAGCGATAAGTCTCTAACAAGATCATTCAACTGTCCTTGGGTTAACTTTTTAAGCTCTAAATGTCTACCTTCAAAAGTGTACTCTGGTTCTGTAGATGGTCCGGAAACGCCAGTTGCACCTTCATCACTTTCCATGTCATCTATGATAGAATCTAGCCTATCACTTGGGAGAATTGGAATGGGCAATGTTTCATCATGTTTTACTGGTCTACGTGCTGAATCCAAGTTTGGATATACAATCTGGTGTTTGTTCTTGGCAGAAAACCCCATTAAGTTCACACTACAAAAATAACAGTCTTCATGATGATCTCTCGGCTCCCTCCATATCATGGGTATGGCAAATGGCATTGAAGCTTTCTTTTTGTTAAGCCAATCACGTAATCCATTTGAACAGCCAGAACAGATTTGATGTGGCGCCCATGGTTTATCTTGGTCACCTAGATGGCAACCAAAGTATAGCTTGTATATTTTCTTAATGTCGGTTGTAATACTTCGTCGCTGTGTTTTTAGTTATCAACTGGCCGCATACGAAACAGAACTTGTCGGGGTCATTCTTACATTGTCGAGGCATGTTGACTGACCTGAGCAAACTATAAATTCAAAAAAAATGTACACCAACTTGACACAACAAGTTCTTGGACTGGACTGATCTTTTGACACACAAAGCACGGCGTTGTTGCCTGAATCACAATGCTGCTAGACGTAAAAGCTCACACCTGAAATACATAAGATGTATAATTAAAATAATTGAAATAAATAAGATGAATAAACTAAAAAAACACAATAAAATAAACACAATCGAATGTTGAAATATTAGTATTTTGCCTATTTAAAATGGTTAAATCTGTGGTTATATATATATGCCTTCATCTTGAAAACTATACGTGCTAGAAAAAATCTGAATGCAGTTTTGGAATCAGCGTGAAAAATGCTATCCAGCCACCACAAATTTTACTCTGATGAAAAATCTTTGTTGACCAGTGTTATTAATTTAAATGTTATAACACGAAGATTTCGTGTTTAGTTTATTAACTATCAATATACTGTGTTCACCAATGACTTCTTCCATCGTGTGTCGAATATCGCTTGCCTTGTTCGAGAGCTGAATTCGCGACAATAAAGAGGGTGAGATTCCCCCTCGGTGGCCTCGCCGCGGAGACCGGTTGAGGAAACCTTCGGGAAGGGCGCCTGTTAACAGTTACTCACCCGTCGTCCTTCTCCCTCGATCTCCCTGAGGCAGGGTTCGCCTGCCTTGGGGATGGGTGGCACAACCTTTCGGGAATAGGATGCCCTTCCCTTACTCTGTGGCTTGGTGAGGGTCTGTTAGCGGTGTTTATAACCTGACGGCCGCGCGTGCCCCTCCTTCTTCGGTGGGAGGGGGGGGGGAACTGCACACCGAGCGAGGCGTAACCGAACACCTCTCCTCTGCAATGGAAGGCAGGAAAGAAGGCAATGATGCCTCATCTCTCGGCATTGGACCGACCGTTAGGTTGTACCATTTTTGGGTCATTTTCAAAAAGTCAAGGTCCAGGAGTCTAATGTTGTGCCAAATGATGTCCTAAACACGAATTTAACAAGCATTTTCTAATCCAACAAATTTTGAATCCCCCCCCACCCCCCTTGAAATTTTGCCCATCCCCTTTTCCTAAAAACCCCATATATCTAAAAAACTATCAACTTTATCGAAAGATGTTATAGAATAAAAATGATTTAGAATCAAACGTTCTATTAGAAAAGTTCATTAAGATAGAAATTTACGTAATTTTGAAAATTTTCATTTTCTTTTGTCCAAGAGCACCTTATTGTATTAATATAAAATAAGGTGCTTAAGTTACATTATTTATGAGTATATTGTGAGTATAATCCAAATTTAAAAATCCTTTTTTACATTGAATTTTAATAAACAAGCATTGTTTTTACTCTTATTGTTTCTTTTCACTGCTTTATTTGAAAAATAAATAAAAAATGAGTCAAACAGCTACAAAACAGCATGACTTTATTCTTGGTCGCTTGCAGGCTGATATTATGAGTTCATCTAAAATTGTTTTACCATCCAATAAAGATGTTCTAAGCCATTTTATTTATTTACGGAGAATGCAGTATAAGGTCCAAAAGTTACAAAAGATTCTACTGTTAATGAAGTTCTACAGAAGCTACTAATAATATGGCAAAAAGCATGCATTCCTACTATAGATATTAGTAAAAACCCTAAAGGCAGGAAGATGCTGTTAAATCTAGAAGAAATGCATACTAATTTAATCAAGCACAAAAAAAGAGCAAGCTTTGAAAATGAACTCTCTAATTTCATGAAAATTATGGATTCCCTTTTTGACATCTCTTCTCAAAATGCCGTTGAATTAATCCAAAAAGACCGCATGAGAACTGAGCCTCAGAAAGCATATGATATTTCATTCTTAGAAGATCAAAGAACAAAACGAGAAACATGTTTAGGTTTGCTAGATGCAGATTATGCATCAAAAGTACAGCGCAAGTACATTAGATTAGAGAAAGAGAAGAAACGCAAAGAGAAACATAAATCAGTGAAGCAAGTGAGTGCTACAGCCAGAACATCAGAGACCCTTCTTTCTAGCACGACCAGTTCTGAGACAGACAGCTATGAAGAGTTTCCGACAGAACCTACAGCAGGACCTTCAAATGCTTCCAGCCCCAAAAATATTCTTGCCTCGCCATTGGTTTCCTCCACTGCAGACAGACTTAATCTCTCTATTGGACAACGGACTGTTTTTGCTGCTGCCGTAGCCATTAGGTGTGGCAAGGATATTGAAAAACTGTCTCTCTCCAGGACCACATCTGCAAGAGCCGCTCGAAAGACAAGAAAACGAAAATATGAAACTTGCATCAAGGATTTTACTCCTCCTGATCACTGCCTAGTACATTGGGATAGCAAGCTGCTTACTAAATCATGTTCAGAACAAGAAGACCGCCTTGCAATACTTGTTACTGGATACCCAAATGTAGAAAAACTTTTATCAGTTTCTATAATAGATGATTCCACTGGATTGTCTCAAGCCACTTCTGTATTTCAAAGTAATGAAAAATGGAACTTGAAGCAAAATGTCTTTGGAGTATCATTTGATACCACTGCATCCAATTCAGGATGGATGAAAGGTTCCTGTAAGTTACTTGAAGAACTTTTGCAAAAGAAATTGATTTGGTTAGCATGCCGCCATCATGTGGCTGAAAGAGTTTTGTGTGCTGTGTATGAAACCATTTTTGGCCCAAGTAAATCTCCTGAGTTTGAGTTATTCAAAGAATTTCGTGAGTCTAAATGGAAGAAAATTAATACGAAATCTACATACAATGTTCTTGATGTTAAATCAAGGTATCAAAGAGGCCTAAAGGAAGAATGTATAGAATTTATGACCAATGTTTAAGAAAATCTGACTGTTTTCCACGTGATGACTATAAGGAAGTTGCTGAAACAACTTTAATGCTTTTACGAGAGGTTTCCAGAGAAAACAGTCATTGGCGGAAACCTGGTGCAATGCACCGTGCCAGGTGGATGGCAATGATTTTGTATACAAATAAAATGTATGCTTTTGCCCACCAAGCATCATATGATGAATCATTGATTAAGAAATTAAAGAGAATGTGTCTATTTAATGCATTAATTTATGGAAAATACTGGCTTTTATGTTCTAATTCACTAGATAGTCCAGCTAATGATCTGAAGTTTTATCATGATTTGGTGAATTACAAGAAGGAAGATAGGGAAGTTGCAAATGCTGCTTTGAAATCTTTTGCCAATCATTACTGGTATTTGACGGAGGAAGTGGTCCCTTTGAGTTTCTTTGGATCGCTAAGTAATGATGAAAAAGATAAGATCGCAAAATCCTTAAACAAATATCCAGTTCCAGAAAATTATGTATGCGGGCAACCTGTTTTCCCCATTTTAAAGGAAGACACAAAGCTTCATCAGCTAGTAGGTCCAATTTCATGGCATTTATTTCAATGCTGTGGGTCAAAACCAGACTCATGGATAAAGAAACCAGCATCAACATGGGAAGAGGTCGATGACTACAACAAACTAAAAAACATTCTTTCATCTATTAGAGTAGTCAATGATACCGCTGAAAGAGGAATCAAGCTGGTTCAAGACTTTCATGACAAATGTCAAAATGAAGAAGAATTTCAAGGTCTTTTGCAAATTGTGGAAGAGAATAGAAGACTAATTCCTGATCCTAGTAAAGAGACTCTTAAAAGAATGAAACTCAGTAAAGAATAGTTCATTAACAGATAGATTAGGTATTTTTATTTGCAGAGATTGTTTTAATTTTGAAGAGGCTGATTTTTTTTTGTTATTAAATATACCATAAATTGTCTTTTCTTATTTTTATGTTTAAAAAGCTCTTATATCAATGATTTCTAATTAGGAAACTTTTTCTTTTTATTTTTTTGAGGAAAGTGTTGAATAAAGGAAAAAAAAAACGATGGGACCTCACAACTATAGATAAATTGTTAATTTTTAGCTTTATTTTATATCGGGTGGTCCGAAAAAAATGACGCATTTTTTAAAAATTAATATCTCAGTAACCCCCTTCCTTATCATGACAATTTTTATATGCAAGATACTTTCAAACTTCTTTTTTTGAATGCAAGAAACGGAATTCTGATATCTTTTATAGTTTTCTCGCAATTAACAAAAGTAACAACATGGGTCAAAAAACGAATATCATGAGAAAGGAAAAATTTAATCAGAAATTTAACTAATTAATTTACAGTAAATGATCGATTGGACCACCACTCTGTTGACACACTAATCTAAGTCTTTTCTTCCACACAAAAATAATACTTCTTACTTCATTAATGCCAATTTCTTGCCAAGATTCAAATATTTTACTTTTTAATTCTGATTCGGTGAATTTTTCTCGTCGACCTCGGTAAACCTTCTCTTTTAGTAACTCCCAAATTGAGTAGTCCATAGGATTACAATCTGGGCTTTGTGGTGGCCACTCATTTTTCGTTATTAATTTTGGTGTATTGCTAATCAGAAACGACTGTGTGGCGTAGCTTGTATGCGACGGTGCTCCATCTTGTTGAAATATGAAATCATTTTCTTGATACAGGCGACGACAATCCGGCAACAATTTTGTTCTTAAAAGTTCAATGTAATTTGCAGAATTCACCTTTGTCTTTTCAGTTTCAATAAAATGAACATCTGTCTTGCCATTCCAAGAGACCCCTGTAGATATCATAACCTTTTTGGAGAATCTTGACGTTTCATGATACAATCTGTTTATTGAAATGTCACACTTTTTACCACGCCCGTAGACAACATCATTTTGACGGTTTCGCGGAATTTCTAGAGTGAAATCTTTTTCATCCGTGAAGACTATCTTTTTAATATCAACGACAGAGAAATTATCAAGTAACTTTCTGCACCTTGTTTTTCTTTTATCCTTAACAGTATCACTTTTTCTAGAAGATACTATTCTTTTGAAGGCTTTTAGTTTTTGTGCTTTAATTATTCGGTGTACAGAAGTCTTTCCAATATTCAAATGTTTAGCAATTGTTCTTTGTGACAAATGACTTCCTGGTTTATCTTCTTGAGAGCAGATTTTATCGTTGATGTACTGTAATCCACATTTTCTGGAACCGAAGCTGTTTTAGGTCTACCGCTTCCTGGTTTTCTGGCAGTACTTCCCGATTCGCGAATCTTCTTTAAGAGTCTTTCCACTACACGCCTTTTCCACTTTTTGCCGGGAAACTCTTGCAATAACCTTCCAGTCTTCCATCCTTTTTCACAGTAACAATTTTTAATGAGAATACGATCTTCCTCTGACAACATCATTAAGGGTACTGACGAATTGTTAAAAAATAAAAATATCCACAATTTGACTTGTTCATTCCTGTAGAGTTTTGTAATAACTTGCAAAATATCGCATGATATCGTATAAAAATGATATCGTATAAAAAACGGATATTATATTGCGATTTTTGTTTTTTTGACCCATGTTGTTACTTTTGTTAATTGCGAGAAAACTATAAAGAGATATCAGAATTCCGTTTCTTGCATTCAAAAAAGAAGTTTGAAAGTATCTTGCATATAAAAATTGTCATGATAGGAAGGGGGTTACTGAGATATTAATTTTTAAAAAATGCGTCATTTTTTTCGGACCACCCGATATATATATAGTTTTGAGGTTGTCCTCACTTTGTATAGTCTACTATAATAAAAACTAATTATGATTTTCATTATAACTAGCAAATACAAAGCCCATCGCCGCGAAGCTGCATTGGGGTGATGCTTCAAAGGTGGCCTTTTCCACTTTTTGCCGGGAAACTCTTGCAATAACCTTCCAGTCTTCCATCCTTTTTCACAGTAACAATTTTTAATGAGAATACGATCTTCCTCTGACAACATCATTAAGGGTACTGACGAATTGTTAAAAAATAAAAATATCCACAATTTGACTTGTTCATTCCTGTAGAGTTTTGTAATAACTTGCAAAAATATCGCATGATATCGTATAAAAATGATATCGTATAAAAAACGGATATATTGCGATTTTTGTTTTTTTGACCCATGTTGTTACTTTTGTTAATTGCGAGAAAACTATAAAAGATATCAGAATTCCGTTTCTTGCATTCAAAAAAGAAGTTTGAAAGTATCTTGCATAAAAATTGTCATGATAAGGAAGGGGGTTACTGAGATATTAATTTTTAAAAAATGCGTCATTTTTTTCGGACCACCCGATATATATATAGTTTTGAGGTTGTCCTCACTTTGTATAGGCTAGCTATAATAAAAACTAATTATGATTTGCATTATAACTAGCAAATACAAAGCCCATCGCCGCGAAGCTGCATTGGGGTGATGCTTCAAAGGTGGCGGTAACACCTTATTTAAGAAGAAGGCACTGCAAGCAAAAAAAATTTTTAATTTAAATTTTTAAAAAATAAATGAAAATTTTCAAAATTAAGTAAATTTCTATTTTGATGAACGTTTCTAATAGAACTTTTGATTCTAAATCATTTTTATTCTATAACATTTTTCGATAAAGTTGATAGTGTTTGAGATATATGGGTTTTTTAGGAAAAGGGGATGCGCAAAATTTCAAGGGGGGGGGGGGGGATTCAAAATTTGTCGGATTAGAAAATGCCTGTAAAATTCGTGTTTAGGACATCATTTGGCACAACATTAGACTCCTGGACCTTGACTTTTTGAAAATGACCCAAAAATGGTACACCCTATTGGACCGTCCCTGTTCCTCACTGTGAAATCGGGAGCAGGGGTCCTTTCCTGAACGGGAGAGGGGGGGTTGACCGCTACCCCTGCATGCTGCGCTTCCACCCCACCTTCAGGGGGGAGTTGGAGGCGGGGATTTCGTTTTCCCTCGCTGCCCGACGCGCTTCTTGGAGATCTGGCTTGCTGAACTACTTCCGAGTAACTGGGCTTTGGGAGGAGCGTCTCTTTCAACGCATCTAACTCTGACCGGAATTGTTCTAGCGAAATCGCGTTTTTCTGATTTGACACCACGTGTTGGTGTTTCAGTTCAACTATCGACTTTTGTACCTCATTATACTGTTTGAGGAGCACCGAGACGTCTACGTTACCCATAGAGATTACCGGTATTCTGTGGAAGTTAGTAACGTAAAAGGTAATATTGTTCTCATTATCCCGGAGGGTCGACACTTTATTTATAATGTCTTTCAGGGTATTCTCGTTTCTAGAATTACCTCTACGAGTTGGGAGGGTAGCACTGAACAGGGTGTTTAATTGTACCCTCGCAGCATGTTCTATTTCTTCTGAATCATAAAAATCATGACAGACAGATACAAGAAGGTCTGAACTAATATGATCTACTTTGTCAAATATAAAACATAACAATGGATTTTCTACAAGATTTACAGCAGACGACCCCATTGTATCTGTAACGGCTTGCGGGGGAGCGTAGCTGGTGGGGGTGGAGATGGGGGGAACGCCGAAAGGGGCCCCACTTCTCGTCTTTTTAAATCATGCTCGGGATACCAACGGTTCGATGCTCAGGCAACTTTTCACATTAATTATGTAACTATTACTAACTATGACACAAAAAGTATACACGCGGAGTCACTGTACGATTATACCGTAATGAAACATACATTTCCCGCAATCACCGTCAAAACTTTTACTATTAAACGGAAGATTCGCAGCGTATATGGTGGGGGTAGGGCGGGAGAGGGGAACGGGATGGGGATGCTAAAAGGAGTGCCCACTCCTTCTTCCTTTAAATCATGTAAGCGTGTACGTTTGTAAATATATCTAAAGTAATATAACCTATTTATTTGCTTGGTCTTTCATTTAAGATTTCGGAGCCTTTACCTGGCTTTTGAAAATATTTTGATCAGTTGATGTAGTTAAAATTCACTCGTTCATTCGTTTCGTTCGTTCATTCGTTCATAGTTTTAAAGGGCTCACTCGCTCGTTCGTTCGTAAGCCCGCTACTTCAAGGTCACTGTTTCATAGCTCATAGGTCCAAGAAGGTAGTGCCGGATGTCGCTAGAAAATTTTGAGGATATATTATATGTATTATTATTAATTAAGTATTGTGTGTGTGTGTGTGTGTGTGTGTGTGTGTGTGTGTGTAAGCAAACAACCACAAGGAAAAGGAAAAAGAAACACGAAATCCGAGCGCTTTCGTGATATATTCACATCTTCAAGGAAAAACTCTCCTATTACTTGTTTTTCCTTGAAGATGTGAATATATCACGAAAGCGCTCGGATTTCGTGTTTCTTTTTCCTTTTCCATGTGGTTGTTTGCTTATTAATAGATCACGTGTTATTCTGTGATTTTACTGCATATATATATATATATATATATATATATATATATATAATTATATATATACTGTGTGTATATATATATATATATATATATATTAGTGATGCAACTGGACGGGTCCGGACCTCGGTTAGGACTGGCCTTCAAAAAAAATGGTCCGGGCCGGTCCATATCACTATTTTTCAGTTTTGCCAGCTATCGGCAAAAGAGGGGAGGCTTTCAAAAGGTACCGTCGCCATCCAACTCCTGACTCTCACTCGGCTTATATTTCTGCCCGGAAACGTGCAAAATCTGTTCTTCCACTCGCCAAAAATTCCTTCATCCGATAAAAATGTGAAAATCTATTCAATTCTAATTCTTCTAGCTCTTTCTGGCATCTAGCTAAGAACCTCTTCAACAACTTTATTCCTATTCTTTCTCTCTTTTCCATTCCCAATGCACAGTTGCCGTCTCTTCTCCTGACAAAGCTGAACTCTTCGTTCAAACTTTCGTTTACAATTCAACCCTGGACGATTCCGGTGCTGTTCCTCCATCTCCTCCCCCCTCTGACTTTATTATGTCTAAAGTTAGAATCTCTTTTAAAGATGTTTTTTCTGCCCTATCTGGGCTCAACTCGAGGAAGGCGTATGGTTCTGATGGTGTTCCTCCTGTTATTCTGAAGAACTGTGCTGCTGTGCTGACACCCTACCTAGGCAAACTCTTTCGTCTATGTCTCTCATCTGGTACTTTTCCTTCCTGCTGGAAGTTCCATTTCATTCAGCCTGTCCCAAAGAAGGCTAACTTTCTCAACCCTCCAACTATAGTCCAATTGCTTTGATTTCTTGCCTTTCCAAAGTTTTTGAATCTATCCTTAATAGGAAGATTCTTAAACACCTTTCTTTTCACAATCTTCTTTCAGATCGTCAGTATGGATTCCGCAAGGGACACTACTGGCGATCTTCTTGCATATCTCTCTGACTCTTCATACTTTTTTTTTCTTATCCTCTCGTTCCTTGCATGTCTGTAGTTTGCATGGTATGACAGTGTTTGAGTTAAGACTGTGTTTGCATGGTTTGTAAACGTTCTTATTTTACTTCTTTTCATCTTTCACCCCTTTCCTATTCTCTTCGACTATTTTTCTGACTTATCGGCAGTGGCCGGCGGATGATGATGGGGAGACTCTCTCTCTCTTTTTCTGAATGAATGTTAACCCACGAATGATAGGTTTTGCTACTTACTTAACCCCTTATTCTCTTCTTTTAACCCCCTACTCTCTTCTTTCTCTGGGGCTAACCTAAGAGTGGATCTTAGAGTCTTTGTTAGCCTTAGCTTCTGTAGATCTGTAGATCCTTCTTTCGAGTTTTGGTGAAACTTTTGCTATTGCGCTAGACATATCGAAAGCTTTTGATAGTCTGCCACAAATCTTTAATTTTGAAACTGCCCTCCTTCGGTTTCTATCCTTCTATCTGTTCCTTCATCTCTAATTTCCTTTCTGGCCGATCTATAGTTGCAGTTGTAGAGCCACTGTTCTTCTCCTAAAGCTATTAACAGTGGTGTTTCTCAGGGTTCCGTCCCGTCACCCACTCTTTTCCTTTTATTTATTAATGATCTTTTAATTCGCACTTCCTCTCCTATTCACTCCTGTGCCGATGATTCCACTCTTTACTTCTCCACCCGTTTTCCAAAGCGTCCCTCACAGCAGTCGCTTCATGATTCGCGTAGAACAGCTATGGGATACCTGACCTCTGATCTTTCTGCTATATCTGATTGGGACAGAGAAAACCTTGTGGTCTTTCAATGCCTCAAAAACTCAGTTCCTCTATCTGTCTACTCGTCACAATCTTCCACACGACTATCCCCTTACCTTCAACAACACACAACTGAATCCTTCCTCTTCTCTTAACATTCTTGGCGTTTCCTTTTCTCGTGATCTTTCCTGGAATGATCACACATACTCTCTTTCTAAAACAGCTTCTAAGAGGTTAGGTGTGCTGTACCGCCTCCGCGGTTTCTTCACCCCCACTCAGTTGCTGTCTCCAGTGGCGGTCCTAGCTTACATGACGCCCTGGGCGAACCTCACCTTCAGCGCCCCCCCCCCTGTTCGCCAACACACACACATTCGAATCCCCCCAAAATAAAGGACAGACATAACTCTTTCACAAAATAACTTTTTATTGGACTAATTGTTGGAACTTCAGAACCAAAACAAAGACTCAAATTTCTGAATTTTACAAATCCTTCATCACGTAAATAGAATAACTCACTTAAGAGAATGTAATTATGATACTATGAACAGGAAAAATACAAATTAAATTGCACAACTGCCATAAATAAACTAGAGAATCAAATTTCTAAATTGTACAAATGCTCTATCACATAAATAGAATAAGACACTTAAGAGAGGGTAATTATTATGCTACACTTTGAACAAGAAACAAAATAAATTGCACCACAGCACAACTGCCATCTAAAGCCTGACTCTTCTTACCTTCCTTGATGCAAAGTCATGAATTAAATCATCATATGAAATCTGCTCAGCAATTGTATGATTTATACTGATGATGGCCAGACCGGTAAGGCGTTCCTGTGACATAGTTGACCTCAGGTAGGATTTGATGAGCTTCAGCTTTGAAAAGCTCCTCTCTGCTTCAGCAACAGTGACTGGAAGAGTAAGACCAATTCTGAGAGCAGTCCACAAATTTGGATATATTTCAGAGAGCTCCCTTTCATGGATAAATGTCAGCAGTTCAAGCAAGGATATGGTCTTTGATGGCAAGTCAGGCAAGTTCTTCAGCTCCTGTGCAAGCTCTCTGCCATCCAAGTCAGATTGTCCCTTAAAGTGTAGTGTAGTACTAAGGTTCACACATTGTTCTGTCAGCTCCTCAAATGTGAGATTTTGGAAATGTGTCAGCACTCCAAACTTCTCTCCCACAATTTCCAACGTGGAAAATCTTTCCTGAATGGCTGATGTTGCAGCATCAACCACTGCATTGAAAAATGTCACCTCCAGCTTCTTCAAAGCATCAATCAAGGGCTCATCAGATGCTTCATAGGAGAAGTGCCGCTTTGTGGACCTCAGCCGTTTTTGTTTTAACACAGCCTCCACATTCATTTGTTCACAGATATCTGTGGCTGCCATTTGTGCAGCCACAAAACCTGTTGCCCTGTAATTGCGGAGACCTCTCTCTGTTTTTTTTAGGAGATTTACTGCAACATCAACGTGCATGCTAGGAGACTGCATCTGCTTGCTCACATGCTGAATTTGGCACAACAGGTCATGCCACACCACTGAACAAATGGCGAAGCGGTACGACCCAACCTCCTCTGACAGAGATTGAGCCTCGACCTTTATTACAGAGTCTTTGGTGTGGTCCCTCACCTCGATCAGTGCATCTCTCACTGCAGCTGCCTGATATCTCAGGGGCTCCACACTCTTGATCTTGCTTTCCCACCTTGTCTCAGACCACATCTTCAATGTGATGTTCACATGTTTTTTCAAAATGGCCCATCGTTGTGTGGAGGCTGAAAACAAGTTGTAAAGCTTCTGCAAGATGCCAAAGTAACTTGTGGCATCAATAGATCCCTTAGCAGCATCGGCCACAAGCAAATTCAGAGAATGAGCCCCACATGGAACAAACAGAGCTCTGGGATTAATTTCTAGGAGCCTGGATTGAACACCCTTGTTTTTTCCCCTCATGTTGGCCCCGTTGTCGTATGATTGTCCTCTACAGTCCATGAAAGGAACTTTTAGCTCCTCCAGTCTCTTCAGAATCAGAGATGCCAAATGTTGACCAGTGGACTCCTCTGCCTCCAAAAAACCCATGAAATGTTCCTTTATATGGGGCTTCCCCTCCAGTGACACAACCCGAATCACAACTGACAACTGTTCAGTGTGGCTGATATCTGGAGTGCAATCTAGAATTATTCAAAAAAACTTTAATTGTTTGATGTCGCTCACCATTGCTGAAATGGTCTTGCTGCTCGACAAATCAATGAGTTCGTTTTGTATGTGGTGGCCGAGGTAGCTGGTGTGACTGGAGGTCCCTTTTTGGACACGGTTAATGTGCTCTTGCATTATAGGATCAAATTGTGCCATCAGTTCAACTTCTTTCAGAAAATTGCCATTTGATGGTGAGAACAATTTTTCTGTATGTCCCCTTAGTGCCAAATTCCTAACTGCCAGAGAATGCACAATAGCAGTGAGACGTGTCAGCACCGCTCTCCATCTCAACTTCTCAGCCTCCAGAAGTGCCATCTCCTGCTTGTCAATGGTCTCCCCCTTTCTCATCCTCACTGCCAGTTCTTTCCAGATTTTCATAGAATTTAGGTGTTCTGAACTGTTGTCATGTGATGTGAGCAATGAGCTTGCATGCTTCCAGTCCGAGAGTCCCAAACTTGTTAAATTTATTTTCCTCTTGGAAAATAATGTACAACAGAAACAGAAAAGGCTGTTGTTTTTTAAGGAATAGACCAACCAACTTCTGGTTATATTTTCCCCACTAACCAATGACTTCCTGAAGTATTGATGGTGGAAACTTCTTCCGTCACTGTCGTTTCTAGGGAATACAAAGTCAGATGGTACTTGACTTGGTCCCCTGGAAACCAGTTGTGTCCGAATTCTCTCAGTCAGAACTGAAGGCCAGTTAGCAGGGTCGGTGGACAGAGACTCATCCTCAGGAGGCGATTCTGCTCCAGGCATTTCTAATAGAAAGAACAAGAGCATTACTCATTAGTATACACACCTAAGTTAGATAACACATTATTCACAGCACTTTGTTATGGTGGTGGTGTTATGGAATTATGGTGGTGAAACACCACACATACCCAGTAACCCAGACCCAGTGATAATAACATTATAATTTATAACTGTTTGCAAAATGCTTTGCAGGGATGCACACACATACACATACACACACACGCACACACTCACAGACATATGTGCACACAAACTCACCTGAAGAGTCCTGCCGGGGAGAAGTAGAAGCAAATGGGTCTTCATCCTCAGGATCAGACTGCATTTGTGGAGACATATGTGAGGCTGAGGAGGTAGATGGCTCCTCAGCCTCAATAATGGCAGAAGTAGACGGCTTCTCATCCTGGCTAGTGGCAGAGGGTGTTCCAAAATATTTCAAAAGTGCCCCTGCAAATAGTAAAATAGAACATAACAGACCAATGCATGAATAGGCTAGTACAATTAATTTAACATGTTATTAAGCACAATTTATTAAACTTTTAGAATAGGAAACAAATGAATAATACAACCTCCTTGGTTAATGGCTAATTATATACATAATAGTACACTTCAAATGACTCAGAAAGCTATATCACAAAATAGCAGTGCAATATAGCAGTGAAGAGTAGATGACATAGCTCTATACCTTTATCTTTTGCTCGTTTCTCCTCTTCTTCTTTCCTCTTTTTTCTAAACTGAGCACCTGATAGCTTTGACCTCTTCTTATCCATTTGCGGTTATTTGACAGACCTTAGTGGCTTAGTGTGAAGATTCGTTCTGTAATAAATAATATACATTTCACTATTTAACCAAACCCAGAAAAATAACATTACATATGTTAAAGTATGGGCCTTTATTCCCAATAATATTAATCTGGAAGCATTTTGCATTGTTTAGGTCTTTTATGGGAAGGTTTATGGAAAATGCAATAGATGGTTTTTTATTAATAAAAATATATTTATTGATCTTTTATTATTTATTTTATTTTATTTTATTTTTTATTTTTATTTATTTCTTTATTTATTTATTCTTATTTTTATTTTTTTTGCAGGCGCTCATGCCGCCCCTCCACAAATGCCGCCCTGTGCGGCTGCCCATATTGCCCATATGAGGAACCGCCACTGGCTGTCTCTGTACATGGGTCTCGTTCGCCCTTGTATGGAGTATGTTTCTCATGTGTGGGGTGGTTCAACCCACACAGCCGTACTTGACCGGGTGGAATCAAAGGCTTTTCGTCTCATCAATTCCCCACCTCTTACTGATTGTCTTCAATCTCTCTCTTCGCCACAGTGTTGCCTCACTCTCTCTTTACTATCGCTATCATAACGGACATTGCTCTTCTGAATTCTCTAATTGAATGCCTCCTCCTTTAAGGAGAGCACGCGGTACCAGACTTTCTACACTTTCTCATTCCTTCTCTGTTCAACTATCTAATGCGAGGGTTAATCGGTATGTTCAGTCTTTCATCTACTCAACCCGTCAACTCTTGAACAATCTTCCTCAATCTATCTTTCCTCCTGTCTATGACCTCCCAGCTTTCAAACGCAGAGTGTCTAGGCATCTCGAAAACCCCGGACCTTGATTTTGGCTCCTCCCTTCTTCTTCTACGGGAGGGGCACTTTTGCGGGTGTTTGCCCTTGGCCCCTCCTTCCTGCATAAAAAAAAATGTAGGGCGAATTTTATCAAAATTACTCGCTTGATTTAATATGTAACAAGACTAACACTCGAACGTTACAACTTGTGACTTAACTGAGCAAAATAAGCACATTTCGATTCTGGATCGGTCCAAAGATATCAAGTTGCATCACTGATTATATATATATATATATATTATATATATATAATATATATATATATATATATATATATACACAGTATAACATCATTACGCTTTCCATGCTCTTCATATTGTCAAAATTTTGTCTCTTTAATATTTTGTATTAAATAATCTACTTAAACCTAATATTAATTAATCTTTACTCTAACTTATGCAATTTCACTTTATTTTAGTTTATCAGAAATCATTCCAACTTCATCTGCCTGAGTAACTTAAGTAACCAAAAACTGCCTTAACTAAACCTAACCCAACTTCGCTATTCATATCAGTAACTTTGGGGTTTTGAGTCTAATCTGGTTCAAATTGAATCCAGATTACTCTCTAAAAATTTACGCTGATCTAACCTTTGTTTTACGCGATTCATCCTTAGTCAAGCCACCCGCTCGTCGACGGTCATATATTCCAAAACCTGGTAAGCGTCACCTCCCCAGTTTTTCCCCCTTTAATTCGCCTTGGCAGATAATGGAATAAAAACTTATAATCCACTTTTGTTTCTTTGCCATTGTAACAATTCGGTTTCAGACGCTCAAAAACGTTCAATACATTAGACATTTTAATGCGTTTTATTTAAGTGCAATAACCGTACTTAAATAAAACGAAAAGGAAAACGGCAATAAAGCGTGAAACTAAAAACTAGTGGGACTCGAACTCGAACTTCTGGATGGCGTGATCGGAATAGGAGGCTGACGCGTGTTCGAGTCCCAGTAGCCCCCTTTAGACACTTATTCATTTCTTCTCCCGTAAAATTGAGATTTTTCTACTTACGATGTTTTGAAATATTACCATTGATGTACGATCTGTACAACATAAGATTCATAACGGTTGATAAGGAGCCGTTTCCACGCGGAATACAAAATGGATGAAACCACCATTAATCATTTATGATAAATAAAACTTCAGAAATGTTCCTCCATATAATTTTATCAAGTTTTTCTTAACATTAAAAGAATAATAATTTTTCTTATTTTCTCAGAGTTGAACATAATTAATTAATGACGAAGATGATACGTAATACGTAATGCAAAGGTCGTGTGCCGGAGGAGACCTACGGGGTTTGGTGAGATTCCAATCACTAATTCACCGAGGAAGACTCGGAGAAGCGCTTTAATCGCCGAAATCTTAAGTCCGGGCCGAAGCTCCAACCCTAGAACTTTCGCACTAACAGCCCGGCGCTCCGCCACTATAGGCTTTTCCATGAATTATCGACTTAATTTATTCTTACGTCACTCATAAAATAGAAGAAACATACAGTATATACACTCGTGTATATATATATATATATATATATATATATATATATATATATATATATATATATACATACAGGGTGGGCCGAAAGTCTGGATCCATAGGAAAATATTTATTTTAATACATAAATTACAACAAATGGTAAATACTTAAAATGAATATCAACTTTAACTCGTAAATGCGTATCCGTGATACTGTACAGTGGTTCGTACTCCAGTATAAACAACAAATTATAACAAATGCTCAAATTGGCGGCCTCTGACATCGAGACACTTAGGGATGGCATTTATGATTTTTAATAATTCTTCGAATTGACGTTCTCGAGATGCGTGTTTCATTTGATAATCTTCTTGTTGACTTTACTGGACTATTCGTTAAAGTTTCACATACCATTGCAGAGGTATTTTCATCAGTTGCAGTTTTTGGACGACCAGAACGCCGTCGATCATGTACACTTCCTGTTTCTTTGAAACGTTTAAACAACTTGCCAACAGTCGCATGTGTTACTGGATGCTTATCAGGATGATTTCTATTGAATTCGGTGGCAACTTCTCTGTGTGTAGCGCCCTGTCTTGCGTACATGAGCACAAGTTCTACCCGGTCTTCTGTTGTTAGATTCGAAGCCATTTCTGGGGTGAAATAAAAAAAGTATTTGAGTATTTATACTGGAGTACGAACTACTGTACAGTATCACGGATACGCATTTACGAGTTAAAGTTGATATTCATTTTAAGTATTTACCATTTGTTGTAATTTATGTATTAAAATAAATATTTTCCTATGGATCCAGACTTTCGGCCCACCCTGTGTATATATATATATATATATATATATAAGTAGTGTGCAAAAGTCAGAAACCATCCAGCATTTTATTATACAATTAATGATATGGATTGATAAAAGTAATGAAATAAGCACCAAAATACAGGGTGTCCCATAAGTCCGGTATCATAGGAAATTTTTCTTTAAAATTAAATTTACAAAAGTAATACATTCAAACGAAAACAAATGAGGGGTCCCGCGTCTTAAGGTACCTAAGCGCCAAATTTAAAATTCGCCAGAAATCGCCTCCAAAGTTCAGCAATATTCTGGCAATAGTATCTCTGTTATTAATTCATAATGTTTTCAACCATACTTCTAGTGTCGTAAGGTCATTATAACCCAAACCACGTGATAAAGGAAGGGTGAAAATAGTGATATCCATCAAAAACATGTTTTCGCCTGTGGTGGCGCTTAGGTACCTTAAGACGCGCGACCCCTCAAATGTTCAAATTGACATCCTTCTTGATACAATGTTCCAAACTTAAAAGTACACGTGCGAATATCTCTGGTGTGATTTGTGCAGAAACAGCACGGATATTTTCTTTAAGGTCTTCAATGGTACGTGGACGATCAATGAACATAACGGACTTAAGGTGACCCCAGAGAAAAAAATCTAGGGGTGTGAGGTCTGGGAATCTTGGTGGCCACTCGATTGGTCCCCCGCGCCCAATCCATCGCCCAGGCAGAACTTCATCCAACGAACGTCGCGCCTCAAGGCCAAAGTGAGGTGGTGCTTCATCCTGCTGAAAGTAAAACCCATGTCTCACTGCGACTGGCATTTCGTCCAAATACAGTTCCAACACATCGTGCAACGACTGGAAATATCGTTCGGCATT
The DNA here is from genome assembly GCA_023014485.1 of Bathynomus jamesi. Taxonomy (NCBI): domain Eukaryota; kingdom Metazoa; phylum Arthropoda; class Malacostraca; order Isopoda; family Cirolanidae; genus Bathynomus; species Bathynomus jamesi. The sequence goes on from JAJOZX010005323.1 coordinate 141,158, forward strand.
AAGTCTTCCTTCCAGAAATACTGGTCCCAAAACAAGATTTCCACGAATGTCGCACCACACCATTACTTTGGGTTAGTTTGGCGATGAGCATCAACAGCGACATGAGTATTATCCCGTGTCCAGTACACGTTGTTGTGTCGGTTTACGTATCCGTTCGGGTGAAAATACGTTTCATCGCTAAACATGATATCGTCCGCTAGGTTTCTCTTTGACTTAAACCATTCACAAAATTGAAGTCTTCGATCTGTATCATCCCCGTGTAATTCTTGTACAAAATGTATCTTGTACGGATGAAATTTGTGACGTTACAATATTCAGTGTACAGATGTCTTTGAATGTCCACTTTCATACGCAATCTTTCTCACCGATCGTTGTGGACTTACTGCGATCCTGGAAAATATATCAATACTGTTTTCAGCACCAGTTAAAGTTCTCAGGCAACCTGCTCTTGATTTGTCCTGAACACTCCCGGTCTCCTTGAATCTTGACCAGATAAGGTTTATTGGGGTGACGACGATGAAATTCTTCAGCTGTCTGTCTTTGGCTAAGGCCAGAAACATGCAAAAGAACAACTTCCACCTTTTCCTGAGGAGTGTAACTTACTTCCATATTAGCCATTGTGTGTTATTCTACCCGCAACAAAAAAAAAAAGGTTCCAAAGCAAGACATCATTTTGAACATTAGTTTTAGTTTTAATGTATTACTTTTGGAAATTTAACTTAAAACAAATTTTCATATGAGACCGGACTTATGGAACACCCAGTATATATATATATATATATATATAGTTGAAGGAACGTCTCTACAAATAAAATTTTGTTCTGCCTTAACGTACCTCAGTCAAATTTTAGGAAAGTGCACTCGAACTTTTTACCTAATTTTATGTTGTTCAATGCATGTTGAAGTTTGCGATCGGGTGTTTTTCAAACAAATACATGACTATACTCTAAGAAAAGTATAAAAACAAACCTTTAATAAAATGTTGATACAAACCAATATTTAACTATGAAATATTAGGTTCAATTTTCTTGCTGGCGAACTTTAGTAACGTTTTTCTACACCTCCAATTATGAAATATGGTTCTAAAACGTACTATTTCGCATGAGGTAAAGTATATTATGATATTGTTACGTGAAAAAGGCTACAGTCAATGCGAAATTACTGAAAAAAAGGTGGTTTCTCAAACGGGCGTTCGAAACCTAATCAAAACATTCATAGAAATTGGCACAACTGATAGTGCTAGACGTAGAAGACCATCAAAGCCACCACAATCTGTTACTGAACATCCGAGGATTAGATCACTTAGTGGCAGAGAAATTCAGAACTACTTCGAGGCAGAATTGTGGGAAACTACTGGAATCAGAGTTGATTCATTCCCAAACAGGCACAACAAACTGCGTCAGAAAAGGTTAAAAGGGTGCGTTGTAGTAAAAACAAATTTTAACCATAAAGGAAACGAAAAGATATTAACATTTACTAAAACCCGCTACAACGCACCCTTTTCCCTCTAACACGCACTGCACTGAAACCTCCTGTGTGTCGCACGTTTTATTTCAGTCTCTGTATAATATATATATATTTTTTACGTCATTAAATTAACATTTTCACGAATGGAAGTGAAACTCTTTAACATTATGTTAATTTCTAACATCTTTATAATTTCCTGTTTCGTGAAAAGGATTTTCTAGTTTTAGTTCGAGCACTTTCTTATCCTCCTTTTATCTCTCTTTTACCGATTTCTCTTTCTTCTTGAATGAATTGGAAGAAAAAGTGAATTGGGGAATGATTCAGTGAAAGCCGGGATGGCCTCACACTTTTCTAGAGAACAAGAAGATAATCATTCTCACGGCTGGAATGAGACAAAAGTGGTGCGTCATTGGTCGTAGCGTCAACCGCTACTATAGAGCAAATGACTCAGTTTGCAATGTTTCGTACAGTTACCATGACTCATATATGCTTTCCCAGAAATACACACACACACACACACATATATATATATATATATATATATATATATAACTTTATAGCATGAAGCACAACTTTTCCTCCAACTAAATTCAAAAAGGAAAACGTCAAACTGGAAATTAATGGCAAAAAAAATAAAAATGACGATCGGTGACACTTTGCCTATAAGTAAAACTTTTGGATATAAACACATTATATATATATATATATATATATATATATATATATATATATATATATATATATATATATATATATATATATATATAATGTTAGTCTACTCTAAATTAATCAGACCTCATAAATAACTTTAGAACTTTTTAAGTTTGCCTGATATAAAAGTCAAATGAAGCTTGCTGCTTTTGAGTAATAACGATGTTCCTTCGACTTATTGAATCTACATCACCAGTTTGTACTTTTAACATTTCTTTATGTAGGAAGGAGGGGCCAAGGGCGAATACCCAAAAAACGCCCAACGCCGACCATAGAGGAAGAAGAGAGCTAAAAGCAAGGTTCAAGGTTTTCGAGATGCCTGGACACATTGCGGTTGAAACATTGGAGGTCAGAAACATAGGGAAAGATGGATTGAGGAACATTGTTCCAGATTTGACCGGTTGAGTAGATGCAAGATTGAAAATACCGATTAACTCTTGCATTAGAGGGTTGGACAGAAAAAAAATGAGAATGTGTCAAAAGTCTAGTACTGCATGCTCTCCTTAAAGGAGGAAGCATGCAGTTAGAGAGTTCAGAAGAGAAGTGTCCGTTATAATAGCGATAGTAAAAAGAGTGTGACCATTATTACGGTGAAGAGAGAGAGACTGAAGACAGTCAGTAAGAGGCGGGGAATTGATGAGACGAAAAGTCCGATTCCATCCGGTCAAGTAGAGCTGTGTGGGCTCCATACAAGAGCGGAGAAGACCCCCGTACAGAGACAGCAACTGACCGGGGGTGAAGAAACTGCGGAGGCGATATATCACACCTAACCTCTTAGAAGCTGTTTTAAAAAGAGAGTACTATATATGTGATCTTTCCAGGAAAGAACACGAGAAAAGGAAATGCCAAAAATGTTAAAAAAAAGGAAGGATTGAGTTGTTTATCGTAAAAGGTAAGGGGATAGTCGTGCGGAAGAATGTGATAAGTAAACAGATGAAGGAACCGAGTTTTTGAGAGATTGAAAGCCACAAGGTTTTCTCTGCCCCAATCAGAGACAGTAGAAAGATCAAAGATCAGCTGCATCATAACCGCCTCACGCGAAGCATCGACTGACTGTTGAGAGGGACGCTTTGTGAAACGGGTGGAGAGGTGAAGAGTGGAATCATCGGCATAGGAGTGGATAAGACAGGAAGTGCGAATTAATAGATCATTGATAAAGGACAGGAGTGACAGGACAAAATCCTGAGGAACACCATTATTAATAGCTTTAGGAGAAGAACAGTGACCATCTACATTTATTCTACAACCACAGTTATAGATCAGCCAAAAAGGAAATCAGAGATGAAAACACAGATAGAAGGATAGAAACCGAAGGAGGGCAGTTTCGAAATTAAAGATTTGTGGCAGACTCTATTGAAAGCTTTTGATATGTCTAGTCTAGCGCAATAACAAAGGTTTCACCGAAATCCCGTAAAGAGGATGACCAAGAGTCAGAGATATGCAAGAAGATCGCCAGTAAAGCGTTCCTTGTGGAACCCATACTGACTATCTGAAAGAATATTGCGAGAAGAGAGGCGTTTAAGAGTCTTCCTATTAAGGATAGATTAAAAAAGTTCAGAAAGGCAAGAAATCAAAGCAATTGGACAATAGTCGGAGGATTGAGAGGGGTCACCCCTCTTTGGGACAGGCTAAATGAAAGCGAACTTCCAGCAGGAAGGAAAAGTACCAGATGAAAGGCAAAGATGAAAGAGTTTGCCTAGGCAGGGTGTCAACACGGAAGCATAGTTCTTGAGAACAACAGGAGTGACACCATCAGAGCCGTACGCCTTCCTAGAGTTGAGCCCAGACAGGGCAGAAAAAGCCATCTTTGGAAGAGATTCTAATTTCAAACACAATTAAGTCAGAGGGAGGAGATGGAGGAACAGCACCGGAATCATCTAGAGTTGAGTTGGAGGCAAAAGTTTGAGCGAAGAGTTCAGCCAGAAGAGACGGCAACTGAGCTATCGGAATAGAAAAGAAGAGGGAAAGAAGAAGTAGTAAAGTTGTTGGAGAGGTTCTTGGCTAGGTGCCAGAAAGAGCGAGAAGAATAGAGTTGGAGAGGTTTTTTCACACTTTTGGCTGATGAAGACTAAGCGAGAGTCAGGAGTTGGATGGCAACGGTACCTTCTGAAAGCCTCCTCTCTGCTGTGGATAGCATGAGACCAAACAAAGTAAAACCAAGGACATTTTTGCATTAGTAGTAGGAATAGGATATGGAATGTACCCTCCATGTCCGAGAGAATCATCTCCGTGATGCGCAAGTAGTAATCATTCCATGGGAAAGCAGAGAAGTACTGTCTAAGGGCCTCCCAATCAGCGGCGCCGAAGTACCAAAGGCGTCTCCTCTTGGGAAGATCCAAAGGCCGAACTTTTTTCTTATATAGGAAGGAGGGGACTAAGGGTGAGCGCCCCAAAAGTGGCCCCTCTGCAGAAGACGGTAAAAGCCAAAATCAAGTTCTCCAAAGCTCAATGATGCAATTTTTATTTTTTTTCAATTTAAATTTTAAATTTAAATTTTGAAAGCAATCCAAGATGTATGTATGTGTGGTGAGGAATAGAGAGAGAAGCGTGTGTTTGAAAGCATGCTGGACTGCTCACGGGATAGATGAAACACGGAAAAAGATCAGCTAAGGAGGACAGTGACAAGAAAAACGGGAGTTCCAGCACTCCCTGTCAGCTGCCTAACATTTCCCCAGGAGTACTTCCCTGATTGATTGGTGTCTACAATCTCCTCTTTCAAATTAGAGCGATAGGACAGGAAACAGATATAAGATTGTGGTCGGAGGAGCCCAACGGAGAAAAACGTTTGACAGAGTAAGAAGGATGAGTGGTGAGAAATAAATCCAGAATGTTGGGCTTATCTCCAAGGCGATCGGTGATCTGAGTACGGTGCTGTACAATCTGCTATTGGTAATTTAGGATAGAGAAGTTTTAAGCTAGTTTACCAGGGATGTCAGTGAAATGGGAGGAAAGCCAAAGATGGTAGTGAACATTCAATCTCCTGAAATGGAGATTTCAGCAAAATGAGTGGGATAGAATGTAATCCACTTTGGAAGTGAAGTATTCAAAGAGTTTTGGATAGTCAGTAGAATTAGGAGGAAGGTAGACAGCGTAGATATATTTAGTGTGAGACTGTCACGTAAGCCGTAGCCAGAGGACGTAGAATTTGGACGATTCATTTTCGGGAATACGAGAGCAAGTTAGGTCGTTGCGTATATATTGCGTACATATACGCAACATCCAACTTTTGAATAAAAAGGGGTTGCTGTCAGTCGTCACAGGCACCTGAGTTTCAGTGAGGAGGAGAAGGCGAGGTTTAGAGGAGGAGAGTTGTGGAAGTTTACGAAAAGTGAATCAGGCAGAGACTTGATTAGGGTATTTCATAAGTAGTTTCCAATACTAAACTTTAATAATGCAATGATTTCCCAATAAATTAACAAAACCCATGCAATATGATAATTCAGACATATAATTTTAATAATAATAATAATTAATAATAATAAGCCACCAGCTTGACCTTCATGTGAAGAGAGACCAACAACGGAACTGCTACGAGGTTACGAGGTAATAATAATAATAACATTAATCACATTTATAATGGTCTAGAGCAGTGATGCACAAACCCTGGCCCGCGGGCCAAATGTGTCCCCCACGGGTCTTTTCAATTCAATGAAAAAGTTAGAATATAAAAGTGACCCAATTTATGACTTAGATGGAAAGTAAGTAGGCTAATACATTTAGTTATTTTCTTCGCTTGGCCCTCACATCAAAAAAGTTTGTGCATCACTGGTCTAGAGCTTAAACCACCAAACAAATGATATGATATCGCGCCCACAAAAACAAAAACGCTTCAGAAATTTATTTCACATCGTAAAACTACGAACTTATTCTCTAGTTAGCTAAATTAACTATAATCACGGTTTTCCTAAAAAAATAATAACGATCTTACATTAGCTGCCCTTGCAATTAATACGTCTATTCGGAGGTTTTGACTCCCGAGTCCTTATCAATCTTCCCGTATCTACCAATGGCTAGCATTTAAAAACTCCCAGTCCTTTGGAAGTGCCAGTTGTAATATCAGACCCAACCAGCACCTCCTACTACATTTACGAGCAAAAGAGAACATCACCAACCCTAACCCCACCTTAACTAGTGAAAGTGAAATGGTCGAGCATCTTGAAAGCAATAAGCTTGTAATACAAAGCCAACATGGGTTTCGTAGAAATAAATCTTGTTTAACAAATTGAATGGAATTTTTTCATGAATTTATCGGTATTTATGACTCAGAGTTGAATTTGTATACGCTTGAAACTATCATACGTGTGAGAGGCGAATTCAGGTGTTCAAAATTTTAAAGTGTGGATGACGTAAATTATGAAAATTTCCTTAACTTAGACGATAGGAACATAACGAGAAATAATGGTTTTAAAATTAAGGGTAAAAGATTTAAGAAATACGTTGCGAGGTTTTTTTTTCACTTATAAGATAGTCGAGAGGTGGAATAGTCTACCCCCGGGGGATCATGACAAGCGCTTCAGTTACTATGTTTAGGAATAGGTTGGATAGGTATTTTAGTAGCTTCAATTTGTATTAAAGGGCGGGTAAATTGGGGATGTGATTTTTAGTTAGTATAGGTTACTGAGATAGAAGCAGTGATTTCTCTTAAAAGATGTAAATGCGGTAGGAGGTGCTGGTCTGGTCTGATGACAGAGCGCTGGGTGTTGTCATTGTGAGAACACTCGGGAGTCAAAACCTCCGAATAAGCCCACAAAGGAGGGTTATAGCGGGAGTTGGTTGGGATAGAGTTGGGGATGGTGATATTCCCCTTCTATCGTAAGTGTAGTAGGAGAAGCTGGTCTGGTCCGGTATCAGAGCACTGGGAGTTCCCAAATGATATATTTTTTTATTTTTATTTGCGTGTTTCTAATAGATGGGAATTCTCAGGAATCAAACTCTGAATAGCCAATTAAATTATTTTGGGAAGCCGCTCCTCTCCCCTTCTTTCTTCCTTTTGCTCCTCCATTTCTTTCTTTTTTTTCATTATTAAAAGGGTGCTGTTTGAGGGGCTAGTTAAGACAGAGTAAAAGTAGTATTGTTCCCTTTGTAATAAATGAAGTAAGAAGCGCTAGTCGGGTCTGGTTTCAGAGCATTAGGAGTTCTCAGATGATACCCCATTGGTAGAGAAGGGAAGCTTGATGGGATCTCTCGGGAGCCAAAACCTTCGAATAGATGTTTTCAATTTTAGGGACGCTACTTGGGTTTACAATGTAGGAATGTTAGTACTTTTTAGTTAAATCACGGAATATCTAACGTAGTTAGCTGAGAAAGTTTTATAGTTTTATATAGTAGTGAGGTTTCCTTTTGCAATAAATGTAGTAGGTGCTGGCCGGGTCTGGCTTCAGAGCACTGGGAGTTTTCAGACGCTGGAAAGCTTGGAGAGATCTCTTGGGAGTCAAAACCTCCGAATAGTCATACTCATCTCCAGGAATGCTACTTAGTTACAATGGAACTTTAGTTTTAATTATTGTACATCAAATTCTGCAATAAAAGTAAATAAATTTCGCAAATGAAAATTATGGATATTATTCATTATTATTTCCCATTATGCACGGTGAATTCTTAAATTGTAGGTTTTGCATGATCAACCAACTTTGTATAACTTGCCTCAAACACCTCTAAGTGGAAGACTTTTGAATTTCGCCGTAGTAGCAACAACACGAAGCACTTTCATTATCCATAAGGGACAAGTACACGGGGCTAGATACAGGGAGCTTCCACTGATATTTCTCACCGGAAAGAGATTTTCTCCGTTCTCGTGGTGGCACAACACCGCGAAGCGTGAACAATTCAATATATCACTTGCCGCATAAACACCTTTCACAGCGGAAGGTCCAAGTTGAATACTCGCTACATTCAGAGTTGGAAATGATGCAACGACAAAATGATGACATCTCGTACATAATAAATAAACAATCCCTTAAAAAGGCATGATGTAAATTAGATCAGTAGTTTAGTATTCATGCTATCCCTTATTTTCCGCTGTCTTCTAATACGTAACTGGGTACACGAGAAGTGTACGCATGGTGTGAATGAACTCTGAAACTATTTTTTCATTATACTCTTCCCTATAAATCTTATTTCAATACTATTTTCTGTCAGTAGTGGCTGGCGGAGGAGGGAGAGAACGTCGTCTGTTCTATACTTTACTATCACTACTATTCTGCGTGAAAGCTTTACACATCTATAAGTGTAAGCATGGTATAAAGTTTTCAATGTCCCTTTTTTCATTGCTATTTCTAACTTTTCTACTTCCTTCTTGGGATAGCCTAGCGTGGATATTAGGGCATTTGTTAGCTTGTAACTCCGTAACTAACCACCCAACCTATAGCCCTCTTTGAAGGTTTTGACACCCAAGCATCCTCATATTAACAACACCCAGTACTCTGGATACAAACCCATGTACTGGTCAAATGGAAACGTTATACTGTAATTCTACCCTCTATTGAAAAATTTATTGAAAAATTATTCATTTAATTTTTTTTGAGAGATTATTTTTATTTAGGTGTAATATTAAGGCTACGTTTACTTTAAATAGACAGTAATTATAGAAATAATAATGGCCCATTTAGACACTGTCAACATAGCTACAGACTTTTTCACTGTAGGCTGCAGTGGTTTCAAGGTTAAAATTTGGTCGGCAGCCAGATTATTAACTATGGTCAAGCTAAATTCATTAAAATTAATTTAGACTTACCAAAAATGAAGTTGCCAGTTGAACGTTACCCTTTCTGTTTCTAACTAGTCCATAAGTTTCATTTAGTTTCCAAATTTTGAATTTTATTTAAGTCACGTCACTATTTGGCACACTGCTAAGTTATTTATTTATAGGGGCTATTTCCCAGACCTAGGTTTTGCAGTTTAAGTTAGGCTAGGGCTGTATTGCCCTTAAGTTTTTGTTTTTAAAGGTTTAAGGTTCTGAAGGTTTTTACTCAAGTTAAGTTAGGGCTATATTGCCCTTAAGTTTTAATAGGGGCTATTAACAGCCATTTAATTATTTAGTTAGGGCTGTTGTAGCCCGGTTCGAGTTTCTTCTAGGTACCTAGTTTTAATCTCTTACCTTAGTTATGTATTTTAATTAAGCTACTTACACCTAGTTCTGGTAGGCCACTATTTAGTTAAACAGGGTTTTAGTTTAATTGCAGTGGTTAATATTGAGGTTTAAAGGTTGAGTTTAAGTTGCCCAGTTAGTTGGGGAACTACGAGATTTTTTTATGAAAAAACTAGCCCACTTCATTCAGCAGTCAAAATTTTTCGATGTAACAAAGAGCTCCGTTTTTCTTTGTCTCAGAAACTTTCTTTTTTTTAATTAGGGAAACCCAACTTCACTAGTTGGTTGGTTAGAAACGAGGGTTATTATTTTTATTTTATATTTATTTTGTGGTAAATATTTGTTTTGTTTATATTTTATTTGGAAATATGTGATTATTTCTACCCAACTTTTTTTTTTTAACACCCTTTCCTAACCCACCCTGTCAACAGCTCTCTTTAAATTGACGGGAGAGAGAGAAAGAGAGACTCCCCAAACAAAATCAAACGTACAGCAGTAGCTATTTTTTGAGGTTTGACTCCCGAAAATTCCTATTATTATTGTTAGTAGTAGTAGTAGTAACGTAATAAAGGTGAAAGGTGAAAATATATATATATATATATATATATATATATATATATATATATATATATATATATATATATATATAAAGCTAACATCTGAGAATTCTCAATGCACTAATACCAGACTCGATCAGTGCCTCCTGCTATATTTACAAGGGAGGTTTTGATTCCAAAATGTTCTCATATTAACAACACCCAGTGCTCTGAATCCAGACCTGACCAGTACCTCCTAATATATTTATTTGGAAAAGGATATCACCACTTCCATCCCAAGAAATAACACCCGAATAGCTAGTGGATGTAGTTTTACTTAAAATGTATATTGTTTCATTTTAGAACCTAAGTTCGAAAAATATTTATTTAATTTTAAATTAAATTATTTCCTTACAAACTCCCATACAATTTTTATCATGTAACTCATTACCATTCTATAGAATGTTTCTACTGATTAACTGATATTTATACATTTTATTCTTTGGTGAATGGATTAATAATTAAATAATTTATCACGCTTAATTTTATGAACTTTCTTTCGTTTGTTTTTACTTACGAATTTCATATAAATATGTAATGAATATGGAATTGGCGTTCATTTTATTTTTAAAATAAAGTTTTGAGATGAAATCGTAGAATTATTTTTTTTATAATCAATAATTTTAATGAATGAATGAACGTGATAAAAAATCTTAATGTGTAAAATAGATTTTGTGCCGTTTATTTTTAATTCCGTTTTAAGTTATTTATTATCAATTTACAACAGGAATAAATTGCTTAATAAAACTGCCTTTATAGTTTTTATATTATAAAATTTCTTTCTCTTTGTCTCTCTCATACTTTTAATAAACATTAAACCGGAGAGAGATTTCTATACACGCAAACAGCTTAAAATCCTCGTCTCTCGTCACACTATGATTAAAAAATGGATATTGTTATCGAACACATTATAATAGGTTGTATGCCTTTCTTTCCGCGAAGAAAATGTCACGATATAAAATAACAACAGTTTTACTATTCATAGTTATGGGTTAAGACTCGCGAAGCGAAATAACTGAAGGATTCGTTGTAATTTTAATAGAAGACTCAAAAGATAATGAAATAACTGTCGATAAGTTAAAGCAACTGTTCTCAAACTTTTTCTTTCTTCTGCACCCCTTGAATTCTTTCAAGGGATTTCCTGGATTTTCGAGAGACAGACGATTTTTACTTTCTTTACGACCGTGTGACTCGTGGCCGTTTGTTAATCGTATATAAAATTAAAAGGATTATATTTTCAGGACCCCTTCGCGTACCCCCTAAGATTCCCTCGCGTACCCCTGGGGGTACGCCGTACCCCAGTTTGAGAACCACTGAGTTAAAGCACCACTGTACAAGTTCCTGGTTTCCGTTTCTTTTTTCTCCTCTCTCTCTTTCTCTCTCTACTTCCCCTAGCTTCCTTCTTTCTTGAGCTAGCCAGAGTATATTTCTGGTGTTTGTTAGCTTGTAATTTTTAAAACTCCTTCTTAAGTAAATTTAGCCTAAAGCTTAAGTGCCAAATTAAAAAAGGTAAATATTACTAGCTTAATTAACAATCGTATATTCTATGTTAAAAGTATTGTGATATTGCAAAGAAATGTAATATTGTACTATTTATTTTTATTAAAGAATTTGATTTGAAAATATATTCAATTATTTATTTGATTTTGAAATACATTTTTGTTCTTCTACATTGGACTGACATATATTAGTTAACTGGTAGAAAACGAAGGGTAGTAATAAATTGGTAAGATTCAGGGTGGATTAATGTAACGTGAGGGGTTCCCTCAGGGCTTAGTTTTTGGACTAATATTTTTCATAATATATGATGCTAAACAATTCAACGTAGATAAATGTAAAAATCATGTTACAATATATTATAACAGTGAATCTAATTATACTCTGGCAAATATGATGTTGAAGGTAGCCTCGATAGAAAAAGATTTAGGAGTCATTATCACAAAAGACAAGATTTTTGGAACATTGTTCCATTGCGAGTACCAATCAAGTATTGAGTTTTGTCTCCCGCACATTTCAGTACAAACTGAAGGATAATATTTTCCTTTTGTCTTTATATAAGTCGCTCGTTAAGCCTCACTCAGAATATACTTTTCAGTTTTGGTTGCCATACATGAGTAAGGATATAGAAATGTCAGCAAGTGTTCAGTGCCAGGCAACAAAGCTTATTAGATCATTATGTAGTAAGGCCATATGAGGCCAGATTGAAATATCTGAATTTCTATATGCTCGAAACTAGACGCTTAAGGGACCAGTTACTCCGGGTGTTTAAAATCTTTAATCATTCTAATAACGTAAATTTTTAATGTTTCTTTAACCTTGACGACAAGAACAAGACATAAATGGCTTTAAAATTAAGAGTAGCAGATTTGAAATGAACAAAGCAAATAAGTTTTTTATTTATAAAATAATTCAAAAGCGGAATACCCTGTCAGCAACAGTCAAAATGAGCACTTCGATAAATATGCTTAAGAATAGGTTAGATATGTATTTTGTTAGAATAAGCTCGCTATAATTTTTTGCAATGTAAAGGGAATTAAGTGGAATTCCAATTAAAGGGAACGTAAATAAGAGTTACGTAGTTGAGGATAAGGAGCAACCCGATGTTTCTCTCGTAGTAAATGTAGTAGGAGGAGCTGGTCTGGTCTGAATTCAGAGCATTAGTAGTTCTCAGAAGCAATCGGAAGGTAAAACTCTCGGAAGGAAAAACTTGCGAATATCTATAGGGAAATAAAATCACAACTGAATTTATTAGCTGCAAAAGCTTTCGGTCCTTCTAAGGTCTTCGTCAGGTAGTGAAAACCTTAAAATACGCCAAAAGCTCGCGCTTCCAATAAGTCCATTTCTTTTTGTGGCTTTGTTCCCATAACTCAGTTTCTCGCAACTGAGAATATTCACATAACTCTGAATATGTAAGTGAAGGAAAACTACTCTCTCGCGTGACAACGTATATATATCTTGCGTATTCAATACCAAATAATGCGTCGGGTGATGTTTGTAAACATGTGACACTTTAAAAGTTTTGTAATATTTCATTAACTGAAATAAAAGCACGAGATATTTATTGTACCTTCTCTACACACGGGGAATTAGTCCCCGAGTGCAAAACATGGTCTATGTGATGTTCTCTCATCTCGTTAACTTTTTTCACATTAACAAAAAAATTTTGCAGTACTCTGGACAGAGTATCCGTTGAAATCTGATAAATTTCTCGTTCAATTGATGCTTTCAATTCTTTTATTGTGGTGGACATGACTCCAGATTTGAAAAAATTTACTGGAGCACAGCTTTGAATTTACTTTTTTTCCCCTTACACCACTAGATAGGTTAATGATAGTAAACTCTTGAATTGACGACATACCAATTGCAAATTGTTTTAGCTAAACATAATAATACAATAATGTACAGTTTATAACTCACCTTAAGTTTATTTATTCATTGCAGCAGCAACAGGGACGATGTTAGACCTTGCATGTAGGCATTGTTGTGTGAGTGAATTTACCGCCATGTATGCTTGGCCACTGATCAATGGCTTTCTGTGTGATCATTACAGCAGATCTAGTGCCTGGAGCTGGACCCTCCTTCACAATTCTGCACAGCTTAGTCAAATGAGATGGCTTAATGGATCCTTTGTGTTCAACAATGTAACCAAGAATGGAGAATGTCCCTTCAGCTGGTGCTTCACTCCAGGCAGTTGATCCATCTTTATCAAAATGCTTTAATCTCTCTGTGATTCCTTTCCACAGCTGTTCTATATATTCTGTCAGCCAATTTATAACTGAGTCTTTTGTAAAACTACTTTCAGATCTGGTTCTGGATGGTCTAGCAACTTCAGCAACCTGGTAGTAATCAGAACGTTTCTTGATGTATTTGTAAACTTCATTTAGGATGTAATCCTCAGCTGTTAGTTACTTTTGCTGCCCTGTGGTATCGTGCTTAAATTCAGAAACTACATCATTTGCATTTCCTCCATTAGCTAATTTGGAAATTGTTTCCATCACTCTTAACATAACAGTTTTCCCTCCTTCTTTATAAAATATATTTTCTACAAATTCTGCACTAACTGTGGTTTTTTGAGCTACTTGCAACATAATCTTTGTTACATAGGAAATCAATACATAGAACTTGGCACTAATTTCTTTCTCTTGTGGATGATCAAAAAACACACAATTTTCCACAAATCTGTCAAATTGATCAAATTCGTAATTAACCATGCGAGTATCAGATTTGAGTTTTGGTCTCTTAAAACCAATGATATTGTCAAGAACCATATTGGTATAGTCAAGGCCTGATCTCAGATTTGAAGTGTGATTCTGAATAAAGTCTAAAAGCTCACTTAGTTTACAAATTTTCTTCAATGCATCAACGTGGGCTCTGTTCACAAGATGCATTAAGTCCCATCGAAATTTGAAATTTTCTCCAAACAACTTTTTCATTTCGTTTTTAAATGGCTCGTTGTCCTTACAAAAAGCCCCATCTCCAACCATTCCAGATACCTTGGATTTAATTGCTTCTTCAGATAGTTTCAAGTGATTAGGAGACTTCAACACATCAAAAATTTCATTGGCCAAATAAACTCCTGATTTGCTGCGTACTAAATTTATCCCAGCAAGTTTTACAGTCTTATCTTCTTCACTCATAACTAATACAACTAGCATGCTTAATCCCAAAATTGTTCCAATGTCAGCTGTTATTGTTACTGAAGTTTGTTCTAAGAACCACTTTACAGTTTGTTCTTTAAGTTGATTATCTAATAGCTCACAAATTGTCTCGCACGCATGTGTGCTATGATTCAAATTTCCAACCTCACAACTTGACCTATGTAATACAGCTAGAAGTACTGGATATAGAGCCCATGCAGTGTTTGTTTTCATTATGTAGTATAAGATGTTGCCACATAAGTCTTCTATGCGTTTAGTAGTGTTCCGAGAAGATGTTTTCATCACTTCATAAACAGCAGCTCTTTGATGATGCTGAAGTTTAATTAAATGTCTCTTCAGGTGGGTTTTCAGATTTCTAAACCATCTCTCTTGATTTTCTCCTTGTTTTCATACATAGGTTAAATCTTTAACATTGAAGTAACCTTTTATGTTAGAATGTTTGTCTGAAGCACATGCTTTGGGGTCTGTGCAAGCTATGCAATATAATGTAAACATTTTATCATCAGAAGCATCATCAATATCTTCTTGATTATCATCATCTTCATCCTCAACAGCTATATCTACATCAGGCATATTAGTGTCACTATTTGCAATGTTTTCCATTATATCACTTGGTACTGAAAATGAATCATCAGCATGCCCTAGATCCTTCTTTTCCACCAATTTGAATGTAGATTTGATCAAATCATTGTTCAGGATTTCTTGTATTGATTTACACTTGCTTAAATGGGCTATGGAAATGTCAAATTTGTTGCTTTTTGCTTTATTAGATTTGGATGCAACACTTGAACTTGAAGGCATATTTTGACTCTTCTCTTTATTAACCACAACAGCTTGGTGAGTTTCTTTTGTTAGGCGCAAAATTGCATTCAATGTCTTCTGGATTTGGGAATTTTCAAATTCCTCTAAAGCAGTTTTGTTAGTCTGATGCGCAGATTCCTCACTTACCTTTTGTTTCTTAGGTGGAGGAGAAGCACTTTCTTCAGTCTGTGAAACATCTAGTGAAAAAGTTTCATTTTCTAGATTAGCAGTTGATGAAGTTGGTTCATTTTTCTGAGGTCTAGCACTAGCACATTTTGTGAACAAACTAAATGACTGCTTTGCCGTATCTCTTTGCTGCACTTCATCCTGGTACAGTATTTCTTTACTGCAATATCTAAGCTGTGGGCCCAAACTCTGGGACCTCTTGTATGGTAACAAATATTTTTTTTGGAATTAAAATGTTCCTCCCAGTTTTGCTTCTTTGAATATTTGTTCTTGCATTGACCACAAAAGTAACCCCTTTTAACACCCTCACTTTTCTCTCCAACTTCATCAATATTAGGATCCATTATTGATTATTGACTACCTGAAAAAATACAAAATAAGTAAAAGTTAGTAAATATAGTATGGTAAAAGTGAGTAAAAGTAAGTAAATATAGTACAATGAAAGTAAGTAAAAGTAAGTGCTTTAAACTTAGTAAAAGTAAGGAAGAGTAAGTAAAAGTAAGTTTAAACTTAACTAAACTTTTCAATTCTAGAGTCATGGTGGATTACTTAAAACCGCACAAGTAATTATCTGGCCAATTTATCAAACCTGGCCGAGATCAATGGAACATAGTCCAATCCTGATAATTTTATATTAAAAAAATATACGTTTTAATAAAATTTTAATTATCAAAACATTGAAGCTTAACAAAAAATAAAAATAATTGTTAAATATGGAATTACCAACTAAACTTAAAATAACTAAATTTGTAATTTAAAAAAATTGGTTTGTACAAGAACGTATACGCAAAAAAATTGCATAACGTCTAGCGGATGAACAAAACCCAAACCCAAATT
>JAJOZX010005323.1:160000-167500 GCA_023014485.1 Bathynomus jamesi
AACAGGACTTTATTTTCGTGCAATGCCCGAACATACTTTGTTTAAACATGAAAGCTCCAAAGGATGTAAAACCTCAAAAGAACGCGTTACAATTCTTTGCTGCACTAATATGAACGGTGAGAAACAAAAGCTGTTAGTGATTGGAAAAAGTAAAAATCCTCGGTGTTTTAAGGGTGTGAAAAGTTTACCAGTGGATTATTGCTCAAGTTCAAATGCGTGGATGACAAGTGTCATTTTTAGCAACTGGTTAGTTAAATGGGATACAAACCTGAAACGAAAAATTGTTTTGTTGGTAGACAACTGCACAGCACATACATGTAATGTGTCATTAAAAAACATTAAAATAATCTTCTTGCCTGCAAACACGACATCACTGATTCAACCATGTGACCAAGAAATCATACGGACTCTAAAGGCTTACTACAGAAGAGAAATGCGTAGCAGAATTTTAGGACAATTAGATGAGACTCAAGAAAAAACTGATGCAAATGATATTGCTAAAAGAATTTCCCTCCTTGATGCCCGACATCTTATAACAATGTCATGGAAACAAGTGACTGAGAGAACCATTGAAAACTGTTTCACAAAGGGTGGCTTCTTTAAGAAGGGCACGGAAACATCTCCAAATGAAGAACCCGATGCTATTGAAGAGGAAATCGTGGAGAAACCCCCAGATGGTATGTCAGAAGAAGATTTTAAAAGCTGGTTGGCCATTGATGAGGAAATTCAAGTGGCAGCTACCATGACATCATCAGAAATATGCCAAGCTGTTACTGAAGCAGGCTCTGAATTGGCTGAAGAAAGGGAAGAGAATGAAGACACTAAACAAGAAGATAGTCCAGAAGACCCTCCAACAAACGCTCAGATGCGAGAAGCTCTGCAAATACTTCGTCGGGCCGTGCAACACCGATCTGCTGAATTTCAAAAGCATTATGATTATGAGCGCTTTATTAATGACTTACTGTAAACAAACCCCAGGCAAACAACACTAGATGAATTTCGACAGTAAATATTAAAGGTATGAATTTTTAAAATTGTTTTATTACTGCCTTTTAACTATTTTAACTTCTGTTTTAACATACACCGCTTTATGTTATCAGTAGGTTATTATTATCAATATAGCTGCGTCCCAAAGTGATTATAATAAGCGGATTCTACTGTATATATATATATATATATATATATATATATATATATATATATATATATATACATACATATATACACACACATACATATATATACACACACACATATATATACACACACACATATATATACACACATACATATATATGTATATATACATATATATATATATATATATATGATGAATAAAACCACGAAGGAAAGGAAACACAAAATGGTGCTCAAGCGCTTTCGTCTAATGACATCCTCAGGAACACTGAAGTACATAAAAAGGTTAAGCCTATATATAGGTTACAGAAAGAAAAAAAGAAAAATAAATAACATACATACACACACACACACATATATATATATACATACATATCTATATATACAAATACATACATACATACATATATATACAATAAACAGAGAAGTAAAAATAAAAAAATTAAAAATTAAAACCTTAAAGGATTACCAGTGAGGCGTACAGATTTGTAAGGAAAAATATCGATTTTTAGCACAAGATCAAATGGATTATAAAAATACAAATTTATACTGGAACTCTGCCCGGGTTTTAACACACTGCTGCCTATGGTCAGGTTTCGATATATATAAAAAAAAAAAATGCAAATTAAAAGTTAATCGATTTTTAGCACAAGATCAAATGGATTATAAAAATACAAATTTATACTGGAACTCTGCCCGGGTTTTAACACACTGCTGCCTATGGTCAGGTTTCGATATATATAAAAAAATAAAATGCAAATTAAAAGTTAATAAAGTAGAAGACAAGTTTACCAAAGATTTAATGTTTTACCCTTCTTATCTAAATCCGTTTTAAAGGAATTCAAAATAACAGGATCGAGTTGAAAAAGACCTTTGCTTATGTTGAAGTTATTTGAAAGTTGGATAATGGCAGACTCAAGAATATTTCTATTAACAATGTTGCTTGAATGGAATAAAACTGAAGCATTATTCCAATCAATACAGTGGGCTAACTCTGACAAATGGACAAAAAGGCACTGGACAACTGTCCTGTTCTAACGGAATATTGATGCTGTTTTATACGTGTGTGCAAATCCTTTCCCGTCTGACCTATGTAAAAGGAATCACATTGTTTACAACCAATTTTATAGATAATGCCTGAATTATTGGTAGGGCTATTTTTTACTATGATATTTTTCACAATATTGTTATATGAAAATACTACATTAATATCCAAAAGTTTAAGTACATTAGCAATGCCTAAAAAGCCCGGGAAAAATGGAAGTACTAAAATATTTTTGACAAAGTACGAGTGTTAATATTGACACGATAGAAAGTTCGTTTTGCCTTGTTGAGACAAGATTCCATAAACGCAGATGGATAACAAATCACTTCCAATACCGTTGATTTTTTCCAATTCGGCATCGATGTATTCCGGACTGGCGATCCTAAGGGCGCGGAGAAACATTGATGAAAATATGGCCTTCTTAGTGGGGGTATCATGTCCCGAGTAAAAGTGTACGTAGGACAAATTGTTTGTCGTTTTCCGATAGATACTAAACTTAAAACCTGGGCTTTCCCTATGTACACGCACATCCAAAAATGGGATTGAATTGTCTTGCTCAACTTCTAAAGTAAACTTAATGGAGGGGACTTGATCATTTAACTGAAGGAGGAAGCTATCCAGGTCACGATTCATGGGCCAGATACACAAAATATCGTCGACGTACCGCAACCAAGGGATGCCAACCCCCAGGATTCTCGGAATATAGGTAATTTCGAAAAACTCCATATAAATATTGGAGAGGAGGGGCGATAAGGGGTTGCCCATAGCCATCCCAAAAACTGTTGATAATACTCGTTATTGAAAGTGAATTTACAGTCTTTGATGCAAAGCTTAATGAGTTCCAAAACAATGTGTGAAGGTAGTGGCAGGTCATACTTATGTAATTCTTGGGAGAGAAAGTCAAGCATATCGTCAATCGGCACTTTTGTAAACAATGAACAAACATCAAAACTGATCAATTTTGATCAGTTTTGATGTTTGTTCATTGTTTACAAAAGTGCCGATTGACGATATGCTTGACTTTCTCTCCCAAGAATTACATAAGTATGACCTGCCACTACCTTCACACATTGTTTTGGAACTCATTAAGCTTTGCATCAAAGACTGTAAATTCACTTTCAATAACGAGTATTATCAACAAGTTTTTGGGATGGCTATGGGCAACCCCTTATCGCCCCTCCTCTCCAATATTTATATGGAGTTTTTCGAAATTACCTATATTCCGAGAATCCTGGGGGTTGGCATCCCTTGGTTGCGGTACGTCGACGATATTTTGTGTATCTGGCCCATGAATCGTGACCTGGATAGCTTCCTCCTTCAGTTAAATGATCAAGTCCCCTCCATTAAGTTTACTTTAGAAGTTGAGCAAGACAATTCAATCCCATTTTTGGATGTGCGTGTACATAGGGAAAGCCCAGGTTTTAAGTTTAGTATCTATCGGAAAACGACAAACAATTTGTCCTACGTACACTTTTACTCGGGACATGATACCCCCACTAAGAAGGCCATATTTTCATCAATGTTTCTCCGCGCCCTTAGGATCGCCAGTCCGGAATACATCGATGCCGAATTGGAAAAAATCAACGGTATTGGAAGTGATTTGTGTTATCCATCTGCGTTTATGGAATCTTGTCTCAACAAGGCAAAACGAACTTTCTATCGTGTCAATATTAACACTCGTACTTTGTCAAAAAATATTTTAGTACTTCCATTTTTCCCGGGCTTTTTAGGCATTGCTAATGTACTTAAACTTTTGGATATAATGTAGTATTTTCATATAACAATATTGTGAAAAATATCATAGTAAAAAATAGCCCTACCAATAATTCAGGCATTATCTATAAAATTGGTTGTAAACAATGTGATTCCTTTTACATAGGTCAGACGGGAAAGGATTTGCACACACGTATAAAACAGCATCAATATTCCGTTAGAACAGGACAGTTGTCCAGTGCCCTTTTTGTCCATTTGTCAGAGTTAGCCCACTGTATTGATTGGAATAATGCTTCAGTTTTATTCCATTCAAGCAACATTGTTAATAGAAATATTCTTGAGTCTGCCATTATCCAACTTTCAAATAACTTCAACATAAGCAAAGGTCTTTTCCAACTCGATCCTGTTATTTTGAATTCCTTTAAAACGGATTTAGATAAGAAGGGTAAAACATTAAATCTTTGGTAAACTTGTCTTCTACTTTATTAACTTTTAATTTGCATTTTATTTTTTTATATATATCGAAACCTGACCATAGGCAGCAGTGTGTTAAAACCCGGGCAGAATTCCAGTATAAATTTGTATTTTTATAATCCATTTGATCTTGTGCTAAAAATCGATTAACTTTTAATTTGCATTTTATTTTTTTTTATATATATCGAAACCTGACCATAGGCAGCAGTGTGTTAAAACCCGGGCAGAGTTCCAGTATAAATTTGTATTTTTATAATCCATTTGATCTTGTGCTAAAAATCGATATTTTTCCTTACAAATCTGTACGCCTCACTGGCAATCCTTTAAGGTTTTAATTTTAATTTTTTTATTTTTACTTCTGTTTATTGTATATATATGTATGTATGTATGTATGTATGTATTTGTATATATAGATATGTATGTATTAGGGTGTCCCAGCCTCACTTGTGAAAATAAAAATTTGCAAGAGTCAAATCGCACACCCCTTTAATTAATTACACTTGAAGAATGGAAACAATGGGCGAAATTTCATTGGCCTATTAGGAGGGGAAGGGTCCCCTCATTGACCTTGTTTATTCGACCCTATATGAACAAACGTAAATGCTCAGCATTAATCATTCTAGAATGGAAGAATGAAATGTAAATTCTTTCTAATGACTAAATTAAAGGAAATGGAAATTCTTCCTAATGGCACATTTCATTTCGGGGGACAGAGGATCTTTTTGTCTGCTGAGGGGAACTGCTGGCGGTGGTATTCGACGACTTGGTACACGAGCTGCAGTTCCTCCTCGTTTTTTGTCAGGCCCTCGTTGAAATCTTCCGCCAGTTTCACCGCCCGTTCTGCCGCGTCGTTCACAGACTTCAACGATGGTGCACATCCTTCGAGATCTTTGGGGGTTTTTGGAACCGGCAGCTTCAGGCAATGAAAAAGGTTTTGAGTCCTTTTCGTGACCAAGGTGCTCAAATCCGACCGTCTCACGGTCAAGACACTCTTTCCCTCCAGCCGACGCAGATCTTTTGGGTTTTCGGTCTTGTGCAGGTTTTGGAGCATGGCCGTCTTCTCTGCATCGGTGGTTTTGGAGGAGAACATAGCGAGTCCGGCTAAATCTTCGCTTAGGTACCAGAGGTGGCCCCGGAATTTCGTCAATGCGGCGGTACCTACATCATGATCCACCGCCTTGTACCGCTCTAGGTCCTCCAACAGCTCCAGGTCATTGACGGGCGCGTCCGCCGTCAATGGAGCCTCGAACCACCTCTGGAGGTAGATGGTGACGGCAAAGACGTTTATCCTGCGTAGTGACCGGACCTCGTGAGCGGTCAGGTGGAATTGGCTTCGGAAGATGAACATCTTAAGACAGTAAATGCCTTTGGCCATCCACCTGGCCGGTGGTATGCTCCAGGACGATTGTACCGGAGATCTCGTTTGCCATGACCATCGAGGAAGACCAGAGCGAGGATCAGGAACTCCCGGTAATCGTCTCTTGGGTGGCCAACTTCAAGCTGGTCTTCAATGAAGTGGACAATCTGCTCTTTTTCAACGCCACCAATTCCGAAAGGATGTCACTTGGGCCATCGCCGTTGAACGGAGAAGCCTGCTGGTCGATGAACTCCCATTGAGATTTGAAGCGAGCGAACAGCGCAATTTCGGGGCCAGAAGACCTGAAGAACAGGTCAAAGACTGAGGTGATTACCAATTCCATCATGTGGTGTCTGCAAGCCAGGAAAAGAACGCGGCGGTCCATTTGGTCCTGGATAATCGTACAAGCGCCGCTGTGAATACCGGTATTCGCCGCTGTTGTGTCGAAGCAGAGACCGGCAATCCATGGTTGAACTTGCGGCCAATCGTCCAGCACCTTCAGAACAGCTCCAGCCATCCGCTGTCCCGTGCTGTCAGGGATTTTTGGGATCGCCAACAACTTCTCAAGATTCTTCCCGCTGACCAGCACTGGTATGCGATCCGATTTCCCTCCATCCGAATCAGGGAGGAGTTTGCCATCAAAGTGGACGACAAGCGGCGTATCAGGATTGAACTCGGTCTTGATTCCGGCTGCCAAGTTCTTCCTGGACTTCTGCCGTGAACGGTGAAGACTTGATTTGGACAAGGTGGCCGAGGATAACTCAACTCCCGCGGCAGCGAGTGCTGGAGCCACAATGTGCATCGCTTGGCGTACTGAGGTTCCAGTTCGATCCAGGGCTGCAGCAAAATTGGGATATTGGATGATCCTCCTGGCCGACACTTGGCCGTCCTTGGGAGCGGATCGAGGAGCCGAAGGACCAGGAGAGGAATATTGGACATCATCATTGGATGCTTCGGCCATGGACTCCGAAGAAGAAGAAGACCCACTTTTCACCGTTCCTTTTGCTTGCAGTGAGTCCATCTCTTCGCGGCTTTTCTTCTTCCTCTTCTCTTCAGCTGCTCGGCGTTTCTCCCGCTCCGCTGCCCTGCGAGCAAACTCCAGGTCCTCTCCTCCGATGTACATCTTCCGCACGGTTCGCTAGTCATTCAGAAAGTCTCGATCTTCGGGGACTTTGATGAGTTTCATGGCGTTGGCATGAGCTGTTTCGAACAGTGTATTCAGGTTGGCTTGGAATCCCTTTTCCCGCTCCAGTTGCTTCTCTCCCCCACGGTTTCGGTTTCTGGCAACCTTCTCGTAGTCCGTGGAGAGGGCCTTGATCCTCTCGACGCACTTGGGCTTGTGGGAGGTCGGAATAGATGCCCGAGCCCACACCGCCATAACCTCATCAGCTACCACATTGGCAGCTTCCGCCGTGGACGTTTTTTCTTCCGAGTGAAGAACAACAGACGTCGAAGAACATCTCCCACTGTCGGGAGTTGACACAGCGTTTCCAGGGGTTCATTTCGCAACACCCCCACCAACCACACAGTCTCCTGCTTTCTTGTATCCATAACCTGAAAAGAAATATGCTACAATTAGTATAAGGTAGAGAGTAGCCGTTCAGCAATAGTAACACATGGTTTGAGGGGGCCCTTAAAATTAAAGAACACGAATGAAATTCATCTTGCTGGCATGTTTTCACGAGTGGAAGAAATTAGGGGGGTGTGCATGACAAACTTCAGGAACAAAAAAAATTGGAACACTCTAGTATGTATATATATATATATATATATA
>JAJOZX010005323.1:172500-237500 GCA_023014485.1 Bathynomus jamesi
TCTTGCGCGGTATATTCTCCTATACAAGCGTCGTTCTTTACGTTAATTATACTGCGTGTTTGCAGTTATATATATATATATATATATATATATATATATAATTGCTGTACTTTTAGAATTCTGTAAGTTTTTTTTTATTATAACTTTAAATTCAAAGTTAGAGTTAAGAGTTAATCGTACAGTTAAATGTTACAGGTTTAATTTTTTTTATTTGCAACTGTGACATTTTACCTTATACACGAGTTAAAAGCAGTCTCGGCTCTGCTTTACAAAAGACATTTTTGAGCCGTGTAAAAACGCAAAGGAAAGATGGTTGTGCAACTCTGCAAGGACGACGAATTGAAGATTCGAACGGTAACACCGCAAGTCGTAAAAACCAAAGAGAATCATCGTCTCAAGTTTTAGTACAAGCACGAGTTTCTTCTTAAATGAAAAGTTTGCAAGGTTTCAAGAAAAAAAAATTGTGCGTGTAATTTAGGGTGGATCGATTTTACATTTTTTTCGATTTCCATATTCTAATAGAGACAAAAACTTGCGCATGCATGAGAAAATAGCCTCTGCAAAATCTTAGCTTAATAGGTAATCATCTTCTGCCCCCGGCAGAGCGATGAAAATCATATTTTAGTAGTCAAAAACGTATTTTTAAACCCTAGCCTAGAGTCATAAAATTTTGCGTGTGTGTTATTTCATGCCTAAGCAACCAACGATATAAATGCTATGGGAAATATATAAATGCATTATTTAAGACAAAGAGCCGATCTGAAAATATGTATAATATACATATTTTCAGATCGGCTCTTTGTCTTAAATAATGCATTTATATATTTCCCATAGCATTTATATCGTTGCTTAGGCATGAAATAAAACACACGCAAAATTTTATGACTCTAGGCTAGGGTTTAAAATTACGTTTTTGACTACTAAAATATGATTTTCATCGCTCTGCCGGGGGCAGAAGATGATTACCTATTAAGCTAAGATTTTGCAGAGGCTATTTTCTCATGCATGCGCAAGTTTTGTCTCTATTAGAATATGGAAATCGAAAAAAATGTAAAATCGATCCACCCTAGCGTGTGTGTATATATATATATATATATATATATATATTCAATGCTTTGATACGTATGATAATTGGTTAATATTTTGTAGGTAGTTTGGTGATTTGAAGAAATGGATACAAAACAATTTAGAATTATTTATAGAGGATTGGCATAGTTGAGGAAAAAAAAAAAATACACATACTGTATATATATATATATATTATTGATTTACGCTGAATTTATAATGTAATTAGTATTCCATTGATTTCCTGCAGTTACTTCGTTTTCTGTCTACTGAGTACATTTTTTTTTATATTTTTAGAAGGTGTTTGTGTTATGTTTCAAGACGCGTGTGTGTGTGTGTAAACAAACACACACACGAAGTATCTACAAGTAAAAGATGTAGTAAAATTAGACTAAGTTTCTGTAAAATCCAACAAGTGGATATTTCGTGAGCAAAAGAAAAAAAAATCCCTTTTTTGTTGGACATGAATAGGAGCTTCTCACCCTTGAAATTTTTTTTAATCTTAGACAAGTTTCACCTTAACTATTATGTAGAAAAATGTTACTAATTCGTCTATTACACTAATTAAGATACTAATTATTAAAAGAGGATGGTTATAAAGTGATTAAGAAGTAAAAAATGAATGCTTCTGTGAAGCGAAGAGATTTTTATCTACGATCGAGTTTACACTCACTCTCCTGTCTCAAACCAATCTTCCATCTCACCTTTAAAATTTTTCTCCTTAAAAATCTTTCTTCGGGAATCCGTTTTGGGGTTTAATTTTGCACCAAATATTTCAACTCCTTTTTTTTAAAAGACAGAAAACAGTAGAGTTAAGACAGGCGTAGGAAAGGAGGAAAAAATGGTCGAGTAATTTGTTAACAAAATCAAAGAGTACGTCCACCCTCCACCACTCACGAGACCCAACTGACTGAACATGTTTCCCATCGATCAACTCCTGCTTCTGCTACCGCGCGTTCGTTTCGCCCGATTCGGAAGTGGCTTTACACTCCATTTCTATTCAAATCGGTCTTAAGACCCTCATTCGAATTCCAATGACGTCAGAAAATTTTGATACGACCCTCGCTTATCCCCTCTTGACCTCCAAATTAAAATATTAACGACGAACCCTTTGGGAAAGAAGGCCGTAAATAAAAGATTTCCCCCTCTCTGAGTCGGTTTCTAAGATGGCCTTTACCGAGAGGGTTCCACGAAATCCCATCCACAGAGGAACTCGAACAAGCAGAAGAAGAAGAAGAACGGGAAGAAGAAGCAGAAGAAGCAGCAGCAGAAGCAGTAGTTATTTGAGCTTCGGTACTAGTTCGACGAATGTTCCTCTGAACGCATCATGCGATGTCCCATTTGTTCTCATATTTCACTGGTTTTCTCCCCTTAAAAAATTGTTTTCCCTCTCCGGAAAGTTATTTTCAGGATTTAGAAAGCTTGCTTCTTATACGCTCGTTGTTAAGACTGGGATAAAAGGTCGGCAATTACAGGACTTACGATGAGATTTTCCAACTATAGACTATAATGACCTATTAAACTTTAGGATATCGTTAAAAACGATATTTTTCTATTTTTCCTTTTTAAGGAGACGAATTAACATTATTTTAGCATTTGAAGAATCATTTCCTTCTCAATAGAAGGTGTGTATATATATATATATATATATTAGGGTGGTCCTTGCTTAGGGGGTGAAATTTCAAGTTGAACATTTTTCAGCTCCCACCCGCGGAAATCGTTCGAATGGTCGAGAAAACTCTCTAGGTGATTTATTTTTTTAATCGGACAACGTTTACCCCTCCTTCATTGAGCATTACCATTAAGATAATTTTTTGACTTTCAAGTAAATGTTACGTAATTTGTAATGTTTGTTTTTTTCATTCTTTCCAGATTTTCAGTGGTTGGATAACTAATGTGTGTAAAACTGTAAATTCTAATGATTATAATTTAAACTGAATAACTCCTTTAACCATAAGTCAAGCTACCCGTCAGTGGTTGGATAACTAATGTGTGTAAAACTGTAAATTCTAATGATTAATTATAATTTAAACTGAATAACTCCTTTAACCATAAGTCAAGCTACCCGTCAGTGGTTGGATAACTAATGTGTGTAAAACTGTAAATTCTAATGATTATAATTTAAACTGAATAGTGAATAACTCCTTCAACCTTTAAGTAGATAACCTGGATCATGGCAGCGAAGCTGCGCTACCTGATTGCCCCGCAGGAATCGATCGCCGGGTCGCAACTTCCTTCGCAAAAAGAGGTCTTGGCCCTGACGGTCTACAGGATCGACGTCCAGAAGAAGTCACTTCGAGAGACCGCCAACCAGGTCGTCGAGCTCGTCACCGAGGTGTGGTCCAAGGCGCGAATCCCCCTCCGCCGAAGGACCACATCGTCACCAAGATTGAGAAGCTCCACAAGGAGTTCAACGATGTAAAGAGGAACAAGGGGCGAGCTGGCGCTCAAGCGAAGCGGGAGGACGAGTTCAGCGAGCGGATGATGAACCTGTTCGACGTCGCTGCCGCTAACGCCATGGAGCTGCTCAAGAACGAGGAGGACAAGGCGTTCCTCCTCGCTCAGCGCGAACCCCGTCGGCGCGGCAAGCTGGGGTCCGTCGACTCGACGCTAGCCGCTGTCGATGCCCGCGCATCTCAACGCCAAGGGAAGAAGACCGACGGAGGCAGCGAGCCGAGGAAGAAGCGACGACATCTACGGCCCGAGTGGAGCTCGAGTGGTCTTCGTCCTCTTCCAGTGGTGCCGCAAGCGCAGCGGAGAGCGACGACCATGGAGAAGAAGGGAGCCCTCGGGCTCCGAAGCGCTCCAGGCGGGGCACGACGAACATCGTTTCGGCGGCTGTGGCGTCGTCGCTGGATCGCACGAAGGTGACCGACCGAGGAGCTGTCTACGTCCTGACAGAGGTTGCCCGGTCGCTTGGGCACGACGTCGCAGAGCTCAATATCAACCGCAGCTCCATCCGCCAACACCGGCGCAGGCACCGCTCCAGGCTCAACGTGGCGCTCAAGGAAGAGCTGAGGGCCGGCAATCTTGTCGTTCACTGGGACGGCAAGCTCATGCAGGACTTGACGAGCAAGGAGCAAGTCGATCGGCTTCCATCTTGGTCTCCGGTAACGGCGCGGTGCAGCTCCTGGGCGTCCCGAAGCTGCCGAGTGGAACGGGCTCTGAGATGGCCAAGGCCGTCCTCAACGCGTTGGAGTGGGAGCTCACTGAGCAAGTGAGTGGCTTGTCATTCGATACCACCACCTCGAACACCGGCCGGAACAACGGAGCGTGCGACTCATCGAGCAACACCTCGCGGAAGACTTGCTCTACTTCGCGTGCCGCCATCATGTGCTGGAGCTCCTCCTCGGTGCGGCGTTCACGGCTGTGATGGGCCCCACGTCCGGTCCTGACGTGACCCTCTTCAAGCGTTTTCAGGAGCGCTGGGATTTCCTGGACAGAAGCCAGTACGAGTCCGGCGCTGCGCACCCCGATGTCGCTCCTCTGCTCACCACTGTCGACACGGAGTGGTTTGAGAAGGCGATAGTCGAGCGCAAGGACCTGCGCGACGATTACCGTGAGCTGCTCGAGCTCACCCTCCTCTTCGTCGGTCACGTCCCCCCGCGAGGAGTGCGTTTCCGAGCTCCCGGGCCGATTCACCACGCCCGCTGGATGGCGAAGGCAATCTACGCCTTGAAGGTCTGGATGTTCCGACAGCAGTTCAAACTCACGGCGAGGGAGGAGAGTGGCCTCCGGAGCATCTGCATCTTCGTCTGTCGGGTCTACGCCAAGGCGTGGACGGAGGCTCCGATCGCCGCAACTGCCTCCCGAAATGACTTCGCCCTCCTCAAGGACCTGCTGGCCTACTCTGACATCAACCCTGCGGTGGCCAAGGCGGCGCTGACCAAGTTCCAGAACCACCTCTGGTACCTGTCGGAGGAGCTGGTGGCGCTGGCGCTGTTCGATCCGGGGATCGCCGTCGATCAGAAGAGGAAGATCATCGCCTCTCTCCACGACCGGGTCGGTGAGGAGTCCCCGGCGAAGCGGCCCACGCTGCCAAACCGAGTACTCGCCGGGCTTCAGTTGGAAGACCTGGCGTCGTCCAACACACGAGGTTTCTTCGAGAAACTTCGACTGGAGGACGGCTTCCTCGAGGTCGACCCGGAGACCTGGCCGAAGCGGGAAGACTTCAAGACAGCGGCGGCACGTGTGGGAGGGCTCGCCGTAATCAACGACCATGCCGAGCGAGGAGTTGCCCTCGTCCAAGAGTACAACCGGACGCTGACCCACGACGAGGAGCAACTCCAGTTCCTCCTGCAAGTCGTCGCTCGCCACCGCTGCCAGTTTCCGGACTCTCGGAAGCGAACCCTACAGACCAGGATCGCTAACCGGGCAACAACGGCAACAACTGCAAACCAGGCAACAACTCCGGGGGTAAAAGTTCAAGGTCGATGAGGGAGGGGTAAACGTTGTCCGATTTAATAAAAACTTCAACTAGAGAGTTTTCTCAACCATTCGAATGATTTCCGGGGTGGGAGCTGAAACTTCCCAACTTTGAATTTTAAGGACCACCCTAATATATATATATATATATATATATATATATATATATATATATATATATATATATATATATATATATATATATAACGAATTAAAAGTTAAAAATTAGAATTTATAACGAATAATAGTTAAAAATCCTTTATGAAAACCGAAATTTTAAGTAAAATATTAAAAACTAAATCAAAATTTTAAAATAAGGAAAGACCCTATTTCGAAATGTATTTTTTTCTTTCATTTCTCTATGACTAATCTGGATATTCAACGGATACTGGTCAATATAAATAACTTGGCACAAGCGGTTACTCAAAATGGCATTCAGGGTAAAGACCAGAAAGCTACATCGGAATGCCGGAACACTTAAAATATTAAAGCTGAATTTTTTTCACGTGCGTGACTTTCTTTTAAGTGCCACGAAATGTGCCAAACATTTTTTAAAAAATAATTGGTGTTGATTGATTAAAACTGCTGAGGTACTGGAAACACGTACAACGTGTGTTTGTGTGTGTGTGTAAGCGTGTTCTTGGCTACCTTACGAAACCACGAGAATCTTCAGAATATATATACACACAACTCATCGCGCCACGAACGTGCGAGTAGCGACATTAGCGGTGTCACCATAAGTTCAGACTTTTTTATTGAAAATCACTAAATATTATGAAAAAAAGATATGATAAAGGTTAGGTTAGGTTAGTTAACCCATTAAGAACCACAAAAATTAAAAATCAAGAAATGCTGGTAGAAAAATCTACCAGTGGTCCTTAATAGGTTAATTATATTATTTAGATTAGATTAAATGTCGTCATCCACTATTGAAAATGTGAAATTGTCAAGGTCTCGAAAGGTAGCTAAAGATTTGTACGTGTGTGTGTGCATAAGTGAGGTCGTGTGTGTGATAACACGGATGTAGTGGGTAATTTTTTTTGTAAGGTAACGCTTTTAATACTTCGGAACACAAGAAATTTTAAAAAATAAGAACCATTTTTACTGTCAGAAAAAAAGATATGTTGGTCCTAATTAGGTTAGGTTAGGTAAGCGAGTACCTCACTATTTAATGGATTCACAGAAAATACCCTTCGAGCACTCACTTGCGTCCCAAACACTTATCACGCCCTTCTCCGTTCGATGGCTCTAAGGTTAGGTTAGGTTAAATTTGGTTTGGTTAATTAGTTTTGTAGATACATAAATTTAAAAAAAGTTGATATGTTGCTTTTGTCTAGATGTGCGCACACGCACACACACACATATATATATATATATATATATATATAGAGAGAGAGAGAGAGAGAGAGAGAGTTTTGTTGAATTAAAGGAAAAATTAGTGTGACTGTGTGAGTGAGCAAACTGTTAATGATACTTTATCTGCAAAAATATTAAACCCTTTTTTTATTCATTTGCGAATGATCTGCGTACGTAGATCACTTTGTAATGAGTTGAGTGAGCGAGTAGTTACGACTCAGTAACACCCTCAAACATAACTACTCACTCTGTCAACTCAAAGAAGGAAAAAAAGTTAAAATCTTAATATTTTTTAAAATAGTTCACACTGGCTTTGAACCATCCATTTTATCTTTGACCACTCAAAAAAAATTAGGTCAGCTTCGATTTTTTAAATAATTCTGTCTTGCACAAACTTTGCGAAAAATTCCCAGCCTAGAATCAAAGATAAAATATTGAACACACTTTTGTTATCAAACGTTTACGACGACGAAAAAGGCGACGTAAATCCTAACAATCTTCCTCGACTGACGCGAACAATACGGTCGGGGGTTCGACTCCCAGTGGTGCTGTTAATAATAATAATAATAATTATAATAAAGGAGTTAGATCAATAGCCG
Organism: Bathynomus jamesi; assembly: GCA_023014485.1. Lineage (NCBI taxonomy): Eukaryota > Metazoa > Arthropoda > Malacostraca > Isopoda > Cirolanidae > Bathynomus > Bathynomus jamesi. Next base: position 179,946 of record JAJOZX010005323.1, read on the forward strand.
CATTATCGTGGCCTGAGCGATGTGGCAATTTCTATCAGTCCTGAATAATTATTATTATTAAAGCTAATCCCTCCAAAAGCTAGTCGCCCCACTCCCTCCCGAAAAAAACAATAAAAATGTTTCATAAAACAAAAAAGAAAGTCGAAACTTCAAAACTGAAGTTAAATTTCGATACTTAGATACTTTCGTATTATCGGGACTACCAAACTGTTTATGATGTATTTTTGCTCTCGTCATTTTCGTTTAAACTAACGAAAATATTACAACTTAACCTAACCAATAACCAATATTAACCTGTTAGGTTAATTGAATGCCCGGTTAGGTCAACTGAATGCCCGGTTAGGTCAACTGAACGCCCTTGATGATTGGTTAGGTTAAGTTGTGATATTTTCGTTAGTTTAAACGAAAATGACGAGAGCAAAAATACATAATAAACAGTTTGGTAGTCCCGATAATACGTAAGTACCTAAATTTCCTTTACTTTTGGGCAGTAGATAATGATAATGATAATGATAATGACGATGACAATGACGATGACAATGACGATGACAATGATGATAATAATAAAAAATAATAATAATATTTAATAAAGTACTTTTGTTAAAAATAGAGAAAGGAGCAAATGAAAATTGAGTATTCCAATATAGGTATACTGAGTTTGAAATATCAGATTTTAGTAATAAAAAATATTGCATATATTGGTATATTGGAAAAACTAAAAATCCGAAAGATAAGCGAGGTGTATAGGCAATTTTATCAACATGTTTAGATAACTTATACATTTAATACTTTTATAAATTATTCTTTTATCAAAATATTTTCCTTTAATATATATATATATATATAATATACAGGGTGGGCGGAAAGTAGCTCCCTATTTTGGATTGGTAAAAAAATACGTATATTATCCATTTATTTCAGAAGAAATAATATGAAAAGGTAGGCATGCATGGTAGGTTTTCTCTAAAATTCAATGTGGGCTCCAACTCTTTCCACCAGCTTCTGGAGCCGCCCAGGAATGGCGTCCACTGACTTTAGCAGGAACTCCGGCGGGATGGAGGACATGACTTCCCGAATTCGGTCCTCCAGTTCTTCCAATGTCCTCGGTTTGGTGCGGTAGTAGACTTCTTCCTTTACCCACCCCCAAAGAAAGAAGTCGCACGGTGTCAAGTCGGGGCTCCTGGCTGGCCATTGATGTGGACCACGACGACCCATCCAACGCCCAGGGAAGTGGGCATCCAGCCACTCACGGACAACAAGAGCGAAGTGCGGAGGGGCGCCATCTTGCATAAATATCAGATCGTCGATGTTCTCCCATGTGCTGACAACCGGCCAGACCTCGTTTCGCAACATAGCAAGGTACCGCTCAGCATTCATGGTGTTGCGCAGAAGGAACGGGCCCACAACCTGATCTGAGGTCATACCACACCACACCGTTACACTGAACCGATTCTGCCGTTTTTCAGCGGTAACCATGGGATCCTCTCCTGCCCAGTAGTGGCAATTGTGGCGGTTGACAAAGCCTTCGACGTGGAACACGGCCTCGTCGCTCCAGAGGATGTTGCTGAAGAGATGGGGCCAGTCTTCATGCCAAGCCAGCATGATTTCCCCGAACTCCATGCGAATGTCGCAGTCTCGTCCGAGAGAGATTGGCTGTAATGCAGCTCCACGCACGCCAGTTCAGCTCCTTCTTCAGCACAGTTCGCACTGAGTAGCGGGGAGAGTCCACTTTCCCGAGCTGCCTGGCGAGTTGACTTTCGTGGACTCCGTGCGAACATTTCCTGAACTGCCTGCACCGTCTCCTGGGCCCTGGATGTCGAAGGGCGACCACATCTCGAACATCTGCCACAGACCCCGTGGTCATGAGCTTCGAGTGGCAGTTCTTGATTGTTTTCGGGTCCACTTGGGCACGTTGTCGTGAATGGCCCGCCACCATCTTTGAACTCGAACGACAGATTGCCAAACTTCGTACCGTGCCGCCAACTGGGCACGCTCCTGCAGTGTTAAACGCTCAGCCATGTTACCTTCAATCTGAAATGAAAAAAAAAATGAACGTTACAATTGTACCACTTTAGAGAACACACCATAACAATATAACAATACAATCACAATTTATACATAATTTATATGTAATTTAAATTAGGGAGCTACTTTCCGCCCACCCTGTATATATATATATATATATATATATATTGAAAACCCCACAAGGAAAAAGAAAGCGATTCCAAGGCCTTTCGTATATTGCACAGTACATATCGTCAGGGAATACACGAAAGGCCATGGAATCGCTTTCTTTTTCCTTGTGGTTTGCATCATTTATTACATTATAATTGTATAAGTACAGTATATGTATAAAGTATATGTGGAGAAAACCTCAGTCTGTCATCTGAAGAAGAAACCTCAATAATAAAATATACATTCATTATAAAATAACGAGACATTAAAAAATAGGGATATCTTTTGGGAACACCCTATATATATATATTTATATATATATATTATATGTATATATATATATATATATATATAAAAGAAGTTCCGGAAAATCCTTTGACATCATCTTCTCTTTCATAATTGGATAAATCCTGCCGGATATCATATCGGATAACGGCACTCTCGGATTTTGAAATTTTATCTCTTTGCATTAAATTAAATTCCGAAAGTGAGGGGACACCGGGTGAGGGGAAGGTAGTTGTGGGAGGGCATTCCTGACACCTTATGACACCCTCTACCGAGGGAATTATACTCTCCCTCTCGCATTCGATTTTGTCTGCGGGTTTTTGGTAGGTATCGCGGAAAACCATTTTACGTGAGGTTCTTAAGGATGGAATCCTTCGGCACTTTCCTTAAAAGCACACGCAAATGTGTGTATCTCCATTTGAACGCGGTATCGACTCTTTTAAATCCATAGAACTAAAAAAACTAATGAACTTAACCTAACCTTAGTGCCATCGAAGCAAGAACGGCGTGATAAGTGTTTTGAACGCAATTGACGGCTCGAAAGGTGATTTCTGTTAAGTAATTAAATAGCGAGGTATTCGCTAATCTAATCGATTTAGGACCAACATATTTTTTCCGACAACAAAATGTTATTACATTTTTTATATAAATTTTGTAATGTTCCGAGGTACCGAAAGAGTTACCTCAGAAAAAAATTACTCCACTACAGCTGTAAATTATCACACGCGCACGAAACACACACACACACGTTTGCTTACCTTACCAAACCGTGATACTTTCACATTCTAACAAATGGACGACGGCAGTTAACCCATTCTAAATAATCGTTTGAATGAACCTACCGTAACCTAACCTAACCTTCATTCTATCTATTTTTATATATTTGAGGATTTTAAAATTTAAAAAGCAAGTCGGAATCCGTGGTGATACTGCTGATGTTGCTAACGTACATTCGTGTCGCGATGAGTTGTGTGTGTATCCTTAGGATTAGTGTGTCTCTGTATATCCGTACTAAAAAAAACATTTTTAAGAGAATACGGATCTACAAGACGTAGTCACTAATGATGGAAAATGCTGCTTCATTCCTAAAAGTCAGATCCTAAAAAAAAATTGAGTACACGCTCATTAATTATTTGATTTATCCTTAGATGTTAGTAGTATGCGCGCACCGTGCTCACCCAGTACAAGAAGTGATTTTTTTTATTATTATTAATAATAATAATGTTTTGTGTTATTTAACCTCCTTCGTAACATCTATACAAGGTCATCTGGCGAAGGGGACCTATGGCCTTAAGTGGGGTCCTAACCACTACTTCACCAAGGAAGACCCAGAAAAACACCCGTTGCTAAAATCTGAAGTCCGAGCCTAGATTCGAAGCCATGACCTTCACATTAAAGGAGCCCATACACGCTCAGTGAAAATGCGCATGTGCACTGCACAAACTGGTTTGTGCAGTTAAATATGGGGGTAGTTTGCGGAAATGCGCGGGCCCCGCGCGTGCACTGTGCTAATTCAGTCGCTTCCTGAAAATCCATGCGCAGTCCCAGCAATGCACATGTCTAGTTTGAGCGTGTATGGGGACTCGGGGAGGCGTGTAGCTTTCGTTCAGTTCTTGCGCTGACACCGTGAACGCAATCAATATAAGGTCGTCTTCAGAGAGTGTAGCTGACATCTTCACTCGATGAAGGCACGGCACAACTGAGCAAAGTAGCTCAGTGCACATGAGTAATGTATGGGCAAAGGCCTTGGCGTGCGCAAACCGGGTTTGCACAGTGCACTGTACAGTGCCACTGAGCGTGTATGGGCCCCTTAAGAACCCCACGCTTTACCACTAAACTAACCCTTCTTTTTTTTCTTTCGAGATAAATGGATGGGTAGCTTGTATAAAGTCGAAATTGTGGCAAGAATAATCTTGTTCTACAGTGTGATCCAAAAATTGTGCTCCCCCCAAAAAATAACCCGTAATAAATTTTTCAGGTGGGGGGGATCACCTGTACTTTAATTGTGTTAAATCTGTTATAATAGCTGTTTACAAAAATAAAGGTCAGGCATAGTTGGATTAGGGTAAGTCAAATTAGGTTGGGTTAGGTTAGGTGAAATTTGGTTACGTTCGGAGTAAACCATTTTACGTCTCTTCGTCCATATTGGTTTGGTTTTGCTTCCGCCCGAATTGTTCATTTTGACGAAGGTCAAGCTTGTCACTTAACGTGGAATCCGAACCACGTCCTACCACGGGCGGTCAGAAATTACAAAGCCCTCGTCCGGACTCGATCTCACGAGCTCCCAATGAGCAGCCCAGCGTCTTAACCATTAAGCTACCCAGGGTACCCATTTATCTACCAACCAATTTTTATTGTGTGGAAGGATGAACAGCTGGGTTTTGCAGCGCGCAGCCTGCCGTCACCGGGACTCGACCCTGGGGCCGATGGATTCGTAGTCAGCGATGCTAACCACTACACCACCGAGAAGGTGAAGGTATTTTCGTGCATGCAAACATTTTCGCCAAAAGTGTTTGCCGTTCAGAAATATTTCACAACGTCTCAATACGATTTCGCCCCTCCGTCAAAATGTTGGTCTCGCATGCCAAAAAAAAAAAAAAAAAACCCCGCTCCAACGCCACAAAATAAAACTATAAATATACCAAAACTCGATCAAGATTAACGTAAACTACGTTACCGAGGAACCATGTAGCGAGCTTCAACGCAAAATAAAACCATTAATCAGATCAAAATATCTGTCGATGTTAATACGCAGAACACTTCAACACGCAACATTTTTGTATTTATTCCTACCCAACGACAACAAAAATTCAGATCATAAATTAAACCAAAAATTCTGATAAAAAAAAAAAAAAAAAAATTGTTTTCAATTTAATATTTACTTAATTTTTTTTTTTAAATCTTGTTTTCAAATTTCAAAATTAAAAAAAATGTTAAATTTTTAACGAGAATCATTATTATTTATTTTATTATTATTAAAATCTATTTTTGTTTTTTGTTGTTATTCGTTTTTTTATTTTATTTTTTTGTTTGGACTTTCGCCAAAAACTTTTTTTTATACTAAATTAATTACTTTTCCAAATTTATTTTATGGGAGACGCATCTGGTTTGGAAAGTTCAGAATTCTGGAAAGGTATTTGTACAAGAAAGGCAAATTATATATATATATGCTGCAAATCCACAAGGAAAAAGAAAAACGATTCCAAGGCCTTTCGTGTATTCAAAGCTACACCTCGTCAGGGAATGACGAATACACGAAAGGCCTTGGAATCGTTTTTCTTTTTCCTTGTGGGTTTGCAGCATTCATTCATTTCACGTGTTCCCATATATATATATATATATGTTAAACACAGACCGTGCATGGAACAAGGAACTCTTCTGGGAAAATTAAATCCACTATAGTCCGAATAAGTAATGGTAAATGACAAATACCATAGTTTTTTCCTTTTTCATGAAAAAGGAAAAAAACTATGGTATTTGTCATTTACCATTACTTATTCGGACTATAGTGGATTTAATTTTCCCAGAAGAGTTCCTTGTTCCATGCACGGTCTGTGTTTAACATATAATGTTCTCAGGGAACCATTCTGAGTTTGTGTATATATATATATATATATATATATATATAAATTAGGTATCACCCAAAAATGTTATATTTCTAAATAAATGTTCCGAGCTGAAAAAAAAAATGGAATGTAGACAATTATTAAACAGCATATTCAGTATAATCGCCATTTGTTTTTCTAAATTTTTTGGAAATAGCTCAGCTGGGATGTTGTTGATTACTTTATAGACTTTGGTCTTTGGGTCTTCGAGTATCTTAGGCTTCATAGAATAGATCCTGTCTTTTATCTAACCCCACAGAAAAAGTCAGGGGGTGTGAAGTCAAGCGAGTATGGGCGCCATTCCACAGGTTCATGAAGGGAGATTAGTCGCTCGGAAAAATGCTTCTTCAAAAAATCGTTAGTCTCACAAGCAGTGTGTGTGGAGCTAATCGAACCTAACCTAGCGTAACATGACCTAACTTATATCATAATCTAACTTAGTCCACAAGAGCGTGTACAGGATATTTAATTGTTTATACATATAGTTTGTGTCACTTCCCAAATTTTCGTCCACGCACGCTAACCTTCATTGTGTTCAAGAAAATAGCATTTATAGCATTGTCTTATGATGGTGATTTTTTTTAATGCAGTAAGGAAGGGTCAAAGACGAATGCCCGCAAAAATGCACCACCCATAGAAGAAGGAGAGAGCCAAAATCAAGGTTCGTAGTTTTCGAGATGTCTACACGCTCTGCGTTTGAAAGATTGGAGGTCAAAGACAGGGGGAAAGATGGATTGAGAAAGGTTATTCCAGAGTTGACCGGTTAAGTAAATTAAAGATTGAAAATACCGATTAACTTTTGCGTTAGAGAGTTGGACAGAAAAGGGGTGAGAATGTGTCGTAAGTCTGGTACTGCAAGCTCTCCTTAAAAGAGGAAGCATGCAGTTAGAGAGTTCAGAAAAGCAGTGTTCATTATAATAGCGACAGTGAAGACAGTGAGGCAACATTGCAGCAAAGAGAGAGGGATTGAAACAGTCAGTAAGTGGCGGGAAATTGATAAAACGAAAAGTATTTCATTCCACCCAGTCAAATACAGCAGTATGTGTATATATATATATATATATATATATATTTTTTTTTTTTTTTTTAGTTCAGGAAGAACCGATTCGCCTCTATTTAAAGGGCATATCTCAGCGGAAAAACAAAGAAAAAGTGAGAGGAAAGACAGAGGAAAAAGAAAGGGTGGAGGGGACAGTCGAAGTGGAAAAAGACCAAGGATGACAAGGACTGCAGGGTCGAGCCCCATCATCCTTGGGTGCTAGGGCCGGGAGGGCGCACGTGAAACCTCCAGGAACAAGCACGTACAAACGAGCACAAAGAGCACTCAAGAGCACGAGCTTAGAACCCCCTTGCGGGGATAATATATATATATATATAATATATATATATACATATACAGGGTGTCCGAGAATTATCTGTACAATTTTTGGCTGGTATTAAAAGTCAACCATGAAGTGTAGAAATTCCAGTGTTGTCCCATTTTACAGAGAATCTCTAAGTTTTTTCTGATACCACGTTTTGACAAGTTTTTTAGAAATGTACGCGGATGACAGACATTGATGATTTAAAAGCAAGAATCACAGCTGCTATTGAGCGAATTGATGTGGATATGCTGTAGCGTACATAGCAACATTTGGAGTATCGATTGGATGTTTTGCGAATCACTAATGGTGCACATATCGAATGTTTGTAACAACGTTACTTTAATAAAAGAAACTTTTGAAAATACAGATTTTAAATAATCTTGTTTAAGAATTTTACGTGTGTTATCAAGAATTTTATTAAAAGATGAAATTGTACAGATAATGTTCGGACACTAGAATTTCTAAACAACTTGTCAAAACTTGGTATCAGAAAAAACTTAAATGAGATTCTTTGTAAAATGGGACAACACTGGAATTTCTACACTTCATGGTTGACTTTTAATAACAGCCAAAATTGTACAGATAATTCTCGGACACCCTGTGTGATATATATATATATATATATATATATATATATAAAATGTTCCTTTTATGTGTTAAACCATCAGTTACAAAAGTTGACACACTGGACGATAATTATACACACTGGACTGTTAATTATATGAATATATTTTTTTACAAATATGGCAGCACAAAACCGAGTGGTGTACCGATTCATCGGCATTGGCAGAATCGGTTATTTTAGGGGCATCGGCATAGACATCGGCCAAATTTAACCGATTCTCTTACCGATTCTTTGAAATTTTAACATTTTCATTACAAAACAAGGATCACCTGAAGATCAGGGCCCCCAGGTTTCTTAAGTTAGCCTTATAAGGCTAACTAACGAAAATATCACGACCTAACCTAACCAATCGTTAGGTCAACTGTACGCCTTTGACGACTGTTTAGGTTAGGTCGTGATATTTTCGTTAGTTAGCCTTATAAAGCTAACTAAAGAAGGCTGGGGGGCCCTGATCTTCAGGTGACCCCAAAACAAAATCTATATTTATAGAACATTGAACATACAAAAATCACTATTTATAATAATTTATACTCATTTCAAAGTGTAATTATATAAAAATATTTTACATTCACGAAAAAGGTAAAGCTTAATAAGTTAATTTCCCATAAATTTACATTTTCTCTAACTAGCTAATCTCTAAATATTTTAAACTATCGTAATCTCCTACTCTATATTAATAATAATTCTATATTAAGTTGTACTTTATAATCTATATATTAAACCATCTTATTATGTTGATTTTATTTTAAGTATTTTAATAATTTTATAAACCCAAATTTTATATCCATTTTTTAAATTCAAATTGGGGACCAGGGACTTGAAATTTTAATGAAAAATTTTGTTGTTGTTTACATTGTTTTGAAGAAAGAAAATACCTTCGACAAATGGAAAAACAAATTATTTTATATTAGTATTCAATTCATGAAACTAAAATAAAATTATTTTATCATTTTACTGAGTAATAAAACTTTTTAACATCATTTTAGGTACGGTATACGAGTAACAAATTCGGGTGCTGTATATTGTGGAGTGAGCTAAGGAAAAACATATAAACAAATTTAAAATATAAAAATATGAAAATTGAAAGTTTTTACATTAGATTAATGAAATTTATTAAATGAATTGATTTTTTAAAAATATAAACAAAGAATCGGCATCGGCTAATTTTTGGAATCGGTACATCACTAACAAAAACGCTCGCTCATTCAATTTCCTTATTGTCGGCCGTAACTCGTAGATAACCAAACTTTTTTTTATGAAGACTCGGCATTGTACAATTTTTTTTAAAAGAATCCTTTAACTCCTTCGTGTCTGTGTCCAAATATTTCAATTTGCAAAACCTGAGATGCTTTAGAATAATATGATTAGAACACCTTGAGTTATAGGGTTATTTTCAGTGTGCGCTGTCTAACGAAGAAGTATAAATTTTGTTCCGTTGTTATACATATGATCAAATAGCTTGAACATCAAAATAATACCCGTTTATTTCCATATTTGTAGTTCTAATTTGAATTTTAACATCAGAAAGCTTATTAAATTTTGAGAGGAACTACACGAATGTTTGCAGTTTGATGATAGAGTAAATTTTTTTTGAAAATGGATAGTCTCCTCTTTCATCAAATAAAGTGGTGAAGAGAGAATAAAACAACAAATTAGTGGGCTAATTTGTTATTTTATTCTCTCTCCACCATTTTATTTGATGAAAGAGGAGACTATCCATTTTCAAAAAATTTTTACTCTATCATCAAACGCTAAATAATTATTCTGGAGGCGAAACTGCGCTAATTTCACGAATGTCAGAAGGTATTGGTGAGTCATGCAATAACTCAGTGGGATGCTCGTCAAATTTTCTTTACAACGGTACATATCAAAGGTACTGTGAAAGTCTTAAACAAATTATATTCTTGGGCCGGCCACACACAGGATCGTCTTGCAACTCACGACTTGGGTCGTGACAACTCGACCGCGACGGGCTCCTGGAAAGATCACATATACTCCTGGAAAGATCACGTATACTCTCTTTCTAAAACAGCTTCTAAGAGATTAAGCGTGCTGTACCGGCTCCGAGGTTTCTTCACCCCGACTCAGTTGGTCTTTGTACAGGGGTATTGTCGGCCCCTGTATTAACTACGCTTCTCATGTGTTGGGTGTTTCAACCCACATAGCTCTACTTGACCGGGTAGACTCAGAGTCTTTTCGTCTCATCAATTCCCCGCCTCTCACTGACAGTCTTCAATCCCTTTCTATTCGCCGCAATGTTGCCTCACCCTCTCTTTACTATCATTATTATAACGGACATTGGTCTTCTAAACTCTCTAATTGCATGCCTCCTCCTTTCAGAGCACGCAGTACCAGACTTTCGACACGTTCCTTTTCCGTCCCTCTCTCTAATGCAAGAGTTAATCGGTATTTTCAATCTTTCATTTATTCAACAAGTCAACTCTGGTACACTCTCCCTCAATCCGTCTTTGTCCCTGTCTATGACTCCTGATGTTTCAAACGAAGTGTCCAAGCATTTTAAAAACCTTGGGCCTTGATTTTACCTTTTTTCTTCCTCTATGAGGAGAGGTGAAGCGTTTTGGTCTCTCCTTCCTGCATAATATATATAAACCTAGTAAACCTGGTAAAAGTTCCGCGCGTCGGTCTCTCTTCACACGTAGATCAAGTTGGTGGTCCCACTTCTAGGCCTGGCCTGATGGAAGAGCGAGTTGCTTTCTTGCGCTCTCCATTGCACATAGCCTGGCACACCCGACTCATTTCGTACCGCCCTGAGCCAGGCATCGTCTTCTTTTGTAGATTTCACCTTTGACCTCGGTGACGTTCCTGGGGTCCTTTGGAAGTTGCTTGAAAAATCTTGGTCCCCTGACAACCAAACTATTTTCCTTCAGTGTTGAGGGTGTGAGGTTATGTGCCAGTTTTTCGATCATTTTCCATATGTAAACTTTTTTCTTTCCAGCGAATACAAATTTAATTTACATAATCTTTCCCAGTAGTTGAGTTCTTTGAAGCCATCAATCTTGGCTGTGAAATTTCTTTCAATTTCTTCATTTCCTTTTTGTTTGGGGACGTCAAGACTAGCAGTATTCAAGTTTTGGTATGATCAGTGTTTTCAGCAGGGAAATCATTACCTTCTCGTCCCTTTTTTTGAAGGTTCTCAGTGCTGTCCCTTAATTCTTTTTGCTTTGTTTATCACTATCTAATTCTGTGTTTCAAATTTTGCATCATCGGTCATTATTATCCCTAAATCTTTTGCTTTCGTGCTTCTCTAAATTTTCTCTCTATCTGGGGCACAGTATGCTGTCTGTTAAATTCTTCATTTCTTCCAAATCTCAAGGTGAAATTTCTCTGTGTTTAATAAAATTCACGTTATTATCTTCTGACTATTTGTATATTCTGTTTGTATCTCTCTGTAGGGATTTCGCCTCTTCTGCATTTCCAATTTTTTTGCTGATCGTCAGCAAAGGATGTTACTTACTATACTGTTGTTGGTTTATTCATTGTCTATGTCTGCTAGCATGATAATGAATAGGAGTGGAGCTAATATTGTTCCTTGTGGAAATGACCTGCATCTTTCCAATTCTGATTATAATATACCTTGGATTTTTATGGCTTGCTGCCGTTCCCTGAGGAAGTTGTAGATCCATTTACCCATTTTGCTTGTTAGCCCCATGCGATCACACTATCTAATGCCTTAGCAAAATCCGTGTATATTACATCATAGTTATCATTGCTCTCCAGTGCGTCTATGATATTGTTATAGTGCTCTATTAGTTACGATAGGCACGATCTTCCTGATCGAAATCCGTGCTGGTTCTCATTGAATCTTTCCCGTCTCCAAAGAGTCATATATTTTCTTCCTGACTATATTTTCAAATATTTTGGTGAGATGTAATGTCAGTGAAACCGGTCTATAGTTCTTTACTAAGACCCATCTCCCCTTTTATATACGAGAACAATGTTCGCTCTTTTTAGTATGCTCAGTATTTCTCCCAGTATCCAGGAATCTTCTCCAGATGCAATAAAGGGGTGTAACTATTTCGTTCTTACAGTTTTTATTCAACAAGGGATTCCATTTGTCTGAGGCTGCAGCTGAATGTGATTTCATTTGTCCTATCGCTTTCGATATAATCTGCGGTAAATTAAAAATCAGCTATACATTCTCCGTTCAATTCCTCTTCAAAAAAGGTATTTCTCTGTCAGATACTGCTTTGTCTCTATTTGGTGTACTGAAAGCCGATTTATATTGAACTCTCAATATTTCAGATATTTCTTTCAGATCATCGGTTAGCTCATTATTTTCTTTCCTTAAGGGTGCGATTGTGGTCCGCGTTTTTGTTTTTCTTTTCGCGAAGCTATAGAAGTATTTTGGGTTATCTTTTATTGTTTTCTTTTAGTGGTCTCGCCATATTAGTCGATACCTCGTTAATGTAATGTCGTGGTTTGAGATATTTGTTGGTGTTATTTTTATATCAGTGACTAAGTTGGTGTTAATTCGTGAATACCAGATCCAAGCAGTTACTTTTTTCTGGTCTTCTCTCGTGCCCCTTTGTTCTGGTGTATATATCACACACCGCCTTTTCCTCAGGAGTGTAACTCACTTCTATATTAGCCACTGCGCATTATTCTAGCTTGCAACAAAAAAAAAGCCCCAAAACAAGACATCGATTTAAACACTTGTTTTAGTTCTAATGTATTGCTTTTGTGAATTTAATTTAAAATAAATTTTCCTACGAGACCAGACTTATGGGACACCCTGTATATACATTTATTATTAGTTACTCTCTGTAATCTATTGTATGCCTTATATATGTAGCAAAGAAAAATAAATTATTATTATTATTGCCTTACCAAATCTATCATTGAAAATGTGGAAGTACACGTAATAAATAGGTCTACACAACAAAATAAAAGGCTGAAACCATTTTGCTGACATAAGATAATTTCTGAATTCTTTCTACGGTACTCGAATTTACGACCAAATCAATTCATTTAATAAATTATTAACTCAAAATAAGTATAAAATAAACACTTACTGGTTATTAAAGAAATTTTTATGCTGTCCCACAACATTAATGGCAACATTATTTTATGTTGCTATTAATATTAGCTTAAATCACGTTTACTTGAGATAGGCATCTCTCATATCACAGAAAATGTGTTTTCCATCAGACGCAGGTACATAGAGAATTCTTAATGGCAGACTTAAAAAAAAATAAATAAATAAACTACTGTAGAAAGGTATCAGATGAAAACTTTCGCCCGCAGAACTCTCAAACTGCTGAACCACTTGAGAGTTATCTTACACACACACACACTCGACCAAACCAATACCTTGGCCCCGTTCCTCGCGCGAGGATAGGTAATAAATAACTAAGTATGAAACATTTTGTCGGAGCTCCAAATAAATAATTAACGAGACATTGTTGTTCCATCACGCCATTTATTATCTCTAGGACAGGGATAAAGAGAAATCCCATTACTCGAACCCAGAACTTACCTTCAAATTAACAGCTCCGTGCTGTAGTGTCGTGAAATGTCTTTAATTCTTATTTTCTTTCCTTTAATTTTGCGTTATCTGCGTTATTTTCACTCCTAATACATATTTTACACTCCTTTCTTAACTTTATAGGAGGTAGCGTGGCCGCCATAAAACTCGAAACACGGGTTGCGAGGCAGTTACATCTTTGAACAAAAAGGGAGGATTTCAAATGACTACAGTTTTCGCTATTTTCTGATTTATTTCAATTAAGACAATAACCATGAAGGGAGAAAGCGAGCGCGAATTCTTAATTTTAACATTGGATCGTGGAGAGAGCTTCTAGTTAACTTTAAATCACAATTACATCTTAGCCAAACAAAACAATCCTTTTCGCAACAGATCGCGTCCGAGACTGACTTTTGGGTATGCCTCCGGCCCAATCTCTCTCCATGTTGCCAACTAGTGTTTTATAGTTCAAATAATTATATTCTATGTATGTTAATTTTATACATTTAAATCAGTTTACTACAATCCAAAAAAATTATCAAATTTCCTATTTGAAAACCAATACACGACAGTAGGTACCGAATTGAAAATTTAATATATTGGTATTTTTTCGGTGTAGACTGTAGAGGAATACTTCGTGGCCACGTCACAAAATTGGTTCACGTTAGATCAGCGAAGAAATTAAGCGACATTGAGCCTGATCAGTAGTTGGATGGAGGACCGTCGTCCTCCGCGTTCAGATGATGTAGCGACCCGTAGATGGTCCAGATCCCTCGTAAAGCCGTACGTCCTCTTCCGTCACGAGACCTTTGCCGTCACGAAGGAGGTTAAAGACATTATTATTGATTGCGTAGATATCTGAACATCACCCCTCCTTTTATGAAGTGTTTGGGCATCCATATACCGTGGTCTGAATTAGGACCACGGTTGGAAGAGAATTGAAAAGAAGAGTATAAAAGTATTTTATAGCTATTATTTGTCGTTCAATGAAAGCGAGACAAATTCTTGCGGAAAAAAGGAATTAATCTTTATTTAATTAACTGCTTTTAATTTCGGTTTGTTTCCTGGATATATCCTTTTTTTCGGAAGTGTATACTGCGGAAAGCAGATAAATCATAATAGCCTCTCCAACTTTTCAATTAACTATACTTAAATGATCTAACATAATTTAGAAAGATCTCAACCTTTAATCACTTACGATAACACGAATTGTCTTATCATCAATACCTTTTAATTATATAATATATAATATATATATATATATAATAATATATATATAAGCGATAAAAATATATTCTTTTTCTTCTTCCTTCTAAATTGATACCCCATTGATACCAACTGATAACTATTGATACCACTAATACCGTCTTCCTGGTTCCTTAAAATCCTTGAAGACTTTCGCTAAATCCAAGAAAAGAAAAAGAACAAAAGAATATTTCTTCGACTATTCGTGTTTCAGCTTATATTATTATATTTAACCTCTCTCTCTCTCTCTCTCTCTCTCCAGCTGAACAAATCCTTCAAAATTATTTATTATTTTCGAATCTTAATTTTTCTTTAATCGAAATAATTTTAGAATCGAATTTCGAAATGTCATTCATTCTTTGATTCCATCCACGCATTCTTTCCTTTAGAAATGACCGTAACGATGTAATGTACGTCATACTTTTGCGTCATATACTTACGGTTATACATCGTAAAGCTACCTAGTACCTACATCCTATATTTTTAATTAAACGATTCCTTTACGTCATACAATTAATTAATATACGTCAATGTTATTATTATATACTTTTTCAGTGTTAATTCTCATTAATTAATATACGTTATTGTTATTAATTTATTATATTCTTTTAAAAATTACATTCAATTCCTTAACAATAACCCCCCCCCCCCATTTTCTTTCAACCTTATTTAAAATATAAACTATTTTTAACAAAAAAGGGGGGTAGGGGTGTATGTAACAAGGGGGTGGGGGTTAGCCCCCAAGTTGCATAAAGGGGGTGAGTGGGTTTTTGGGGGGGAGAGAGAGAATGACCTCCCCCCAAAGGGGTAACCCTAACCTTTTGAGCTTCGCATTCTGAGCCAGTGGGTTCAAAATTTGTGAAGCTGTATTTAAAATGTTAAATAATATTTTTGTCTTCATTTCGGTGCTCTGCGAAGGTGCCCTCGCCGTAGGCGAGTTTGCGAAGCACAAGCCCCGCCCGTAGAGCTGGGAGCCGAAGGCTCTGCTTGTAACATCATAAAATAAAAGGTTTATTAAAAATACTTACTGACCAGTAGTGATGTAGCGGATGTCATTTTTTTTCACATCCGCGGATGCGGATGCGGATGAGGATGTTTGGTTTCAACATCCGCGGATGCGGATGTCTACATCTTCGTTATTTTTTAGGATATATTCGAGATTTGTTATGTTTAACGTATATAATAAGTTATTATATAGAGAGAGCTGTAGCTATAATGTAGTATAATTGATTAATTGTACAATAATTGCTGTACTTTTCTCTCAACATATAAAATAATATCAAGCATCTAACTAATATAGAAATCAATCAGTGAATTCGTCTGCAAATAAATTCGTTATATTTTGTTGAGTTTCAGCCACAATTAGAAACCATAATTGTGTTACCAGGATGCGGGACGTGAACCCAACTCAAATGCACCCCACCGACCTCTTTCTCCAACCTCATAGAAAGAGATCTTTAATTAGCTTGATAACTATTTATATTAAGTTTAAAGTTTTATTAGGCATATTTATAAATGAGTAATTAAAATAAAGTAAACTAAGATGTTCAAACTTAATTATAGGAAGGTTATGCTTAAGGAACATTAATTTTTCTGCCTTTTCTGCTGCCAGTCTGTTTCTCTTTTCATCATATATTAATCCAGCACTGCTAAATAATCTCTCGCTTTGTACGTTTGTTGGAGGACAGGCTAAATGTTTCCTTGCAAGTTTACTCAAGTATGGATAGATATTCTGCGTATTTTTCCACCAACTAATAGGATTGTCACATGCAGCCAGGCGTTTTTCTTGGTGATAGCTCTCGATCATTTTTACTACATCTTTTGACATCGCGTAGGTCTCGTCATTGCTGCTTGACTCAAGAAACTGAGAGACAGATTCTGTGATAGATTTGCTTGTTGAAGGTGTTGGTTCTGTCACTGAAACTTTTATTCTTTTGGTGGGTGGCGAAGCGACAGATTCAAGAGATTGAAGCTCTTCAACTGCTTTGCCAAGTGATGATTTAACTCGTTCTAATGTACTAGGTGAAAATAACTTAGCTTTGTAACGTGGATCTAAGTAGGTTGCAAGAGAGTAACTTCATACAAGAACAGCCTCTCGTCTCGTCGCTTGCATCACTTTTGCGCACAATGAACTAGTTCTATTAATATAGTAGAATTTGATAATTTCCGCTTATTAATGACATTTTATCTCAACGGTCCACATCCGCACGACATCCGCAGTCCAAAGTGCGGATGCGGGTGCGGATGCGGATGTGAGAAAATGTGCGGATGTTCCGCGGATGCGGATGTGACCTACATCACTACTGACCAGTACACAAATAAAAGGATAAATGCAAACATCCGTGCCTCCATAGATGGCATATGATTCTAAGTAAAAGAAATATGAATAGTTATTTTAATTGAGTGTTTCGATATCGAGAAAATTAAAGTACTTGGTGAGAACAGAATCAATTTAAAAAGAGCAGTTATTATTAGTTCTCTCTCTCTCTCTCTCTCTCTCTCTCTCTCTCTCTCTCTCTCTCTCTCTCTCTTCTCTCTTCTCTCTCTCTTCTCTCTCCTCTCTCTCTCTCTCTCTCTCCTCTCTCTCTCTCTCTCTATATATATATATATATATATATATATATATATTAGCGAAAGTGGGCCCTACTATAGAAAAGAACGCAGCCATGAAAATCTTAAGCTTCACAAACCTTGATACAATAGGTTCGGATGTGAAGCTTAAGATTTTCATTGCTGCGGTCTTTTCTATAGTTTTATTGACCGAATAATTGAACCTTCAGTAATTTGGGGGTCAATTATTCGGTCAATAAAACTATAGAAAAAACGCAGCCATAAAAATTTTAAGCTTCACAAATCTTGATACAATGGATTCATGGTGTCGGACGGACGGACGCGCAGGACTCCCTTTTTATAGTATAGAACAGCGTTTCTTAACCTGGGGTGCTAGCACCCCCAGGAGGTCCTGAAATCGATTTCAGGGATTGCTGGAAAAGGGCTTCTGTCATGCGCAGTATGGATACGTTAGGTCCGTTAACCAAACTCCTAATCTTTTCTATTTTATTAACAGATATTATTGTATGAGAATTTGAATATATATTTAATTACGAAAGATTTATTGCACGTTTACATTATCACCATTAATATTAAGAAGGAAGACGTTGACTCAGACTCTGTGTCACGAGAAATTTACTTTTTTGCATGATTTTGACTCCAAGATTAGGGACTCCGACTAGAGAGTAAGTAATTCTCCTTGATTGTTATTTTTAACATTTCTTTTGGCCGCTTGATTCTATTGTTATATTCAAGAACAAGTATTTTATTATATTGTTATATTCAAGAACAAGTATTTTATTATATTGTTATATTCAAGAAAGTATTTAGGTTTGAATTTGTAAATATAATTCTTTGTGTGTCTTGTCTTAATATCGTTTTAAAATTTTCCTCGTTTATTTTTTTACTCTAAATGTGCTGCTTTTAAATGTATGTTCACTTTGCTTTAACTTGATATCTTTTTATTCAAAGTATTATTGGTCAACTATAAATTGTACTCATATTCTTATTTGTTTTGTATTTGCGTGGTGCTTTTTGCTACTAACCAGGTGAAGGGGTGCTGGACTGCCTAGACCTAACTACAGGGGGTGCGAAAAAGGTTAAGAAACGCTGGTATAGAAGATATATATATATGTTACACACAGATCGTGCATGGAACAAGCAACTCTTCTGGGAAAATTAAATCCACTACAGTCAGGGGTGTAGTGGCAAATTTTAAGGTGACAACAACAATAATAATAATAGTAATAGTAATAGTAATAATAATAATAATAATAATAATTCACTTAGACTTGGAATATTAAAAATTTGAAATCACAATTAGAAGCGAGTGCTTTCATCTCAGTCTGTTTGTTCCCAACTTCCAAGTATCAACTAAAAAACTAAACAAAATTTGGATGAATGGAGGTGCGGGAGCGGCGCTCCCGTGCGCTCCCGCAGCACTAAACCCCTGACTATAGTCCGAGTTAAAGGGTTTAAACCCTACATCCCGTCCCAAAGCTGGATGCTATCCGCTTGGCAGATAGCCGGTGAGGGAAGCTATATTTTAGGGCCTCTTTGCGAGTGACCCGTTGCCCACGTTGGGCTTCCATCATGAAAAAGAAAAACTATAGTATTTGTCATTTACCATTACTTATTCGGACTATAGTGAATTTAATTATCCCAGAAGAGTTCCTTGTTCCATGCACAGTCTGTGTGTAGCATAAAAGATCTCAGGGAACCATTCTCAGTTGTAACTATACAGATATAGAAAGAGAGATATAGTTAAAATGAAAACTTTCTATAAGTGAAAGAGTAAAGGGGCACTTAGTACTTTCGTCGCCACACCGCTTCTCATCAGAACAGCGACGTTAAACAACATTGGGCCTGTTCACTGGTTGGATGCATAGGCGTAGGGGCCCGATTTTGTCCGGTGGGGGTAAGCAAGTTTTGCCCGAAAAAAATAAGCGAAACCCGAAAATCAATTTTTAAGTCATATTTTTATCTAATATACTATTGAGCTAAAATGTGTGTGTGTGTGTGTGTGTGTGTGTCCGCTTTTTTCGAAACCGTGCACAGCCTAAACGGCATATCGTAAATTGTGCAACCACCACCAACTGATAGCCCATGAGCTGACGATGTGCTGTGTCAAGTTTCCCGGTCCTAGGTCACAATTATGGGGTCCGAAGGCCCAACCACCGCGATAAAACTACAGAAAAGAACGCAGCCGTGAAAATCTTGAGCTTCACACATACTGTGATATATACTGCTACGGGTAGCAGTACGATGGAGAGAGGGGTGGGGTAATTGGGGAGGGGGGGTGGGGGTAATGGCTTTTTTACTTTTGTGTGTGGGGGTAATGGGGGAGTGGGGGTGGGAGGGTAATGGAGTAGAGGGCTTCAAATAATATAATTTTAAATCTACAACCAATAAAAAAAAATGAAGTAGTGAAAAAATGATCCGGAGGGCGATAGCGAGCTACCACTTGTTAAACACTATTTATAGGTATACACAACTGTACGAAGGCTGAACACCAAACAAGTTACAACAATAGAGTAAGTTGTAACAGGTTATATCAAATGGGGTACTTTAATACTGCTGTTTTGGGACAGGTTTTCCTTTCTATAATCAAATATTGCCTGGTTCAAGATCTGAAGACGTGCATTTCGGGCAGAGATGATATCCTATATGAAAATCATAAGTTTCGGGTGAAATCGTGGTGATTGAAAATATGTGTACTGGGCTCTTGCCTGAATAAATTCAGTCGGGCTGAATTTGTGGGGTGGGGGGGTCAACTGACCCCCTGACCCACCGCCTCCTACGCCTATGGTTGGATGGGTCACGCTTGTTCTCCGCGTTCAGATGATCTAGCGACCCGTCGTTCAGGTCCCACGTAAAATTGTAGGTTCCTTCGTTATACGACTCTTGCCGTTAGGAAGGAGTTTAAACAACCTTACAAAGGTACCGCGTGATGATTCTTCATTTCGCGAAGGTCAAGCTCGTCGTCCTTCAAACATTATTATTTATTCCATAACTGAAAGGTTTATTGAGAATGAAAACTAAGGATGGGATACCATCATACCAGTAGGCAGGTATAATCTAGAATAAGTATACAAATAATTTCGAACAAGGCTTACACTATGGAAATTAGTGCGAGACCGTGAGTAGTCAAATAACTACAAATATTCTTTGAAAGTAGTATAGAAAGTGTGTAAAAATAAGGCTGTTGTTTCAAATGTGGTTTTCCTCTTTCTATTTCGCATCTCAAACGGTAATTGATGAGAATGATCAAAGTAAGGAAATTTCGCGTATTACAAATACTTTGTTTTATTGTAAAATGATGCATGATAAGTAAAGGTATGAACATTTTAGCGGGTATAGATTAGGGATGCAACGGGTAGCGCTTTTACCGGGTAATTGGGTACGGGAACGGGTACCCGAAGTGTAATACCCGATCGGGTATTGAAGACGTTCCAAAATTTGTTGGTTTAGTACCGCGACTTATTAACTGTGTGCAGTTCAAGCACTTAGCTTTACTATTATCTAATTTATCAATGACAAAATAGTCCCAAACCATACTACCATTTGCCATTTTGAATGTTTTGTTAAAAAATATTATACAAAACATATATCAAGAAAATCTGCAAAACAATAAAATTGAAATTAATTTAGAATTTGGTTTTTTACTACCCGTACCCGATTTTTTAGCAATTACCCGATCGGGTCGAGTATCATCGAGTAGTACATTACCCGATCGGGTCGGGTACCCATTCGGGTACCCGTGACATCCCTAGTATAGATATAGAAATTTCTTTTTAAAGAAGTGTAGAAGCAGAAATAAAATATAAAAATTTTAATAAATGTGGGTACAAAAATGAACTCTGAGAACCATCCCTGAATCAAAGAGAACGAAAAATAAAGTGAGCTTATTAAATATCTGTATTAAAATTGCATGTAAACAGTCAGAAACCGTATTTAGAGAAATTAGACAGGCACTTTCATACAACGATGCTTATAAAGTTTGCAGAGGTCGTAGGCTAAAACCGATATATCTAGATCGAAGAGTCGAGTTATTAGTGAATAGGATCTTTGTACAACCGCATTCGCCGCTAGGAGCGCTGTAGTAGCTGTTCAGTTAAGATGGCGTCTGTGACAGAGAAGGCACAATGTGTTGTGTGGCTTGCAGAAACAAAATCTCCTGTCAGTGTTCAGCGAAGGTTCAGAACAAAGTATGGAAAGAATCCACCTGATGCAAAGTTAATTAAGTCGTGGATGAAAAAATTCTTGGAAACTGTTTCCGCAACTGTGTACCTGGATATGCTCACCAATTACGCCATCCCCCAGCTGCAGGACAGGCAGCCAACTGTCATCTTCCAACAAGATGGGGCACCCCCTCATTGGGCGCGTGTTGTTCGTGAAACTCTCGACGCAACATTTCCAAATCGATGGATTGGCAGGGACGGGCCAATCCCATGGCCCCCAAGATCACCAAACATTACCGCGCTGGATTTCTTTCTCTGGAGTCATGTTAAAGATTTGGTTTATGCAACAGTTGTTCCAGATATCAGGACATTGCGAGAACGCATTACGGATGCAATTGCAACAGTTAACCCACAAATGTTGGAAAATGTGTGGCGTGAGTGTGAATACCGTTTAGACATTTTACGTGCCACTAGGGTGCACATGTGGAAGATTATTAAGTTCATTAACTATGTATCAAAACTTTGTATGTTTATCTACTTATGATTAAAATTGTGTTTGAATACGAGTGTTTATTTAAAAGTTATAGCATGTTTTAATCAGGGTAATCATTTATGGACACCCTATATTACGCTGTATTGAGCGCGTCATTTTTACCTCCGAGGAGATCAAGGTATTATATGACTACCAAACATTTGGAGTTTCGAACATCTCGGACGTAACTTACCCACCATCCTAAAAGAGCTTTGACAAAGTAAATTTAGGCGTTTTTCAAACAAAGCTGTAGGTCTCCTCCGTCACATGACCTTCGCCGTTACGAAGGAACGTAAACAATCTCAAACGTTATTATTATTATCATTATGTTAAATAAAATTTTTCCTGTAAACATCGGCAGAGGAGAAGATTGTAGACACCAATCGACCAGGGAAGTATTCCGAGGTGAACGTTAGGCAGGAGACGGAGTGCTGGAATTCTCGTTTCTCCTGTCACTGCCCCTTTAGCCGATCTTTTTCCGTGTCTCAACTGTCTCATCTACCTTGTGAGCAGTCCAGCATGCTCTCACACACACTTCTCCCTCTCTTCTTTCCTACACATACACGCATTTTACACACTACACAATCTTTTCAAAATTTATAAAAAAAAATAGCATCGTGAGCCTCGGAGACCTTGATTTTGGCCCTCTTTTATAAAGGTGGGCATTTTTGCGGGCACCCACCCTTGGCCCCTCCTTTCTACATAAAAAAAGAACCATCCGTAATCATCCTGACTCACACTAGTCCGCACGCGATCGACTTTGGACTTGGGTTGCTAAGACTTTCCCGATATAAAGAGCCTGCGAGTAAGATTTACACCTTGAGGTCCGGATTCAGAACCTACTTCAAGAAATCTTACGAGGTAAAGTTCGGTACATGATCTTTAATATAGTATCTTCTCACTCAATGTCATTCCATTTCAAGAATTTTTTTTCAAGAATGAGATTCTCACTCGTGCATTTTTCAACGGAGGCAATTCTTAGGTCGAACCATTCTCATTCTTACTGTACGATTTCCCACTCCAAGTTAGATTTTTTATACAAAATACCCTTCGGGCATGCAATTGCTTCTCGCCACTCTCTTTAGCCTTTCTCAAATCATGGAACTCTTTTCTCAAATTTGGAATTTATGCGGCGGCAAGTGATATATTGAGTCGTTCATACTTCCTCGGTGTTGTGCCACCACGAGAGTAAAGAAAATCTCTATCAGTGAAGCTCCCTGTATCTATCCCCGTGTACTCATGACCTCGTCTCTTATGGAGAATGAGAGTTTTTCGTGGGTATCAACCGCTGTTGCTACGGCGAATTTAAGAGTCTTCTAACTTTGAGGTGTTTATGCTGCAAATGATTAAAAATAGGTTGCTCAGTGGTTGCCCGTGCTATGTGGGGCACAATGCAACGAGAGAGAGAGAGAGAGTTAAACAAACTCCTACAGGGTTAGGTTATAATACTACCTTCAAAATATTTATCAAATCGATTCTTAAATCAGTGTACATGTGTGGACAGTCTTAAACCGTGAGTGTATTCAAAATTTTGTCCAGCTTGTTTTTAAACATGTTTACATTTTGGCTTGAACCAACCTCTGTGGGAGGTTGGTTCCAGATATTAACTATTTTATAAGAAAAGAAATTACCGCGGATGGAGGTACTCGTAAAGAGAGAGAGAGAGAGAGAGAGAGAGAGAGAGAGAGAGAGAGAGAGAGAGAGAGAGAGAGAGAGAGAGAGAGAGAGAGAGAAGAGAGAGAGAGAGAGAGAGAGAGAGAGAGAGAGAGAGAGAGCCTGAAAGATCCAGAATCGGTACCTCAGCTGTGGACTTGTCCTTGACATCAATCAAATAACTTTTTGAAGAATAAATAATTAATTAACGTAACTTTTCTTTTCATAACTTTCATTTCTTCATTCTCTCTTGGACAAAAAAGTACTTTCGGTAAACAAAAGTTTGCCAAACTTTCGATAATAAAAAGGTGGAAAGTACTTTTTTATGGACTTTCATGCCAAAACTTGATTTCCAATTTTCTCTCGCAATACTTTTTACGCCAAAAAATCTACACAGTCGTCAAAGAGCCCCTTTAAGAAAAGCAATAATATATATATATATATGCGCCTCGGTGGTGGTGGTGGTGGTGGTGGTTAGCGTCGCTAACTACGAATCCATCGGCCCCGGGATCGAGACCCGGTGACGGCAGGTGGCGCGCAGCAAAACCCAGCTGTTCATCCTTCCATTGGTTGGTAGATAAATAGGTACCCTGGATAGCCTAGTGGTTAAGACGCTGGGCTGCTGGTGGGGCGTGGTTCGGATTCCACGTTAAACTGTAGGTCTACGGTGAAGAGACAAGCTTGACCTGCGTCAGAATGAACAATTCGGGCGGAAGCTAACCAAAGGTTTATATATATATACAGTGGTGTAGTGCTAAATAAAGAAGTGAGGGAACGCATTTTGAAAGTGTTACTCAGATGCGGGGGGGACAATGGCGAGCGCGGCGAGCCCATACAGCTGGGGTCCGGGGGCACTGTAAGCCCCCAGGGAAATCTTTTGAAATCTGACCAATTTCAGGGATATTTTGAGGTCATATGCACTGGATATTAGGATATATTCCAAGGTTGAAGATGCAGTATTTCCAGTGTCATTAGATATACGACATCCAGTACGATAAAAATAACTAACAACTGGAATGATTAACTGAAAAAAGTTAACAACTGGTACGCCGTGGTGACTGTTTTCACCAGATCTTTATAGGCTAGCATTGCCTCAGTCGAAGCTAAAAGAAATGAAACCGTTAATGATTCTTTCTTATATTCTTCTAGGGGTGGGAATTAAAATTTCATGACATTAGAGATTTGTAAGTTCGGATTTATTTGAAATAGTGAGGGAACGCCGTTCCGTCTACCAAAAAAAGTAAGGGAACGCCGTTCCCACAGCACTACACCACTGTGTGTATATATATAATATATATATATATCGTAAAATTCGGTGTACAAGTCGACATGGTGTATAAGTCGACCCAAGATTTTGTGTTAAGAAATTCGTGTTTCAAGATATTTCCTTTGTATAAGCGATCCCCCATCCTCCACTAACCAACCAACCATTCATTCAAAAAATGTGGGATTAGTAATCAAATGGATGGGATGGAACTTGAAGATGATTTGTTGTGGAGAGATAGTGATAACGAAGAAGATGCAGTAAACAATTTAAGCGATTCCAATTCAGATTCGATACATATGGCGACCTTGATCCTAATCCTAACTAAATTTTTAAAGTTTTTTATTGTCTTTTAACCTTTTAACTGTGTTTTAATAAATAAAGTGTAATTCAATATCTGTATTTGAGCTCATCCTTGATCATGTGCACCAGTTTACCTCTCTTGGATTAAGGTTCTGATTTCATACTTGTTGTATAAGTCGACCCTAAATTTAAAGATATTTTTTAAGGCTTTAAACATCGACTTATACACGGAATTTTACGGTATATATATGTACAGGGGGAGGGGGGGAGAGGGGAGAGGAAGAGAGAGAGAGAGAGAGAGAGAGAGAGAGAGAGAGAGAGAGAGAGAGAGAGAGAGAGAGGAGAGAGAGAGAGAGAGAGAGAGGAGAGAGAGAGAGAGAGAGAGAAGAGAGAGAGGAGAGAGAGAGAGAGAGAGAGAGAGAGAGAGAGAGGAGAGAATTTCCTGTAGAATTTTCCACGTACTGTAACATCTAAGAATGCAGTGGAACTGCCACAAGCAAAGTTAACACTGAATACAATAACAGACTGTACATAGATGAAGCAAATAACAGAAATGTGCATTAGCCGCACTTAGGAGCTCTAAATATGCTCTATAAAAGGCAAGGAAGTTGAATGGAGCATGGTGAAACAGCGGTAAATATTGTCTTCGCTCGAATGAACCTTTAAACCGGGGCTCCTGGATGGGTGGGGGGGGGATCGGTAGGAGCGCTGACTCTGAAGCACGAGAAAATGGGGGAGATTCGAGTCCTACTAACTCATAGTTTTCACTTTAATGCCTTTTCACATTTTCATAAAACAAATTATTCGTGATAACGATATCACAGACAATTTGAAAACTTATTTACACTATGTATGAGGAGTGTAAAACTATTGTAGTCAGGTGGCGCGAGAGTATCGTGGGTGTGTGTGTGTGTGTGTATATATATATATATAAGAGAGAGAGAGAGAGAGAGAGAGAGGAGAGAGAGAGAGAGAGAGAGAGAGATAGAGATTCACATGAAGGCAATCGATTTTGTGGATTGCAGAATGCTTTTCGGAAGGGACTTAATGGATTCCCAGAAAATTACACATTGGAGTCAAGAAAGGCTTTCGGATATTTCGCGAGACAAACATTTTGGCCGACGAAGCAATCTGTCGACGAGTGGAGGAAGTTTTTTCCGAACGCGAAATATTTCGATGAAAATACTTGTTTTTCTGTAAACAAAAACATAGCGAAACAAAATGACATAAAAGGACTTACATTTTCGATGACAAACCGAAATGAGAGAAACGAAATATCTGTGAAATAATGTGATAGTTATTTTTTATTTCTCTAAAATTTCTAATATTTATTTTTATCTTTGAAAATAAATCTTGGATCACCTGAAGATCAGGGCCCCCATGTATTCTGTTTTTTTTGCTTTACAGTACCAAAATAATAATCAAATTAAATTGAATGCCCGGTTAGGTCAACTGTACGCCCTTGACGATTGGTTAGGTTAAGTCGTGATATTTCGTTAGTTTTAACGAAGATATCATTTGGTAATTGAGGCGGGGCCCTGATCTTCAGGTGATCCTAAATCTTAGTTTAAAAGTTAGATTACGTTTGGTAAAGTTAAGGTAGACTAGCTACGATTAGACAAGGAGAAATTGTTTTTTTTTCGTAAATTTGACTGAGGGAGGTGCCGCAACATCATGCAGGAAAATTGGCACTGGAGAAAAATTTCTAGATAATAAATAAATAATAATAATAATAATAATAATAATAATAATAATAATAATAATATAATGTTTGGATTTGTTGTTTATGGATTTTGGATAACTTTTGAAAGTTTCTGTATTTCTTCGTAATGGCAAAGGTCATGTGATGGAGGGGACTACAGCTTTACGTGAAATTCAAATCAACAACGGGGTCACTAGATCATTTGAACTTAGAGGACGGTCACCCATCGAGTCAATAAACAAACTTAACATCAGTTAAACTCGCTAATCTAAAGGGAAGTAGTTGAGGAGTACGAGGATCAAAGTGGACACCTCACGCTACATTTGGTGCCCAGCATTTTTCAATACTCTAGACAGTGGGTCTTAACCGGGGGGGGGCGCGCCCTAGAAAACAGGAATTTCTCTATTGTATTTGTTATTCTCTTAACGAGGAGCATGGGCTAATATTGAGAAGTTATTGAGAATGTTATTTTGATTGAAGGGGGGCGTGGAGGGAAGGACCAATCTAGAGGGGGGCATGGTAGTAAAAAGGTTAAGAATCACTGCTCTAGACCTTCCAAAATATCATTCCAGAGGGCAACCCTCTGAGATCAGCGTACTTCATCCGAAATTTTGACTTATATTAGGCCAGATGTTATCTTTTTGCATATCTTTATCACTATCTTATTTTGTGTTTCAAATTTCGCGCAATTCATTACAATTCCTAAATCTTTTGTTTTAGAGTTTCTCTGAATTTCCTGTCCATTTGGGTATAGTATTCCATGGATTTATGTCCCCCTCCTTCCGTACTTAATAGTTTGAAATTTCTTAGTGTAATTCCATATTATTGCCTTCAGACCAATTGTAGATTCTGTTCATGTCTGTTTATAGAGATCCTATATCCTCTGGGTTTCTTATTCTTTACTAATTTTCATGCATCGGCGAAGGATGTTACTGTCACTCGTAACTTCATCATCTATATCACTTAGCAGATTATGAAGAGTAATGGAGCTAATACTGTTCTTTGTGGTACTGAGCTAAGGACCTCTTATTCTGATGAAGATATCCTTGAACTGTAACGACTTGCTGCGCTCACTAAGAAAAATTATATACCCATTTTCTACTTTTCCCATATATCTCAATTTATGTACCATGATTCCATGGTCACACTTGTCGAACACCTTGGTAATGTCTGTGTATATCACATCATAGTTTTCATTGTTTTCGAGTGCATCAATAATGTTAGTGTTCCATTAGTTATGATAACCAACATAGGTTCCGGTCAGGGAAGATCATGCCTATCATTAATTTTTCGAGTTTCCAAATGTCGTAAATTTGTTCTAACTATTATTTCAAATATGTGGTGAGATGAGATGTAACGACAATGGCCTATAGTTTTTAGCCTCGAATCATCTCCTCCTTTATATATTGGAACTATGTTCACTCTCTTCAAAAGGATGCTCGGTATTTCTACCGTATCTAGCGATCGTCCCATATCCAATTTAGGGGATTAGCAATTTCATTCTTGCAGTTTTGATTTGTGGCATTCCATTTATCCGGGCCTGCTTGCCGAGTGTGTTCTTAGCTTCCTATAGCTTGTGTGATATCATCTGTTGTGAAGTCAAAAGTCCGTTGCACTTTCCCCTTGTACGAGTAGTTCTTCTTCAAAGAACACGTTTCTATCGCATATCAGTTTGTCAGTTTTTTGGATACTGAAAGATGATTCGTACTGAGCTCTTAATATTTCGGATACTTCTTTTAGATCATAGGTTAAAACATTGTTTTCATTCCTCAAAGGTCCGATAGTCGCGTGATATTTCGTCTTCCTTTTTGCAAAATTATAAAGTATTTTGAGTTAACCTTTATCGCTTCTATAGCGTCATCTTTTTCCTTCTTTGTATGGTGGTTCTCAGTTTGACCTTGCATGACGCAATCTCTCCAGTTTATCATTTAATATTTTTCTGATGTTGTTGGCTTTGCAGTTTCTTATACAGTATATGACGCGTTCGGTGGAGAAGGGGCGAACGCAACATTTTCGAATTATGCCACAAAATGCAGTTAAAGTTTGTAAACTTTAAACCTTTGTATTTTTCCGGTTTATTGAAATGTTGTATGAATTTGAACACATATTTGAGTAAAATATTGTTTTGTAATATGTCGATATAATGAAACGCCAAGAAATTTTACAATATTATTTATTGATAGCTTCTGATGTTAACTGGTGTAATCCATTATTTGGTCCTCTTCGTCGAATGTTGTATTACCTGCTTCAACTGTTTTGGTTTCTTCCAGTTCCTTTAACAATCGTGTATAATAGTTCACTGCAGTTGCAGGCATTAGGTCTGATAATTCTTTGAGATCTTTTATTTTTTCCTTAGTTATTGGCAGCAATTGGGAATACTTTGGTTGCAGTGTCTGCTGGGTTAGATTGAATAAACTGACACTGTAGGATTTTTTCCCTTTCTGCAGTCTGACGGGATGGCTATTATCTGCGGTTGTGCGGTATGCAGTAGATATTACGTAGCCTTCTTTGTGTTGAAAGTCAAATATTAACTTTCTTGCATCTGTAAATTTAGTAGTTGTTGATTTCCTAATGACAATGCACGTTTTTAGGACGTCAAAATCGAGAAAATCAGCCTGTTTCATTTCTACAACTAGGAAGCGCTGCGAAACGGCTGTAGTTATGGCCGTAACATAATCTTTTTTGGTGTAAATAATATTGCTGTAATTATTTTTTATATTTGTTCAATTTGGCCAAATTGAGCATCAAAGGGCATTGTCGAGTGACCAGAAAGTAGATAGATGTGTTCAATGTGAAGCAATGATGCGGAGTGAATTTCTCTGAGATACATTAAAACCTAAATTTTACCGTGAAAGAGTGCAGACTAATATCTAATTTTTTGCATAGATAAAGCAAAGGTTTTAAAGGATAATTATACGACAAAAAACGAATTTTTCGAATTTTGTGGCGTTCGCCCCTTCTCCACCGAACGCGTCATATGCGCCTCGGTGGTGTAGTGGTAGGACGAAAATCAGGGGTTGCAAAACTATTTCTTGATGACATATATACGTCATCATTATATATATATATATATATATATATATATATATATATATATATATATATATATATATATATATATATATGTGTGTGTGTGTGTGTGTGTGTGTGTGTGTACTTGCTTCTTTTCCCAAGCGTGTAGCAAGTTCCTAAAACCCATTTCCATCACTGGTCGCTGATTACGAATCCATCGACCCGGGAACGAGATCCGGTGACGGCAGGCGGCGCGCAGCAAAACCCAGCTGTTCATCCTTCTACACAAAAAAAATTGGTTGGTAGATAAAAGGGTACCCTGGGTAGCCTAGTGGTTAAGACGTTGGGCTGCTGCTGGTGGGGCGTGGTTCGGATTCCACGTTAAAGTGTAGGTCTAAGGTGGAGTGACAAGCTTGACCTTCGTCAGAATTCGGGCGAAGCAAACCCAAGGTATATATATATATATATATATATATATATATATATATATATATGAATGATATAGAATATAGATGATCATTTTAACCCCTTAAAACTTCACAAATGGACAATCTATATACAAAAAATTGACTGAAAATCCGATTCAAAGGAGAGAGAGAAGGGCCAAACGATTTTCCTCTCTCTTTCTCTCGAAAAACAAGTGCTGCAGATGTGAGGAATGAGAGGCATATAAGCACCCCAAAATGAATAAAGAAAGAAAAACAAGAAAAACGAGAAAAACAAACTCGAAAAGTGGTGAGCAAAACTCAAAAACGCCGAAGATGCCACAACATCAAAGAATATGGTGACAAATAAATTTGTGACCTTCTGCAGCGTCACATATTGAAAAGAAAACCGAAACCCAAAGACAGAAGAAGGAGAAGAAGAAGAAGAAATTAAAGCACGAGAAGTAATCCAAAGTATTCCTTTTCTTTCGTGAAAAATAGAAGAACAAAACAAAATTGGGAGATTATCGGAACTTCTCAGAAAGGAAGACAACTCCTTAACGAACAATTCCAAACAAATATCCAGAATTACAAACAAACCAATATCGGGCCCTCCTCACAGACTCAAAATAAAAATCAATATATAGTATGTATATATATGTGTATGTATATATTAGTGGTGGACCGGATGTCAGTTTTTCAACATCTGCGGATGCGGATCTTTAATTTCAATATCCGCGGATGCGAATGCGGATATTTAGTTAATCTATCAATATAATATAGAATTATGAATGTATGACATAATTTTTCAAATTTCGTGATATTACTATTATGGCAGGCAATGCATAAGAATTAAAATTAATATTAATGTTTTCATTATGATAAAAATAATAACTTTCTCAAGAGTTTCAACCACAGAAAATTCAATGAAACAAGTTTCATTCAATTTTCTGTGTTACCACCTATTTATAGTTTGACGTTTAGTTATTTGTTTGTTCATTAATAATTAATACTTTACATGAAATGTGCATGACTGGGCCTTATAAGCTACTTTATAAGCTAATTTAATTGTAAATTGCATAATTTATTAGAGGTAATATCCGCATAACATCCGCAGTCAGAAGTGCGGATGCGGATGCTAAAAATGATGCGGATATCCGGTCCACCACTAATATATATATATATATATATACACACACACACACACCTTTCAACCTTTCAAATGTTCTGCGCAATGATTCCTCATCTCGAGTTGGCCTGGTGAAGCCTGGTTGGCCCTCCTCTCGAGATGGCCTGGTGAAGTAGTGAGTTGGTTTCTTCTACTCTCCACCTCACACAGCCAGGTACGCCAGGCTTATCGGGGATTGTTCTAAGCCAGGCGTCTAATCTTCTTTTGAAGATGCCGATCGCAACACCACTCGTGTTCCTTAGGTTTTTGGGCAGCTGATTAAACAGTTTCGGTCCTCTCACAACAAAACTATTTTCTTTCAAGGTTAAGGATGTTCCCTGTCTCGCTTTTAATTTGGGAATACGCCACACTGTAGGGCGTGTCAATTTTGTCAACTTTTTTCAAATCAATTTTGGTAGTGAAAATATAGTCTTTTCATGTCAAAACTTGAAATTGGCCAACCAAAATGAAATAAAATAACCCTTACCTACATCAATTTTACCTTAAAGTTTCAGAAATTGACTCCTTTACTAAATAATAGGACATAAATTGATTAACTATTCATCTGTCACAGAATTATCCCACTGATCGTATATGGAGTGTTTTCAAGGTCATATAGTTGTACAATGTACAAGTCACAACATGAATAGATCTGTCCCTCACCCCTCACTCTCAGTTGCCTCTTAGATGTCATAGACGGTGGTTTGCTGTTATTGCTCTTGTACCTACTTCATAGTTATTCTACTAGACGAATACTACAGTTTAACTGTAAGTATGGATTATTGATTATTACAATTATTTATTATTATCATATTCTCCTGTCTATGTTGTAATCCCATGAAATATTTTTTTATTGAATTTTAGAACATCGAATAACTAAACTTTGAAACATCGTAATTGATATAAAATACTTAAATGTTTTTCTTTCTTTTCAGATATTCCTAAGATGCCAAAATTGAAGACAAGATGTCACTCGTCATGCCACTTGAGCCTGTTAGTCGGTACAGGCAAGAAGCTTCCCGTATCAGAACTACCAACAGTGCGAGACATGCTGAGACTAGGGTTACTCCTTCGTAAACAAAATACAAAGGATAGAAGGAACTACACAGAGAAAGAGCTCATAAGGGACATGATTCCCCCTCTTCTGCATCAGTGGAAAAAAAGGGAGCGCCGACAATTGAGCGCATCGACAATTGAGCGCAACGACAATTGAGCGCTAAATGTTGCCTAAAAGAGACTAACCAACCAACTCCCTACAAACAAGTTTAGCTTGTCGACCCTTCTTAAGTTATGGTCAGTGTCTCTTCTCGCGTCACTCTGTTTAAAAAGGTTAGTTTCACTCCAAGGTGTTTTTGCATTTTTAAATTTATTTTGTTTTTACTCCACTATTGTATTTATTTTTTTAGTCCATGTTATATTAGCGGTATAAATATTTATTTATTGCATTTCTTTATCTTTATTACTGTGCTTTTATTTCACTTTTTACGGAAAAATGTTAAAATGCATTACATCAAATGTTTAAATAACTTAAACCAGCCAAGTAAGCTAACTGTGCTCTTAAGATAGAATATTTATATATTTTTTAAAACTTCGTTCTTTTTATCCCACACAGCATGGAACGGATAACGTCGGAGAAAGGAAAAACGAATATGTTATATGAAGGATATTCATATCGAATGGACAGAGTATTGGCTTCTGGTAAAGAGTCATGGCGCTGTGTCAATGCTCATTGCAGAGGTCGTATTTACGTCATTGAGGATGAATGTGCAACTGCAAATGAACATAACCATGTCCCCAATCCAGCAAAGTCAGCCGCAACTGCATCCGTATCGCAACTTCGGGAAAGAGCAGCTACATCGAATGATACGCCTCGTCGAATAATCACAGAAACAAGTCAATTTGCCTGCTGAATCAATCGTCGTCCTCCCAAAGTATTGCTCTCTTCAGCGAACTGTACGTCAACGCAAATGTAAAGGTGATCCAATTCCAGCACCAACCAAAGTTGCAGATATTTCAATACCTCAACAACTTAGTTATATGTATTCTGGAGAAAAATTCCTTGCTCATGATTCTGGTGCTAATGACCCTGATCGATTTTTCATATTTTGTACTCCTGAAAACTTGACATTAATCAAAGAAAACAAAAATTGGTTGGCAGATGGAACGTTTAAAATAGCCCCACAGCTGTTTTATCAGCTTTATGTAATTCACGTAATTTATAGAGGAAATGTCCTTCCTATGATTTACATTTTGCTTCAGAATAAATCAGAGGAAACATATCGTCGTGCTCTGAATCAAATTCTTCTAATGGACGAAGCAATCGCACCCAACACCATACTGTGTGACTACGAAAAGGCCTTTCATAATGCTGTGTGTGTTCAGTTTTCAGTAATGCGCATGTGGTAGGATGTCTGTTTCATTTAGGCCAGGCTGTTTGGCGGAAGATTCAAGCTCTATCTTTGGTACAACTGTATGGTACCAACGAAGAGATACGTAGTTTCTCCAAAATGTTGGTTGTTTTGGCCTTTGTTCCTGCAAGTGACATCATTGATGTATTCGAATCATTACAAGACATAATGCCTGAAGAGCTTGAAGATTTGTTGATTTACTTCGAGGACACGTGGATTGGTAGACCATTTAGGAGAGGCAGGAGAAATCCTCTGTTCCAGCCAACAGTGTGGTGTTTACGATCGTGTCCAATGTGAGCACCCTCGAACAAACAATTCAGTTGAAGGTTGGCATCGAGCGATGCAAATGTCATTCGGTCATTCCCATCCAACAATTTATAAGCTTATAGATATCCTGAGACTTGAGCAAAGTCACACACAAAATAAAATTGTGAGACTAGATTCTGGACAAAAGGATAAATCAAAACACAGCAAGTATATTCGAACAAATAAAGCCATTATTGACATTGTTAAGGACTACAGAAACAGACATTGCTTCGATTATCTCCGTGCTATAGCTTATCATATAGACCTTCAAAAGTAGGGAATTCTTGTTTTACTTATTTTAATAAAATTTTAATAAATTCTAATGTAGTGTTTTATAACGGCTATTTATTTCATCTTTTGACCAATTGTCGTTGAGTTCAATTGTTGCTGCGCTCAATTGTCGGCCCACGGGAAAAAAGCTAGTGTGTTATTCAAACCACCTGTACTCAATCAGTATAGAACTATTGAGCTAAAATTAACAAAGCTGTGGCACAAAGCAGTTAAGACACCATTTGGTAAAGGAAAACTAGCAAAGAAAAATAAATTTCTGCACACACTTGATACTCTTCTTGACATTTTTAACTGCCAGTGTCCCATAGAGTTGTGTTCTGAAGCCAATTGTTCTCCCTCATGCAGAAGAGAACCTCACCCTCACATTGATTGTCGCTGTTCTCGTGAGAAGAAGATCCCTGTTTTGGAGCTGGCTTTCATAAAGGCGCAGAGAACAAAGGTAGGAGGCCAAGGAAGTATGCAGATTGGTTCGGCAGATTATTCAGAAACCAAAAAACAGATTGTTATTGCTAAGAAAAAAGAGAAAATCCGAGAGAGGGAAGAAAGGAAGAAAAAGAAGAGTGAAGAAGCCACACAAAGAGAAGAAGAGCTCTATCAAGAGGTTTCTCACTTCTTTGAAAGCTCTTCAGATGAACAGAAAGAAGCAACATCAGATGATAGCTCCAAAATGCCATCTGAACCTTCGCCGAAGAGAATGAAATGCAACACTAAAGACATCTCAAACATTGCCCTTGCCAGTATTCGCCACCATACGGGGCTACGAGAAACTGCAGAGATTGCCACTGCCGCTTGGATAGATGCAGGCCTCATCAGCCGAGAGGATACATCCTTAGTGATAGATCATCATAAGATAAGAAGAGGTAGAGGGAATGGAGAGAAAGTTTCCAGGTCTCATCAAAGAAGAACACTACTGTGTTCCGAACCTGGTGGCCGCTATTTGTTTCACTTTGTTCCTGAAGCAGAAGTAGAAGGCAAGAAACATGCAGAGGCAATTGCTGATCAAATAATATGTTGGCTTCAAGAAAGAAGACTTGACAGTTCACTGCAAGCCGTTGGTGGAGACTCAACTGCGATGAACACTGGATGGCAGGGCGGTGTTATGACGCATTTAGAGAAAAAACTTGGAAGAAGGCTTGTTTGGATCGTATGTGATTTGCACACAGGGGAACTACCTCTTCGTCGTCTCATCCAGGAACTTGATGGTCCTACAAAGAGCAACAACAAGTGGTCAGGCCTCCTTGGCAAGATGCTAGATAAAGCAACGGAATTAGAAATAAATACAAAATTTCCAAAGGTCGAAGTAGGCCCTCCCCTTCCAGTGTTGTCTGAAGAAGTTATCAAAGACCTCAACACGGATCAATCTTACGCTTATCGTATTGTTCAAGCAATCAGATCAGGAGAGTTGCCTCAAAATCTGGCTCTCTTGGAGAGTGGACCTATAAGTCACAGTCGTTGGTTAACTACAGCGATTCGTTTCTGCAGGATTTGGATTTCCAAACATGCACTGAAGGGCAAAATGCTACAGAATTTGATGTTGATTGTTGAATTTATTATTGGGTTTTATCTTCCTCACTGGTTCAATGTAAAACTTAATCCAATGTGGATGGAGGGGTCCAACCACATCTTGTTTCAATTACAGCTACTGAGAACCCAAAGGAAAGTAGTGGTGGACATCGTGTTACCTGTGGTGAGAAGGTACGCTTGGTATGCTAGGCCAGAGGCAGTTTTGCAAGAAATACTCTGCAGCCAATGTACCAAAGAGCGAACTGAGGCTGTGGAAATCATTCTAAAGCTTAGAGGAACATCACTAGATGATGACCAGCTGGGAGACTGCTCTGTTCAGACAAGGAAGGTACCTCCGATAAACGTCAATGCCACGAAATTGTCAGAATTAGTTAACTTGAGTTCGGAAGTTTTGGAGCCACCACTGACATGTATAACAAACAAAGATTTAACACAACTTAAAGAGGCCCCAATGCAAGTGCCAAAGTGGCCTTCTCACACTCAGAGTGTGAAGAGATGTGTGAAAATGGTCACAGAGGCAGCTAGTCAAGTTTACAGTCACGAGAGGCGAGAAGGCTACATCAAAGCGCAAGTAGCAAGCTGAATGCTGATGTGAAGGAACCGCAGCAAAAAGGACATGACTGCATTGGTTACTTTCAAATACTCTCTGAATGATATCTTATTGCCACTTTAAATGTTGATAGGATGTTTGCGCACATTTGTTATTTTGTTACGAATTTACGGAAAAATGGAATTTTTGAATTAAAATTGATGTAGGTAGGAGTTATTTTTTATTGTTTTTGAAGCAAGGATATTATTTTGTATGTCAAATGATTACATTAAATTGCTACCAAATCACATGATTTTCAATTTAGTTATTTCACCCCCAAAATTGACACACCTTAACGCCACAGTCTTCCTTTTCTACTTTCCACCGTTGTTTGGGGAGTTACAGGGTTCAGAGTAAGATTAGGGACCAGTTCTCCATTATTTTCCAAGTGTAAATAATGGTGTATCTCTCTCTCCTCCTTTCGAGTGAATATACTGTAGGTTTAATTCGCGTAACCTTTCCCAGTAATTTAGTTCTTTGCACCCTTTGATCTTGGCTGTGACGCTTCTCTGAATCCTTTCTAGTTGTCTAATGTCTTCTTTTTTATATGGGGATGTTAGGACCGAGCAGTATTCCAATTTGGGTATGATCAGTGTTTTCAGTAGAGGAATCATTATATTCTTATCCCTTCGTTTAAAGGTTCTCAGTACCTGCCCAGTTACTCTCTTTGCTCTGTTTACTGCTATCTTATTTTGTGTTTCAAATTTCGCATCATCAGTCATTACAACCCGAAAGTCTTTTGCTTTAGAATTTCTCTGAATTTCTTGTCCATTTGGGATATAATATTCCATGGATTTTAGGTCCTCTCTTTTTTCGTACCGTAACAGCTGAAATTTCTGTGTTAAACTTCATATTGTTGTCTTCCGTCCACTTGTAGATTCTGTTCATGTCTGTTTGTAGAAATCCTATATCTTCAGAGTTTCTTATTTTTCTACTGATCTTGAGTCATCGACAAAAGATGTTACTGTGCTGTCTCTGGTAACGTCCTCATCTATGTCAGTTAGGATGATTATGAAGAGTAGTGGAGCTAATACTGTTCCTTGTAGTACTGAGCTGAGGACCTCTGATTCTGATGAAGTTGCTTCTTGTACTGTAACGACTTGCCGCCGCTCACTAAGGAAATTATATATTCATTTTCCCTACTTTTTCTGTTATTCCCATATATTTCAGTTTATGTATTATGATTCCATGTCACACTTGTCGAACGCTTTAGCAAAGTCTGTGTATAGTACATCATAGTTTTCATTACTTTCAAGTGCATCAATAATAATGTTGTAGTGTTTCATTAGTTGTGATAGGCATAATCTGCCTGACCGAAACCCATGTTGATTATTTATCATTGAATTTTTTCTGAGTTTCCAAAAAGGCAGATTTTCTGTCTAACTATTCTTTCAAATATTTTAGTGAGACGAGATGTTAGCGACACTGTCCTATAGTTTTTGCCCTCGGATCGATCTCCTTTATATATTGGGATTTGGGACTATGTTCTATATATATTTAACCCTTTAAGCCCTGAATTTTTTGTTATGAATGCGTGTATTTGAAACGTTAGCAATTTGTACCTTTCGTCCTTAAAGGGATATATATATATATATATATATATATATATATATATATATATATATATATATATATACTTTGTATAACTACTTATGGCAAGAGAGCAACTCGCTCCTCCACCAAGCCAGGCCTAGCGGCGGGGCCACCAGCTTGACCGTGTGAAGAGAGACCGACGCACGAAACTGCAACGAGGTATATATATATATATATGTTTGGTTGAATAATCGACTAAAATTTCTTGTCAGGGCGCTCTCTTTTATAGCTCATTTCGGAGGTTTTCCCGCAGTTTGGCGTCCGTGTACTCACGGGATTGGTCAGTTTCGTTCGTGTAACTTGATGATTCGTTCTTGCCCGGTTCGCTGATTGTTTATTTTCGGGGAAGTCTCTTTTATTATTAAGGCTTCGATGATATGAAGTCTTTTCTTATCCCTTATTTGTGTTACCACCTTTGTCGCTTCCACTATCTGTTGTCTGGTCAGGTTTATTTTGTGTATGTTCCACATGTGATCTTTCGGACTTTCTTCTTGTATGTGCATTGTTAGCCTTCTTGACAGTGTTGGTGTATTCAACCAAACATGTTTGAAGGAAAAGCTGTTCCCCAAATATACGGATATAAGTATATACAGTGTGTATATGTATATATATATATATATATATATATATATATGGGAATGAACTCAGAATGGTCCCCTGAGTTTTTTATGATACACACAGACAGTGCATGGAACAAGGAACTCTTCTGGGATAATTAAATCCACTATAGTCCGAATAAGTAATGGTAAATGACAAATACCATAGTTTTTCTTTTTCATGATGCTAGCCCGACGCGGGCAACGGGTCACTCGCAAAGAGGTCCCATAAATATAGCTTCCCTCACCAGCTATCTGCAAAGCAGACAGGATCCAGCTTTGGGACATGGATCTAGGGTTTAAAGCAGCCTAGCCCTGCTACATTTAGAACCTCAATATAAGCAAAAGACTCGCTGCCTTCACGTCAGATTGAATACATAAAAGAAAAAGGGGTAACTATTATATTTTTAGCCAAAAACCAAAACTTAAACCTCAACTGGTAGAATTGAGCGTCCACTTTTCAAGGCACATAACATGTCCGTTTCAAGCTGGATCCTGTCTGCTTTGCAGATAGCTGGTGAGGGAAGCTATATTAATTTTCTCCGAGATGGGGTCCCGTCTTAATTGCCCAGAGACTTTTACAACTTACAGGAACATTTTAATTTTAATTTTCTCGGGGATTTTTTTTTTGCCATTTATTTTCTTCTTTTTAAGACTTTCATTTTAATACATTTTTCTTTCACTATTTACTGAAATTCTTCCAAATTTTAGCATTTAAAGTCACTGAAAACATCTTTCATCGATGTCTGTCAGCAAATTGCTAACTTTAAAATTCGCTCGAATTCTTCGTTAAGAGAGAGTTTGTCCTTAAACACACTCTTTCCACGGACCAAAATGAACCAAATTTCTCACTCTCTCCCATTTTTTTATGTAGAAAGGAGGGGCCAAGGACGAGCGCCCGCAAAAAAGCCCCCTTCATAGAGGGAGAAAGACGAAATCAAGATCTCCAAAGCTCAACGATGCCATTTTTTTTTATAAATTTTAAAAAGTTTGTGTAAGATGTATGTGTAGTGAATACTCTTATTTTAGTTTCAAGATAAATGTTAATTTTACCGTCTTGAATTTCGGAATAGTATAAATTCATTTTAAATTAGTTACCCCATTATAATTCAATTGTGAACACATTAATACTAATTTTATGTATATTGTATTATTTTATTGTATGTAAACATAATTAATTATATATCACAATTGTCAGTTAATTATTTATATTCAAATAATTATTTTAATCTAATACCATGTCCATTTTACAAATAAACAATAGAAATCCAAGGGTTATATTTTCCACCTTTGGTACTGTCGCAGTTTCGCCTAACGGACTCAATACGGCTAGTGAGTAATCACTGGTTGGCACTTAACTAGCGGCAGTGCTTATGGCTACATCATCCAGGTTAACCTATACCGGATAGATGCGCTACGGTCCCAAGCCGTAGCTTGCCTAGGCCGACGACGACGACGTAAACCAACAATTGGTGACTCCGGAGTTGGATTCCCCCCTTTTACCCGAACGACTAGGATTAGACTGTAACGTCGTTCGTGCCCATCACCCCCTCACCCGAGCGACTAGGACCAGACTGTAACGTCGTTCGTGCCCATCACCCCCTTCACCCGAGCGACTAGGACCAGACTGTAATGTCGCTCGTGCCCTCTGCCCCTCACCCCTGCCCGTGCGCTCTGTGCCTGCGCTCGTCTCAACCTCCACTCCTTCGTTGGTAACTTGTCGTCTTGCTTGTACGTCAGCAAGCATAGAAGATGCCTGACGACGCTGGTGCCATCTCCCACTTGAGCGTAAAGCTCCCCGTCTTCTGGCCGGGTGATCCATTTATTTGGTTCCACCAAGTGGAATCACAATTCAACTTGGGAAGGATCACCGCTAGCAGGACGAAATACGATCATGTTTTGTCCTCTCTACTAGCGAGCATCATCTCTGAAGTCCGTGACGTCATCGTGCTACTTCTACGAGTGAGGACCCATACAACGATCTGAAGTCTGCCATCATCTGCCGCACCACTGTCTCCGAGCGTGAGAAACTACATCAGTTAATCTCAAAAGAAGAACTTGGAGACCGTAAGCCCACTCAAATGCTGAGGGCTATGCAGTGCGCTCTAGGCGAACGCGCACAAACCTTCGATAAGGACATCTTTAGACAGTTGTTCTTGCAGAAACTTCCTCCATCAGCTCAGCGTGTCTTGGCCACTATGGATCCTGCTACTCCAGTTGATAAACTAGCAGAAACTGCGACAAAGTAGTGGAGATTGACACAGCTCCGGTCAACAACGTGAACACACAATCGGAACGGAGTTGAAAGTGAAAGAGTTAAGTCAACAACTCAACCACGTTTGTTCTCTGCTACAAAATCAACGGCAAAGAAGCCATTCTCGGTCAAGATTTACGAAAGAGGCATCGTTCGAGTTCCGGGAAGATCTGCTTCTATCACTCGAAATTTGGAAAGAAGGCTAGGAAGTGCATCCCCCTTGCAATTTTTCGTCGGGAAACCCCAGCAGCGAGTCCTAATGGCGTCTAGTACTCGCACTGCCAACCTGTTATTCATAAAGGACAGGAACTCTGGTGTCAATTTCTTGGTTGATACCGGAGCGTCAGTCAGTGTATTCCCTCAAAATCTGGTCATAAGCACTCGGAATCTCCGCCTCTATACGCTGCTAACGGTTCACGCATACCCACGTACGGTACTCAGTCGCGTGAACTAAATTGGCCTTCACCGATCCTTCAAGTGGATTTTCATCTGTGCTCAAGTGCAGCATCCCATAATCGGCGCTGACTTCCTCCAGCATTTCAAACTCCTGGTGGATCTTGACAAGCGACGCTTATGCGACCAGGCCACACTGCTTTCTGTTCTTGCCAAACAGGTTGCCCTTCCGGACGCCTCGAACTCTGCACTTTCCCTCGTTCCCCCTAATTCCATGTACCAGTGCCTTTTCCAGCGATATCCAGGAATTCTTCAACCGATGCAGATGGGTGATACCATTAAGCACACCATTACCCATCACATTACAACAAAAGGTCCCCCCGTGTTTGCAAAACCCAGACGTCTTGCCCCGGACAAACTGAAAGCTGCCAAATCGGAATTCCAGCTTATGCTGGATCTTGGGATAATAAGACCTTCCAAAAGCAGTTGGTCCTCTCCCTACACCTGGTCCAGAAGAAGTCAGGAGACTGGAGACCATGTGGGGATTACCGGTTTTTAATTCGACAACCATCCCGGACCGATATCCGGTACCAAATGTCCAAGACTTTACTTCTCTTCTCCACGGCAAATCTATCTTCAGTAAAATAGATCTCGTTAAGGCTTTCCACCACATTCCCGTAGAGCCTTCGGATATTCCCAAGACTGCAGTTTGTACACCATTTGGGTTATTCGAATTTTTGAAGATGCCGTTCGGGCTACGGAATGCTGCGCAAACCTTTCAGAGGTTTATAGATGAGGTCACCAGAGGCTTAGACTTTGTTTATGCCTACATCGATGATTTGCTTGTGGCCAGCTCAACGGAAGAGGAACATAAGGAACATCTTTCACTCCTCTTTCAACGCTTAGAACAATACGGTGTTACTATTAATGCATCTAAGTGTGTGTTTGCACAGCCAACCTTGGAATTTCTTGGTCACACGATTTCGCAGCACGGAATTACCCCCCTTCAGGACAAGTGTGAAGTGATAAAAAATTACCCTATGCCAAGTAATCAGCGTGAGTTACGTCGGTTTCTAGGTTTGGTAAATTATTACCACAAGTTCATTAAAAACTGTGCTAGTGTTCTTGCTCCTCTACACGCTATGATCACACACAAACGCAAGGTAACGAAATTGTTATGGTGTAGCGATAGTTTACAGGCGTTCGACAATGCCAAAAATGCTATCAATAGTGCATTGTCTCTGTCATTTCCTATCAGTGATGCCCCCTAACTCTGACGGTCGATGCATCAGATGTTGCGATCGGTGGAGTGTTGGAACAAACCATTAACGGTCAACAAGCACCCATCGCGTTTTACTCGAAAAAGCTGCAGCCAGCCCAAACGCGTTATAGTGCTTTCGGACGTGAACTTCTTGCTATTTACTTAAACGTGAAGCATTTTCAACATTTCCTTGAAGGCCGAGAGTTTTGTGTTTTTACCGACCACAAACCTTTGGTCACTGTCTTCAATAAAAACAGCTGTAACCACTCTCCCAGAGTCATCAGGCAACTCGATTATATCTCGCAATTTACCACAGATATCCGCCACATCAAAGGTGTCTTGAACACTCCAGCGGATGCACTTTCAAGAATAGAGATTACTTCTGTTACCTTCAGCTCTACACTGTGGAATGCTATTGCACAGGATCAAGATAAGGATACGGAACTACAAGACCTGCTCAGAGAAGACCACTCACTCACTTTCCCTCAAGAAAATGAGTATGCCAGGATTGTCTGTGCCCCTCTATTGCGACGTATCAACAGCTGCTATTCGCCCTTATGTCCCTCCATGTCACAGACAAGCAGTCTTCACGGATCTTCATAAGCCCTCCCATCCTGGTATCCGTGCTTCGCAACACCTGGTTGCCTCTCGCTTTGTTTGGCCCCGATGCGGAAGGATGTCAAACATTGGACCAAAACGTGCCTTGCCTGCCAGCGTGCCAAAGTCCAAAGGCACACCAGGTCCCCTTTGACGCATTTCCGCCCCCATCCCAGCGATTTGAGGTAATTCATGTAGACATTGTTGGCCCTCTTCCAGTGATTCAAGGCCAACGTTATCTGCTCACCTGTCTCGACCGCTTTTCCAGATGGCCTGAAGCCATCCCACTTCCTGATATCCAAGCGGACACTGTTGCAAGAGCCTTTCT
Source organism: Bathynomus jamesi (assembly GCA_023014485.1). Lineage (NCBI taxonomy): Eukaryota > Metazoa > Arthropoda > Malacostraca > Isopoda > Cirolanidae > Bathynomus > Bathynomus jamesi. The sequence goes on from JAJOZX010005323.1 coordinate 223,660, forward strand.
TCATGGATGGGTATCAAGATTTGGATTGCCGACAAAAGTCATCACTGACCAAGGTCGCCAATTTGAGTCTTCGCTTTGGAAGAAGTTTACCAGCTTGTTGGGTACAGTACATGCGCATACCTGTGCGTATCATCCGCAAGCTAACGGCCTCGTCGAACGCTTCCATCGCCAGCTGAAGTCATCCCTTATGTGTCACGAAGACTCCCATTGGATGGATAAGCTTCCACTCGTGTTGCTTGGTATTCGCTCTGCATTTAAGAGTGATCTGAAGACTACAGCGGCTGAACTAGTCTATGGAACAACACTGCGGCTACCAGGTGGCTACTTCACTGCAGGGGATAAGTCATGTGATCCTACGGAATTCGCTCAAACACTTTCCTCTCACATGCAGTCCCTTCAGCCTGTTCCCCCTCGATTGACTAGCCAACAGAACATCTTTGTTTCCCCAGCCCTCCAATCTTGCACCCACGTTTTCGTTCGTGTACCTCTCCCAAAACGGCCTCTCCAATGTCCATATGACGGGCCCTATGAAGTTCTCCGACGTACGCGCAAATCATTTCTCATCCAGCGCGGTTCCAAGGTCGACAAGGTTTCTATCGATCGTCTTAAGCCTGCGTTTTTGGAATCAACCTTAAGCGAGGTACATGTAGCTACCAAAAAGGTCCATGGGAAATCTGTGTCGTTCGGAACTCTTTGAACTTCTCTCTGGTGGGGGAGTGTGTAGTGAATACTCTTATTTTAGTTTCAAGATAAATGTTAATTTTACCGTCTTGAATTTCGGAATAGTATAAATTCATTTTAAATTAGTTACCCCATTATAATTCAATTGTGAACCACATTAATACTAATTTTATGTATATTGTATTATTTTATTGTATGTAAAACATAATTAATTATATATCACAATTGTCAGTTAATTATTTATATTCAAATAATTATTTTAATCTAATACCATGTCCATTTTACAAATAAACAATAGAAATCCAAGGGTTATATTTTCCACCTTTGGTACTGTCGCAGTTTCGCCTAACGGACTCAATACGGCTAGTGAGATAATCACTGGTTGGCACTTAACTAGCGGCAGTGCTTATGGCTACATCATCCAGGTTAACCTATACCGGATAGATGCGCTACGGTCCCAAGCCGTAGCTTGCCTAGGCCGACGACGACGACGTAAACCAACATATGTATCTGTAGTGAGGAATAGAGGGAGAAGTGTGTGTGTGTGTGTGTTTTTGAGAGAATGCTGGACTGCTCACAGGGTAGATGAGACACGGAAAAAGCTCAGCTGAGGAGGACAGCGACGGGAGAAACAGGAGTTCCAGCACTCTGTCTCCTGCCTAACTGCTCGATTGGTGCTCTCTCTCTCTCTCTCTCATATATATATATACAGGAGAGGACGACAAGCTTGATCTTCGTGAAATGAGGAATCATCGCACGGAACATTTGAAAGGTTTAAATGTATATATGTACGAGTATAGTCATAAATGCCCAAGTTGATCGAACATTGTATAAATTTTCGTCCGTGACCAATTTTTACCCAGTTAGTCGAACAGGTTACATATATTATATATTTTCAAATTTGTAATCACTTCCGCTTGTGCTAAAGTAGTAGGTGGGTCGGGGGGTTCTATAAGAAAGTTTAGAGAAAGCGTTTTTTTACCGTATACAATGATTATTTTTTTGAATTTCACCCGCGTTAGGATTTTAATTACAAAATTCGTAGTCACATAAGTCGTCCTCTATGCTTCCTCAGACTTTTACACGCTCTCTGATTTGTTTTAGGTTGTTAACCTAACTTAACTTAACCTAAAAAAAATAGGTCGTACAAGAAAATCCGACTTTTTTACAAAGTTCGACCTAAAATTCTTAAAAAAACGATTTGGGGATTAAAGCATATATATATATATTATATATATATATATAATTTTGTTTTCGAATAAATATTCAGGACTGGCCTTGCGACGACCGTTCAGCATCATCCGTCTTCATTTATGGGATTTGATGAAGGACACAGTTGCTTTCAACTCGTTTCGTAGTGGGGAAAAGAACCGAGACACTGAAAATAAGTAGTGAAATTTAAACTAAAAATGGTGGACTTTTTGTGTACAAAAAAAAATGTATTTATATATATATATATATATACACAGAAGAAGGAAATCGAATTACATAAGACTCAGAGGGAATTTAAACGACGGACCATATGCGAATATTATGAAAGAGGTGCGTGCAAATATGGCTCAAACTGCATATACAATCACCCAACAAAATGCTTCTATATGATGAGGAATAGGAAGTGCAGGTACGGACCAAACTGCAACTTTTTTCACCCTCGTATGTGCAGACAGTCAATTACTGAGAAAAAATGCCTGAACATAGAGTGCCCGTAGTTTCATATAAAGGGTACGCAAAGAAGAGAACGCGAAAGAACAGATCATATTCGACATAGAAGTAATAACAAGAGTAATGAAACATTTTTTTTTAGAAGAAATGAGGATAATAAAAGCACAGCTTGCCCTTCTGACACAGAACGCCGCAAACATATGCACCACAACATTACGCACATCACCCTCCTATTCAACATCACCCACCAATAATACAACAACCACAGTGGTATCACGGGCCGCAACCCCAATACTCCCGAATGCAGCGGCCCAACCAATAACACCAAACAGGAACCGACATTGACCAGGAAACGACCATCATTTAGGAAAATCAAACACGAAGATTAGAAACCCGGTAAATGTATTAGGATTGTATACAAAGTTTTGTCCGATGAATAAACGCTGATATTCTTGTAATTATGAGGTCTATGGCTACTGAAATTCGGTTGATTTATTTAATATATAATTCTCGTGCTTCGAACACTATGCGTAGGCTATGCGTAGGCTAGGCGCTACATAGCGCCTAGCCTACCCAACCGTCAGCCTTCATCATTTTCTTTTCATTCATTTCTCGCTGCATTTATCATTTATTGCTTATTTTTAAGCATGGAATTTGAACGAAGAGACGTACGTAAGCTGATTTATTTCTTCTGGAAACGTGAATGTCACCTGCAATCATAGCAGCAGAGATAAATTCGACACTTGGTGCTGAAACAACAAATGAACGTACATGTCGTCGGTGGGTGGCTCAATTCAAGGAAAACAATTTCAATGTCGATGATAAACCACGTTGTGGTCGACCATCACTGGATTTGAACACAGGTATACAAAACTTTCTGGATACAGAGAAGTATGCTACGACTAGGAGTATTGCATTAGAACTGGGAGTTTGTCACGGAACAATTCAGCAGCATCTTATTCAGATGGGGAAACGTTATTTATCTAATCGATGGATTGCACATTATTTAACTGTTGAACAAAAGGCAAACCGTGAACGAATATGTTTAGAGTTGTTGGAGAAATATGCTGCAAATGATTTCTTGGGACAATTAATTACAATGGACGAAGTTTGGATCTATTGGGACAATGATGGCAGCTATCACCATATGAGTTGGAGAGGAGATGGTGATATCCCAAATGTGGAAGTTCAACGGACGTTGACCATTCGTAAACATCTGCTCTCGGTATACTGGGACTGCAAGGGTGTTCTCCTTTTGGAGGTATTGCCACGTGGACAAACAATAAATGCTGATATTTACTGTCAGCATTTAGATCGCTTGAAGGTAGCAATTCAGCAAAAACGTCGGCGACTAGTTAATGGGGGATACCACCATCTTCACTACCTCCATGATAACGCGAAGCCTCATACAGCTGCTAAAACTGTTCAGAAACTGCGCGATCTCGGTTTTACAGTATTGCCACATCCCCATATTCACCAGACCTCGCACCGTCTGATTTTTACCTTTTCTCCCCACTTAAATCTTCAATTCGTGGTAGGAAGTTCTCATCTGCGGAAGAAATTCACGCTGTTCTAGATGCCTGGATTACCGCTAAACCACGGACATTCTTTGCACATGGCATCAGGAAATTGCCAGGAAGATGGCAAAAATGTATTGCAAATAAAGGCGATTACTTTGAACATCTTTCTACCACTGAAGATTAATTATGTTTGGTTTTATTGAATAAATTTTATTTATCGGACAAAACTTTGTATACAATCCTGGTATACACAAATATACAAGGCCTCTATACGGACCATGCTGCAGACTGCAAATTACAATAGTTGCAAAATTTAGCTACGGAAACCAGTATAGATATCATATGCCTAACGGAAACACACTTACATAAGTGCGAAAAAGGCTGTGAAAACTGCATCGAGAATACTGAAATAGTATTGCTGGACTACAACATATACAGAGCAGATAGAGTGGCTAGACGAGGGGGAGGGTGTTGTATCCACGTGAAAAATACATACACATGTGAAGTAAAGGTAAACAAATCAAACAGCACAGTTGAAGTTATTATATTAGAAGTAAAAGAACTGAACCTAACCATTATGAACATCTACAGACCACCAAACACCACAAAAAGTGAATTCCAATTTGCTACAAATGAAATAGGAACCATAATAAAATTACTTGAAACTCTAGCAACAAATATTCTAATTTTCGGAGATTTTAATTTCCCATTCATATCATGGAAGAAAAATGACGAAGTTATATATGTTGAGTAGTTTCATGGCAACATTACGAAAGATGATAGAACCCAAGCAACAATGATGATAGATATTATGGAACATTATGCCCTTACCGAGGAAATCTGTAAAGCCACGAGAAAAGAGAACGTTTTGGATTTAATCTGGACAAACAGAGCTGGGCAGTATTTAAATACATTTGTATTTAAATACGTATTTAAATACATTTGTGTATTTAGAACTGTATTTATAAATACATTGTTTTTCATGTATTTAAATATAGTATTTAAATACTTTAATGAGTATTTAAATACAATGTATTTAAATACTCAAAATATAAAAATGTAAATACTTTACTGGTTTAATACACGTTCTGTACTAGCACAGTACGACGCGTCGACAGTGTAGTACAGCATGGTTCATGTTTCAACAGTTTGGGAAAACATCCTCTCATAAAAAGACTGTTCCTCCGCCATAACACGACATTACCATCTTTGGCACCGGTAGAGCGAATATTCTCATTCGCGGGAATCACTTTGACTCCCAAAAGAAACACTCTTTCAGACAAAACTTTTGAAAGATTGGTTTTGATCCGCAGCAACCGTGAAATAAAAGAGAATTCGTAAGGTGCCTTATGTTTATGTTTACGTTTTATGTTTACGTTTACGTCTCATCTACTCATTAATTGTTACTCATTTTGCAATGATATGATGAGTATAATATGTCACTGGTTGAACATCGTAAGTTCTAAGTTCTTTTGTTTTTGTTTTGTTCTAAAAAGGGAAATATATAATCGGAAATTAGATTGTACTATTTCTTTATCCTTTATCAAACATTTTATATTGTTGTTACTCATGAATTAGTGAATGCATACCTATGTTAAAATTAGTATGTATTTAAAATGTATTTACAAATGTATTTAAATACAATTGATGTATTTTGTATTTAGTATCTAAATACATTCGTAAAATGTATTTAGTATTTAGTATTTAAATACATTTCTCCCATGTATTTAGTATTTAGTATTTAAATACATTCAATGTATTTATTGCCCAGCTCTGTGGACAAATAACAACGAGATAATAATAAATAAAAAAGTAACGCACACAAAGTTTTCCGACCATAACCTCATCAATATACAATTGAAGTTAGCACCCAGAGGTCCGAAAACGCATCCTAGAGAGGCAGATGGAATATCTGAAGGCTTAAACATAAATTCAAAGAAAGTAAATTCGGAAAACGTAAATAAAGATTTAAAGGAGTTAAATTGGGAATTGCTACTTCACGAGAGAAAACGTAGCGAGCTCGAGAGGAAAATCAGGACACTATTCAGGCAACGAAGACAAACCTTAAAACATCTCCACAGATGCAGAACTAATGCAGAGAGACTCAAACTAGAGAGGAAACTTGGCGAAATAGAAATGGACCTAAAGCAAACATTCATACATAAGACAAACGAAGAGGAAAACAAAGTAGCAGAAAACATAAAAAATAATCCAAAATACTTCTACACGTTTGCGAAAAGGAAAATGCAGTGTAAGGAGAGTATTGGACCGTTGATAGACGGGGAGGCCGAATACACAAATGATCCGAAGGAAATAAGTGAACTGCTTGGGGAACAATTTAAGTCTGTGTTCAGCACCCCTAAGTCCGAGATTGAAGTGGAAAACCCAGATGAATTTTTCGACATGGATACAGATCAACCAAGAACAAATTCCGGCACAAACCTATTAATGGACTTCGAGTTCATGGAAGATGTAATTACGGCCTTATCACAGATGCGAGATAATTCAGCGCCAGGGCCAGACACATGGAGTGCCACATTTCTAAAGAAACGCAGAGTATTGCAAAATTGCTATACTTACTATGGAGGAAATCACTCGACACAGGACAAATTCCACTCCCCTTAAAGAACGTGAACATTGCCCCCCTATTTAAAAGTGGTAACAAAGCAATGCCCCAAATTATCGGCCAGTGGCTCTCACCTCACACCTTATAAAGTGTTTTGAACACATAATTAGAGGCAAAAACTACCTACTACCTACAAGAAAAAGACTTATACAATATACAACCCAAATCAACATGGCTTCAGGGCGGGAAGATCATGCCTGTCACAGCTACTAGACCACCAGGAGAAAATATTAGAAACATTGTGTCGAGGACTAAACATTGATGTAATAATACGGACTTTGCTAAAGCCTTCAATAAATGTGACCATGGAATCATAGCACACAAACTTAAGAATACAGGAATTACTGGAAAGCTAGGAAGGTGGATATTTAATTTCTTGACACAAAGAACGCAAAGAGTGGTGGTAAACGGAGTTAAATCGGAAGTCGTGAGCTCTGTCCCACAAGGGACAGTATTAGCTCCTTTGCTGTTCATAATAATGATTGCAGATATTGATGCAGATATTAAGGACAGTATTGTATCATGCTTCACAGATGACACAAAGATATAAAAGGAAATATTGAACGAAGATGACATAAGAAAATTACAAAACGACATTGAAACATTATTCCAGTGGGCAGAAGACAACAATATGAAGTTCAACGAAGAAAAATTCCAACTTCTAAGATATGGTAATAACAAAGAGCTACAGGAAAAAGGGTACAAAACTATGCAAGCCAAACAGATAACACCAAATCCACAAGTCAGGGATCTTGGAGTAATAATGTCGTCGGATGCGGAATTCAGAGAGCACTATAAAATCAAAATCACAACGGCTAGAAAAATAATGGCAATCATCCGGAGGAGCTTCCGCAGCAGAAAAGCAAACATCATGCTCAAATTATGGAAGAGTCTAGTCCTACCAATAATTGAGTATTGCTCAGTACTCACAAGCCCACACAGAAAGAGAGACACTGCGAACATTGAAGCTATACAAAGGACTTTTACGTCTAAGATAGAAGAGACGGAAGGTGAAGACTACTGGTCTTCACTACAATCCCTACAACTCTACTCTCTCGAAAGAAGGCGCGAGCGCTACACAATAATATACATATGGAAAATACTCGAGGGCTTTGTCCCTAACCTCAGAAATGAAATAGAAACAAACTGGAATGAGAGAAGAGGCAGATTTTGTACGGTCCCAGCTGCTGTGGGACAAGGGGCCAGAAAACGAGGATGTAAAATAGCCTCAGAATACGGGGCCCAAAGCTTTTCAATGTCCTTCCCAAAGAAGTGAAGAATCTCCAGCACACCTACCTGAATAACTTCAAGAACCAGCTGGACAGATTCCTGTACAAAGTCCCTGACCAGTCATGCGTGGCTGGCTACGAGAGCAGGAGGAGATCAGACAGCAATTCCCTCCTTCACCAAATCCCGCAAATGAGGCGGGATGCTGCAGAGGGGTCGACCGCAGGTCCATCCTGAACCGTCGTTCAAACTCATCAAAAGTAACCAAAATTAAGTATATGTATATATATACACTACAACGCCCGCTGCGTCTTGCGCAGCAAAAGTTCCCAGAAACACAACCACAAAAGTTCGCTTAGAAATGTGTTTTTATACTTTTTAAAATTTTTATATTTTTAGCTGCTTTTTTCCGAAACGACGTCCTTCTTCGGAACAACTAAATTAACATAAAATACTGGTACCAATTTAAGGAAACTGTTATAATTTCTACTGTTATAAAGTAAAAGTGTATATATATATACTGAACGGCAGAAAAACCGGCCCACTTGGAATATCGCAAAAAGCAAAAAGGTGGGCAAGCTTCTGTTTATAAAAGTTTTAAAATTCGAAAATATAGTCTATGAGGCAACCAAATAACGAGACAAAACAACGTCAGCTGCGAACACACTAGCTGTAACGAATTTTCGACTTCTTTTAAGAAATCGACAGTCTGACATTCAGTTGCCCTTAGACTGCTAGTGCCACTTTTTTCTTCCATTAGTGGGAGTAGGCATTTGCGTTTAGTAAGAGATAAACTTCTAATTCTTTTGGGTTTCAGAATTGGACATTTACAATGGAATTGAGTGCCGTGAACGTCGCAAGAGTCGTCGCCCTAATTGAAGATGGTCGGAGCCAGCATTACGTCGCCGATGCGCTAGGAATTCCAAGAACAACGGTTCGACGTGTCTACCAACGTTATGACGTTATGTGGAGACAGGAGAGTACACCCGAAGACCAGGATCTGGAAGATCGCGCCTGCACATCTGCCCGTGACGATCGTTTCATCGTCTTGAGTGTTTTGCGAGATCGTCGCTTGACTGCCACAAACGTCCGCAATGAGTTGGAAAGGTCTCGAGACGTCAGTGTATCGGAGCGAACCGTTAGAAGGAGACTTATGGAAAGTGGCTTACATGCTAGACGTCCAGCAATGGGCCCGGAATTGCTCCCACATCACCGCAATGCTCGTCTTGCTTTCGCTCGTGAGCATGTCAACTGGACTATGGTCCAATGGGGACGAGTATTGTTCACGGACGAACTGTTCTTCTCCACTCTCTTTCCTGCCCATCGGATGTTCGAAGATTAAATCTTGATTCGTCTATGAACAATACTCGTCCCCATTGGAGCATAGTCCAGTTGACATGCTCACGAGCGATGTCATTAGACGAAAGCGCTTGAACACCATTCTGTTTTCTTTCCTTCGTGGTTTTTTCATCATATATATATATGAAAAATATTTCACGAAAGTAACACGTGAAAAATATTTAGGATGAATAAAACCACGAAGGAAAATATTTATTCATCATAAATTTTTCACGTTACTTTCGTGAAATAATTTTCATATATATATATATATATATATATATATATATATAGTGTGTGTGTGTGTATATATATATATATGTATATATATATATATATATATATATATATATATATATATATATATAATATATACTACTATTGAAAAGTCTAAAGCACCTGTCAATTCATGGTATAACTAGCGAAACAAGACCCAGATTACATATGTCACTGAAAGAACGTCCCTAAAATACGATGTAATTCTGCCTTAACCATCTTAGTCAAGTTTTAGGAATGTACTTGAACTTTTTAAGTAGTTTTACGTTGTTAAATGCGTGTTAAAGTTCAAAATGAGTCAGTTTTTTTATATAAATACATAAATATTCTTTTGTAAACAGTAAATGCATCAAAGCAAATATTTCTTTTTACGGAGTCGACCGTAAATGAAGTGTGTTTTACCTCGCAAAGACTCGCATTGCTACAAAACTTTCTCCCTCAGATCACGGCTTTAAATCTTGTGGACCAAACAATTTCCCAACAAGACGTAGCTCCCTCTCATTTAACTTCGAATGTTAGAGAATTTTTGAACCAAACTTTCCAGGAAAATGGTTTGGGAGAGGAGGAAAACTTCTGTGGTTCCACGTTTACCCAATCTAACGCGGAGTTAGGTCAGGCGTCGTTTTCGCCAACAAAGCCTCAACATTTGGCAGAACCGAGGGAGCGAACCGAAACGACAATCTGCCAAACCACACATCAACAAATCGAAAAAGAGTTTCAATCTTTTCAAATTAGTTATGAAATTTCAAAACACCTCACGAATTTTATCACACACACACACACACACACGTGCGCATCTCCACATAAACTAGGTACCGACTTTTTGAAATTCATACACAGTACATAGAAAACTAATTAACAAAACCTACTTTAACCTAACTTAACCTCAGTGCCATCGAACCGAGAAGAGCGTCACAAGTGTTTTGGACGAAATTATGAGCTCGAAGAGTGGTTTCTTTAGGTCATTAAATATTGAGGTACTCGCTAATCTGGCGTAACCCAACCGAACCAAACTTTAACCTAACCTAATCAGGACTAACATATCTTTTTTTCCGACAATAAAAATGTTTCTAGATTTTGATCTTGCATATTTCTGACTCGGATATTTGATTCAAGTCCGAAAGCTACTTACGGACCTTTATTTATAGGTACTCCCACGTGGACGTCGGTTCTCCAAGGAAATTTCCCATTTTCTGCCTATTTGAAGTTTGTATAAATTACGGATTCATAAGGTAATGCGCGCGAGTTAAATGAATGATTATATATGAATGTACATACAGTCTTTTCTCTCGGGTTAAACGAGAACGAATAATGTTAAAATCGTTTTTGTATCAATGAAAATGTTGTTATTAAAGCAAATTACGATTGCGCCTCTCTAAAAGACGATAAATTTAAGAAAATATTTGATTAAGATAAGACTATTTTGAAAAAGAAATTATTAAAATAATTAGTTAAAGAAAAATAATGGAACGTATTAAAACAACTGAATTTTACTTAGAATAAAATAAATAACCTTTCTATTTTATATCATTAGTTAAAAACTGTTCACGAAAAATAAAATAACGTTTAAATTTTACCTTTTTCAAATCAACCTCCTCCAATTTACTCTTCGTTTTCATCACGATGAGGCTGAAAACTATTCCTGTGATAAGTTACCGTGGATTTTCAAGTATTTTAACGTGCGTTTCATTTCATGAGATAAGCTCCATTTCATAACAAAAGTCATTTTTCTGACTTTAAGCATAATGAATGCTTAAAAATTGGGACGCGAAAAGGACATATTCTTCCAAAGAATTTGCGAGCTGTTTTTAAACTACTACATATATTACGGGTAAATTTGCGCTGCCGTAGGGAGGAAACGCAAATTTGCGGTGCATCTTGCTCCTGAAGAATCATGCACCAGGACTGATAATACCAAGGGTGGGGGAGTCTGCAATACAAACAAACAAAAATTGCAATGAATTGAATATGAATATTCTTTTGACTGACTATCACAGAGCATTGTTATTTTCAGTGGTGACGAACCACGTACGAAAGCCTCATCAGTACTTTGACCCCGTATTTGCTTGTCAATGCTGCTGCGAACTGCTCGTACCCTGAAATGGGCATGTAATGGTGCTCTATGTGAAAAGATGTTAACTCTTCATATTTCCCCTTAAACTATGAATGCATATATATATATATATATATATATATACAGGGTGTACACAAATTACGAAATTGGTACGAAATTCCCTTAACATTCATTTCCCAAATCGGTGGATTGGCTGTGGAGGGGCCCATATCTTGGCCGGCCAGATCACCAGACATAAAACCCTGTGACTTTTTTCTATGGGGTTATGTAAAAGACTGCGTGTACACAACTCCAGTGGCCAACATCGACGATTTAAAGACCAGAATTGCTGCTGCTGTTGCGAGAGTTGACATTGAAATGTTGCAGCGTACATGAATAGAGATAAAATGCCGTTTGGACGTCTTACGTGTGACAAATGGTGCCGATGTTGAATGTGTTTGAGGTTATGTGAAACTTTATTACTTTCTCTCACAGATGGCGCAAAAACGATGCGTGTACTTCGTTTCCTAATATTTTTATTTGAGAGAGAAGGTGTAAAAATAATTTGTGTACACCCTGTATATACTTTGTTGTGGAAGGAATTAAACGCGCTATTTTGGGTGTATGTTTAGTGAGAAAAATGATAAGAGTACCCTCATCAGTAAAGTGAGTTAAGGTTGCCTTTCGGCAAAGTTGTAACCCTATATTCTCGATGATACCGCGACAGATGCGCCCTCTACTGTTCGCCCCCTTGAGAGAAAATGAGACGGGAGGCGAGTTTAGTTATGGAAATGAGAGAGAGAGAGAGAGAGAGAGAGAGAGAGAGAGAGAATGTTTGGTGTCAATGGACTAAATTTAACTCAAAATTTTAAAACCGGAAAGAGAATTCAGAAAGGGGAGTAAGATTGATAAAAAAAAGAGGCTTTTATATATAAAGACATTCACGAACTCCTTCCAACTGTAACTTGTTTATTAAGTACTTCCGCTGTACCAAGTTTTAAACAATTATGTATAATCATATAATTTATGGTATATAATCACGTGGTAAAGGTCAAATTCTAAGGTCAGGGATAGTCTATTTGTGGTCCAAGGTGAGAATGTAGAAGGTTGGAAGCGAATAGAGTCGTGGTTACAATTCATATCTTTTATGTATGTATATTCTCTCCTCTCTCTCTCTCTCTCTCTTATATATAATCTGAACTACTACAACATATAGTTACATTTTTCATTAACAAAAAAATAAAGTTAATTATTAATACAAATTGAATATAATAGACGCAGCAATATAAACTTCCACACAAATGAAAATGTCATTTCTTATAGTATGTACGGAAACGAACTGGCTTTCATGTACGCAAAATACGTACATGTAAGCATGTATAAAAGTAAATCTCTTGTTTTTGAAAAAAGCTCCCCCATTCCTTCTTTGGGCAAGACAATGGTCGTAACCCGCTCGTTCTTCCACATTGGTCCATATGAAACCAGTGTACAAGAACTTTTCAAATTCCAAGTATCATATATATACACACACACACACACACATAGTGATGTTAAAAAACGTTTTTTTTATGTCCATGTTTTTTTTTTGTTTTTTAGTTTTTTTTGTTTTTTTTAATAATTAATATAGATATTGCCAATTTAATTATAAGGTATACTTTTGCAATGATATATATTATAAAAATAAATACATAAATAATAAAATAGGCCATATGGTACCAGTATAGAATGTCCTTTTCAGCCTATTTACAGAAAAAAACTGGCCTCTTTCTTGCACTGAAAGTCTTGTATCTTGAGATCCGTTAAATTTGCGAGAACACTGGCTGGGAGCTGACTGCCCATTGTCCAACCTTTCCAGGACTCTCCCATCCATGCCTCGGATTTTGAATCTCCCACTTAACTATCCTTTAGACCCGCGATGACATATTTTTAACCCCGAGACCATCCATATATATACATACACCCATATACATATATACCAATATATACATAAATACTTATATACACATATTTATATCTATTATATACCCCATACACACGCATACATCCAGAATTCCAGATACATACGCATGCATACTCACATATATACCTACACAAACTCATACACCTCTATTTCGCCCTTTCATTACCTCCGAGATCATTTAGCACATACAGTAATATCCATACAGCCAAAAGAAACCGATTAAGCACAGACAGAGCAGCAAAGCTAGTATTTATATCCCAAAATGCAAAATTCCAAGAAAGTGAAGTAAAACATGGTGCTACATTGGCTTCGTCAACATCCAAATCTGCAATAAGTACCAGTACCTGTGATATTGAAACTATATGCTCTAATCAATCTAGTGATAATGATTCTTCAATGGAAATAGAATCAGATAATTAAAGTTAAACAGCATTAGGTTAACACAAAGGTTAAAGAAAGAGATGAATATTTTATTTTTTTTATTTTTCTATTTGGAAT
>JAJOZX010005323.1:242500-326012 GCA_023014485.1 Bathynomus jamesi
TGACCAGCCAAATTAAACAACCGTTCTACAGGAGCAGAGGATGGTAGTGGTGTGTTATACTTCAGGAAGACCCGTAGAATTCCTGGGTACTGCCTCAGAGATTGGAGAGAATGACTTCCGTCACCCAGATACTGTAAAACTTCCATCTCAGTGGAATCTTGGGTTGCAAAGACATTAGTGGAAGCAGACTCATAACAGAAGAAATCATCTGCACTTCCGTCAGATGCAGCATCACTTAGTTGTTGCTGGGGGGTCTGCTCGCTGAGGCTCTTAACAGCATTAACCAACATTTCTTGAACCCTCTTATTGACAATGTTAGTATTAAATTTGCCAATTTGCGTGGCCAATAGTGTTGCAACACCAATGAGCGTTTCTATATTATATGAGCGTTTCTATATTATGGTTAATTAATCTCAATAACACAAGTACAAACGTGTTTAAACGTTGCGCCGTACTGTGTGACGTGACCAGTAGAGTAGTACTGTCATTAAATAAATATTTAATAATATTATTATTTATGTATATTCATAAATATAACTCAGTAGTGTCATATTATAACATCTATTTAAATATTTAAAAATTCTTATTAATGTATCGATGTATCGATTTTTTTCGATACATTTAAGAAAATTGACCTTAGCGATACCGATAAATCGATACTTTTGTCAAGTAGCTAAAGCGATACCGATACAAAAGTATCGATCGATACGTATCAGCGATACATGTATCTAGATACTGCCCATCACTGTGTATATATATATATATATACCGGGTGGACGAAAAAACCCTGGACACTTTTGTTTCCCCTACAAATTTCGAACTAGTCAAGCTAATACACCAAAATTAGTACAAGATGTAGCCAATAGTATAGTTATCATGTGCTAAAAATTTCAATGGAACTCGTATAAAACTTATCCTATTGAAATATTGGCCCCCCACTTTCTTGAATTACTGCCAGTACTCTCCTTTTCCACTGATCTATGGATGACTTGATTTTGTTCTGGAACACCATAGGCCAAACAACCTCGATTCTTTGTCTAAGTGCTTCCAGGTTTGAAAATGGTTCCCTGCGACCATGGTACACCAATGACTTCAGCTCATTCCACACGAAGTAATCCAAAGGATTTGAGTCAAGAGAATTTGGTTGCCATTCTTCACTTTTTATGAATTCAGGAATGTTCGCCATCAAAAATGCTTGGGTTGCCTTGGCTGAATGAGATGGTGCATTGTCTTGAACAAAAATAAAATCTTCGTTCGGGTACAAGTCTTGGCATTCGATAAAAGTTTTCCGACGTGTTCAATGTAATTTTGCGAGTTAATTTTTGTTTTCTGTGGATCAGTAAAGAATAATTTGGTTTTCCATTGTAAGAAACACCACAAGATACCATTAATTTCTCAGAAAATCGTGAAATTGTATGATAAAGACGGTCTGGCGGGATTTCCGATTTTGAAGTTAATGCAGTGACTCGGTTGTTTTGTCGATTTGTTGATACAGTTAATGTAAAGTCGGACTCATCTTGAAAACACAAGCGTTTAATGTCTGCTAAATTAATTTTCCTATACAAAGAATTACACCTTTCTAACCGTTTTCCCATGGCGTCTTTTGTTATTCTGGGGACACTCAATCTTTTAAAAGATCTGATTCCTTTACTTTTCATTATATTTTGGACACTGTCGCGCGAAATATTTAAATTATTCGCCATTTTTCTCTGCGAAAGATGAGTACCAGGATTATTTTCCTGCGACAACGCATGCTCTTCAACGTACCTTTCGTTTTCTCGAGTCCGAGCAGTACGCGGACGACTGCTGCCACGTTTTCTGTCAGTTGACCCTGATTGTCTAATTTTATTTATTACGTATTGTACTGTACTGCTTTTCCAATTTTTTCCCGGAAATTCCCTAATTATTTTTCTAGCACTCCATCCCTTCTCGGCAAAACACGCCTTTATAACAGCTAAGTCTTCTTTACTGAAAACCATTACGATAGAATTTTAATTAACACCACAAGAAAAAAAAGAATAAGAAAAAACATTCCATCAGCCAACATTTCTTAAAAAATCTGACACTGCTAGCCTACCAATTCGCCATGTGGCCACTTAACATTGTCTTAGGTGCGCATGCGCAAACTGCTTGTTTTGTAGCGAACATCTGACACATCCAAGGGCGTAGTCACCTTCACAAAATCTCGCTGTTTGTTTCGTCGTTAAATTTTTTTTATAATTGAGAAACGGCCAAAGATAATTAACCGAGGTTTTCAGTGCATGATAACCATACTATTGGCTACATCTTGTACTAATTTGGGTGTATTAACTCGAGTAGTTTGAAATTTGTGAGAAAAACAAAAGTGTCCAGGTTTTTTTCGTCAACCCGGTATATATGATATATCAGTATATCAGTTTTCATAAAGAAAATAGACAGTAAAGTCTTCATAAAACGTCTTGGTTTTACTAAACATTTTACTTAACTACCATGAATAACTTGTTTGAAAAGGGTACACAACATTTCTTTTTCAAGTGAAAACCGACACTAATCGTAAAATTACTGAACACACGAGTCCAAACGTTATGTACACGATTTGCAGTTGGAATTTTGTATAATTTTTTGGATTTTGAGTAATGAAAAGTTCAGTTTTATATAATTAAAAGGATTTATAAACCTAAAGAATACAAGTTGTATTTTTGTGACTAAGAATACTTAATGTTAACCTTTTATTAATGTTTCAAAAAAAGGCTGAATATTTCAAAGTAAGGCTGGTACAGCTCTGGTTCAGCAGCCAAGAACGGGAGCTGAAAACTTGGGGCCGGCCTACTGCTCCGGAGCTAGGCTCCTGGAACTACTCCATTCCACAGGCTGTAAAAGCAAAAGGTCCTATTAAAAGATCGGGCTATATCATCGCCAGTGTCGTAACGCCGCTTCCGGTTGATCGGCAAATTAAGCGACATTGCATCTGGGTAGTAGTTGGATGGTAGGCCGTTCTCCGGGTCCAATTATGTAGCGACCCGTGGTTCGGATCCCATAGGCGTAAAGTAGTATAACCCTAGATGTTGCTAAGGGGGTTAAAGAATCACATCAAACACTATTAAAAAATTCTTTAAAATTCAGTGACACAAATACGCGTCAGACAGAAATGATTGGGTTAGGGGACCTAGAGCTTTACGTTTAATGTAAAAATATAAATGTTTCTCACCTTCATTTACGCAACGTGGTTATTGTAACTCCTTCACATTAAATAAAACAAAATTAAAGCTATATCTAAGCTCATACTACAATATACAGTGTTACAGAAGTAAAAATTGTCCCGTTTTTGAGGCTTCCGGAACTGGTACCCGAGTCAAAACAGTCGAAGCTGGAGCGCCGATGAGCATTTCTCACTCTCTTTCTCATATTATGTATACGAGGGTGGGCTGAAAATTAATGCCTCCACTTGAATAATTCTGGATTGTGTAGAGGTAGCCAGATAAAACCTGTTTTGTGTTATAGCCTAATATAGCCTACACCCATTCCACACGTTGGTTCAGTATCTATTACAGTGGAAAGGAGTAAAGACGTTCGCTTCAAGCAATGTGCCGTAATTGAATTTTTGACAGCGGAAAGTGTTGCTCCCATAGACATTCATCGGCGAATGCAAGCTGTGTACGACAAACAGTGTGTTGATGCTAGTACCGTTCGACGTTGGGCGATGCAGTGTAAAGAAGGAGAAGCAGGGCAAGAAGATTTGCGAGACAAACGGCGAAGTGGAAGGCGTATAACGTCAACCGATGTCTCATCGGAACTACGTTGACGAACTGATTCGTGGAAATCGTCGCATGAAACAAAATTAAATTGCTGCAATGTTCGATATCTCCAAAGAGCGAGTGGGACACATTATCAGTATTCTCGGTTACCGAAAGGTCTGCGCCAGATGGGTGCCTCGCATGCTCACTGCCGAGATGAAAACTGAGAGACTACGCATTTGTCAAGAAAATCTGCAGCGCTTCGAAAATGAAGGAGATGAATTTCTGCACAGCATTGTGACAGGAGAAGGAGAGGTGGGTCCATCATTATGACCCTGAATATAAACGGCAATCCATGCAATATCGGCACAGAAATTCACCACAACCAAAAAAATTCAAAGTTCAAAAATCGCTCGAAAAGTGGTGGACTTTTTTGGGATATCAATGACGTTGTTCTTGAAGACGTTACAGAAAGAGGGACAGCAATCATCTCCGCATGTTATATTGAAACGCTGAAGAAGTTGAAAAAACGGATCAGGAGGGTTCGCACCCACAAAAACGCAGTCATTGTTCACCATGACAACGGACAGCCTCACACCAGTGTTCAAACGCGAGAAGCAATTGAGGATCCGCAATTCACCGTCTTGCCGCATCCACCATATAGCCCCGATTTAGCACCACGCGATTTTCACCTCTTTCCTAAATTTAAAGAACATCTCCGTGGAAATCGCTACGAGTCTGACGAAGAAGTTAAGGCCGCTGTGAAATTTGGTTTCGTAGTCAGAGCTCCGATTTTTACAGGGATGGATTTAAAGAACTCATTTATCGTTGGCGTAAATGTATCGAGGTAGAGGGTGATTTTATAAAAAAGTAAATGTATCATTTTGACGAATAAACTGTAAGGTACAAATCTGCTTTTGTTTCGATAAAATCCTTCAACCCGTTTAAAATTTATTTGAGTGGCGGCATTACTTTTCAGCCCACCCTCGTATATAACCTTGGTTATCCTTGGTTTTGCTTCCGGCCGAATCGTTCATTCCGACGAAGGTCAAGCTTGTCACTCCCCCTTAAACCTACAGTTTAACGTGGAATCCGAACAATGCCCTATTAGCAGCAGCCAAGTAATCACTAGTCTACCCAGGGGTACCCATTTAGCTACGAACCGATTTCTTTTTATTGTGTGGAAAGACGAACAGCTGGATTTTGCTGCACGCCGCCTGCCGTCACCGGGTCTCGATCCCGGGACCGATGGATTCGTACTCAGCGACGCTAACCACTGCACCACCGAGACTATATATATATATATATATATATATATATAACATTAAAGCGTCTTAAATTACATCCCTTTAACTTGCGTAATTTTAGTGCATGTTTAAAACCTATTAAACATTTAAGCTCTTTAATTACGTCAAATGATGCTATTTCGCTTCTTTTGAAAGGTAAATTTACATCCGAAATATTTTTTCAGACGTCTGAACTATTAAAAATAAAGACGCTCTGATTTACTGTCATTTTCTGAACCAAATATGGATTTCAAGTCAGTCAACCATAATTGGATTGCATGAAGTGATTTGGAAGAAGTATGAAAAGAAATGCTAATACGACATCGTATTAGGACTGGGTAAGATGTACAAATTCTTTGGTGTCACTAAACGTCTTCCCACAATACATTCCCGTACCCCATTTCAGTCAAACCTTTCCATTCTAAATGTTTTATTTCTTCGCAACCGATAAAATAATTTATTTCCATTCCAGTAGTTACGAACCCTTAATTCGTATACGTGATAAGGGCTCCGACGTGGCTACGTGACAACACCGTTTCTCGTTAGATCAGCGAGTTTAATCGACGTTCAGTCCGTTCAATAGGGAATGGGAGCCCGCACACTGCGGCGACCGCGACGCGATTCGCCGCAGTGTGCGGGGCTCCCACGCTGTCAATATAAAATTACGCGCGACTGGAGTCGTCACGACCCGAGTCGTTAATCGTGAGTCGCGAGACGATCCTGCGGGTGGCCGGCCTTAGATAATTCGGATCCGACGTAAAGCTGTAATTTACCCTCTTTCAAATGACATTTGCAGTTACGAAAGAGGTTAAACATAAACAACCGCGTACATTACGCGCAAAAAACTTTGTTTGCATTTCAAATACTCTATAAAATTATATTTACCTGGAATTTACTATTTTCAAATTTCCCACACGAAGTCGAGCCCCATTTCAAAGTTAAGTATAAATTTGTGCGTGTTTAATCTAAACCAAATTTATTTTTGAGTACATCATTTATTTAGTTGTTTTAACAAAACTGCGCTTCATAATGTTGTTTTGAACACGATATTTTGCTACTCCAAAACCCAAACAAATATTTGTTTAAAAATTTTATGTATTATTATTATTATTATTATAAGCCAAACTGCAGTTTCAGTTTTTAAATTTCGTCTCCACTATGTTGGTGAAGTTATGCACTCAAATACCACAATAGACATACAGACTATATCTATTCAGTTATATTTTAACTCAAACTGGTGTCAGATAAAATCCGACCCATTAAAAATAGTGAAAATAATTGCATCTTCGCTACTTTTGAAAATAAGGATTTTTTTTTTTACTCTACTTTGGTGTTATTTCACTCAATGTCATTTGCATTTCATTCGAAGACGCCCAATAATGAGAATTTTGAAAGGGAGAATTTCAAAAGAGGCAATTCTCAAATCAATTTATCCTCACTTCGGGACATTCTCGGTCTCAACCACGAATTTCTCACGTACTGTACTGGGATTCGTGTTAGTTTAAGTTAAGTTAGGTTAAGTTCAGTTAGGTTAGTAAATATTAGCCATTTTCATTCGGCGTCTATACCGCGAATGCGAATGGGAGTAACATTCTTTCTCAAATGGAAAAAAACCCTTCAAATGTAGATTTGTCACTTTAAGCATTATCAACTGCAGACCGCGAATGAGAGGGAATGACACCGAGTGGGAAGCAACGTCTACCTATTCTCAGAATTACCCAAGTGACGTAGTTCCTTCGACTATACTCATTGGGTAGGGGGTCATTTAACGTAAAGTTAGTTTAAAATAACTCAATATATTGCTTTTACAGTTATTTAAAATGTTACGCTATACGAACCATAGTCTAATACAGTGGTTCCTAACCTGGGGTCCGCGAAGGTAGTACTGGGGGTTCGTGAGCTTTCAATATTTCGAAAGGCTCCAATGGAAATCGTACATTTACCCACGATAAGGGCGCTCAGGCTAAAATTTCAAGTTTCCTTGCTCTTGGCTGGAATTATTATTAATACTTTTTTAATACGCTGTATTTTAATTGCATACTCAGTTATATGTCGTTTATTTGATAGCGAAAAATGTGAAAAAAGTTAATTATTAGTTAATAAAAACAGTTTGTTGGGTAGACGGAATCTTTCAAAAACAGGGGTCCGTGGGAAAAAAATAAAAATAAAAGGGGTCCTTGGTGGTGAAAAGGTTGGGAACCACTGGTCTAATATTTCAGTTAAAAAAGCTCATTTGAAATAATAATAATAATTAATACGTGAATTGCCCCAACTTTAATAACATTCCATTTCTGATAAATAATTTCCATTTAAAATTAAAAACAGACATGATATTTTTCGAAAATTTAAAAAATTAACAATCATGGAAAATTGTAGGGAAGAAAAATTCCTATTTTGGGGCAAAATTATTAAACTATACTTTCGTAAATAACAGTAGATGCTTCTGTTTCCACCAAATAACTTTCAAAACTATACTGTAATTAGGCACTTTCAGAAAAGAATATAAAACAATTCCTTACTGCACTTCACAAATACACAGACTATATATATATATATATATATATATATATATATATGAGAGAGAGAGAGAGAGAGAATGTTGATACAGTAAATGTATTCTTAAATCTAAATTTAAATTCTATATCTCAAATTTGACAGTCTTGAATTATATACTCTTGTGTATATATATATATATATATATATATATATATATATATATATATATACACACACAGGTGTGTGTGTGTTGAAAAATTACTCTGTACTCATAAACATATTTATTTTAAAGTTTTAATTATTCATGAATAAATTTTACTATAGTTTAATATACAGCCTGATAACGTTACATACTTTCACTAATTTTAGTTTACCTAAAAAATAGTATAAAAAGCTGTCCTATTAAGAGCGTTTTCACTTTTCAACAATTAACCTAAATTTGAAAGCAACATATTTATAGTTATTAATAATTAATCGGGAATAATAATAATAATGACATTAAGTTACATTTAATTAGTGGAAGCAGTTTCAAATAATGTAAAACAAAAATAAATTTTCTACATAGTAAAGACTCAATATCTTTAAGTGTATTTAAGATTCAGTGCTCTGAAGTTATTGATCAATAGGGCATTTGGGAGTAAAATTGAACTTCAGACCTAGAATATTACGACCAATCGCAACTCGGTATTCGTTTGATCTCTCTTTCTTATTGGTCCAAGACGGTAGCCAATAGAAAGCCCGGAAGAGTTGCCAACTATGGACGCTAGATGGAGCCGAATGTCCACTGTAAACAAATGGTGGGAGGTGAATAGATATAGCTTATTAATCTTTTATTTTACGAAGTTATTTCGCGTTTGTAGCATCGTCTTCGTTAAATTGTCGCATTTACGTTTATAGAGAACTTGTAAGTACCTTTATTTTAGATTTTTACGACAAGTTATACAAAGTTATTGAATTAAAGAAACCTTATTTTATTTAAAAGCTTAGTTTCCGTTTATGTGCATGATTTAATTTAAAAAAAAAAAAAAATGTCAGCGAGGGGTTGAAGTTCATTAATTTAATTTGTAAGAAATTTTCCTAGTTGGACTTCTCTCTTGTATTCTCTTTATTAGGAATATTAAATGATATCCATTTTATACAAATGAAATTACTTCCCAGTGCTTAGACGTTTGTGAATAAATTGTTAAAATGGGCTGTGTGCCTGTTCTACGAATGAAAATGCCCTACTTTATCCCGTCTTTAACAGTTCATCCTATATATTCCATTTTCTATAACAGCTGTAATTATTAAAATCGATATAGAGAATCGTAACAACAATGAACAGAAATCTTGACATATCCTTGCATAAATAAACATCTAATTAACATATTAAGGCCTACGTCAATTCAAGAGGGAAAGAGTGACATTTTCAGACGTCATTCGGTCAATAGTTTCAACAGTTTGTTATTTCAACTTGAAGCGTGATTCTGCTCCTTGACAATGTAATTAGGCTTATTATTATTATTAGTATTAGTAGTAGTAGTAGTAACTCCTGTTGTAAAAGGGTCTGGTTTTGTACTTCACAATCGTCAACACCTATTATCGTACGTTCATAACCACTGTAATACGTCTTAACAGATAGGCTTTAACCTCCCCTCAAAAATACCTCGTCAAATCTGATAATACATTCATAATAATAGTGAAATAAATTACAATTATAGTATATAATATTTTATATCTGTACTGAAATTATAAATACATTCATTAAGTGTGCAGATTATATAAATTACATTTAACATTAATTGGTAAACGAACTTTATTTTGAGTTCCATCAAAATATATATATATATACACCCTTCTGTTACAACCTCAGAATCGACAATAACAAGTCTCAAAAAATTTTGTATTACGTAACATTTTGTCATTCCTCATATAGTCATATATATATATATATATATATATATATAACTGGTCCTAATATATGTCTTTTGCCTTCCAGAACGTGTTGGGGCTAAAGCAGTTACAGTGAGAAAACGAATAAAAGCTTATAAAATTTTGAGTAATAAACAAACAGTTGAGCGCAAAATCATTAATTATTTCTTCACGGCTCACGATAAACAAATTTAATCTTAAACGTGACTATAGGCCGAGTTTTAATTAATAGAATTCAATGAAAATTTCTAAATTGGGTTTGCGCATGCGCTCCTCTATTTATTATAAGCTTTAGTCTCTTCCAGTTAGGGGTGAGAAATGTTGGAACAAGATTTAGTATTCGCATTTCCGCGTTAACATGGAAATAGGAATGAGATAATGTTAACTAATTAACGTTGTTTTATATTTGTAGGCCAGAATAGGGCCTACACTGTTTTAATAAGTTTTTATTTTGTCGCTCCTTTGATTTTGAGGCGTCTTTTAGCTCACCACAAAGAGTTAATACTTCTACAGAGACGAGGTATTTATTTCTTTATAGGAATACCATCTTATGCAGTACCCGAAGTTCGTGGATAAATATAAATTTCATAGAAAAACTATATATATATATATATATATATAATAGGATCAATGAAAGAAAGCCACCCCCAAAAGTTTCTAGTAAACAATGCCCCCTAAAAAATTATCAAGTAAACAATGCCACCCCCCAAATCACTAAAGTAAAGAATGTAAGTAAAAACACCTTCATGAGGAATTGTTTATTATTTATTACTGTATGCCATTGATGATTGGTTAGGATGTCATGATATTTTCATTTATACTAACTAAAATATCACAACTTAACCTAACCCAACCTAAATAACTTACAGATCAATGAAAGAAAGCCACCCCCGAATTGTGTCAATGAAAGAGAGCCAGTCCGACCCGTTTGGGGATGGCTTTCTTTCATTGATTATATATATATACAAAGGTGGGCACCCGGGCCTCAAAAAGGACAGACGGTCCCGGTCCTTGCCTCAAACTGGACCGACGGTCCCGGTCCTTTCTGAAGATAGGACCTAGGAACGACTCGGTCCTCGGTCCTTATATATAATATAAGTGAAAAATTTGATTAAAATTAAAAATGAAATTAAAGACACCGGAAATCTTTAATTTTATTAACGTAAATTATAATTAATACAATACATAAATGATGAAAAAAGTTAAGTTAAATGCTTGAGTTTCCCTTCAAGAAGACTAGCATCTTGTTTAGAACTTCAAATAATCACTAAACACACTAAAATCACTAAAAAAAGACCGTCCAGAATTGCTTAAAAATGGACCGTCGCTCCTCATTTCGGTCCTCACTGAGAAAAGGACCGACTTTTCCGCTCACGGTCCTTAAAAGGGACCGAGTTCCTGGAATTCGGTCCTGCCCACCTTTGTTAATATATATATATATACACACACACACGTTTTGTCAGTCCAAGCGCCCTTTCTTAAAGTTTTTATTGAACTAAAATAAGAACAGATTTTTCAGCGTAGTTCCCATGTTATTGAAAGCAGAAAATGTAGGAGGGACAGAAATACTAAAATATTTTCTGAATTTGATGGAAGAATTATTAAAATAACTTAAATTTGAAAACAGGCTAAATAAGGGGCAAATTTGATATCTCGTTTTTTGTAAGTTTTCATTAGGAAGACTAAAACAACATCTACAGTGACCAAGCAATATTGAAAATAATGTTTGGAGTTGTTTAATCTCCTTCTTAACGGCGAAGGACAGACCCAAACGTCGCTTAACCTCGCTGATCTAACGCGAAGCGGTGTTGCGACGTGGCCACAACTTAGCCCTTGAAAACGATATTCTACAAATTTGCGTACAGCTATATATGATAGAATCGAGGGCAAAGATTGGAAAATTTAAAAAGTAATAAAAAAACTTTGTTATACAACAATCGCATAAATAGTTAACGCTTTGCCAACCAATCCAAACGATTATTTTATACCAGCCATGCAGTGATCGCGCCAACCATGTGTATTTTTCTGATAATAAGCCTTATGAAGATTAACTTAATGAGTTAGACCTGTATTCACTCGAAACTAGGAGATTAAGGGGGGAGCTTATTGAAGTTTTCAAAATCGTTAATAACATCGATAACGTAAATTTTGACAAATTGTTCACTTTTGATAATAGTAATACTCGCAATAACGGATTTAAGTTGCGTGGCAGGCGTTTTATTACTAATATCGCTAAAAACTTCTTTACGTTTAAAGTAATTGATAAATGGAATAATCTTCCCGCGTCAGTCGTTCATTCTACCAGCGTTAATATGTTTAAGAACTGTCTTGACAGACATTTTAAAGGTATTAACGTTGTTTAATTTAAAAAACAACAAAGTTAGCAACAGAAGCTCTGGTGGTGGTGCTCGAGGATGAGTCTGTTGACGATGAATGCCAGCTTGTGACATGCCAGCAATAAAATTATTAAAAAAAAAAAAAAAAAATTAGACTAACACGAATGTAGATGTAGCTCATAGCGTAAACTAACCCACTTTTTGTTTAACTTACCTACTTTTTTTTGCCTCTAACTCTTTTCTTGCATGTTTGTAGTTTGCATGGTATGACAGTGAGTTAAGACTGTGTTTGCATGGTTTGTAAGCGTTCTTATTTTACTTCTTTTCATCTTTCACCCCTCTCCTATTCTCTCTGACTATTTTTCTGACTTGTCGGCAGTGGCCGGCGGATGATGATGGTGAGACACTTTTCCTCTTTTTCTGAATGAATGTTAACCCATGAGTGATAGGTGTTGCTCTTACTTAACCCCTTATTCTCTTCTCTTCTCTTAACCCGCTACTCTTTCCTTTCTCTTGGGCTAACCTTAGAGTGGATCTTAGGGTCTTTGTTAACCTTAGCTTCTGTAGATCTGTAGATCATTTGGATTAAATGCCGAACATTGTGTTTCACTGTTGAAACTACTATTCTGCGGAATATTTACCGAGTAAATATTTAAGCTGCAAGCCATGAACCCTTCTTCAGGTGTAAATTCTCTTAAACTACTTTGAACATTGTGTGACATTGTAATAGAGACGTTGGCACACTCCTTTTGGGTGTTTACTTTTAATTTCTCGATTGTGCGTGGCCCTGACTTTGCCTTGCATATCCGCAACTGACTGCGTAACACTACCTAAAGGAGCGTGCCAACGTCTCTACTGGACTATTGTACTCGCTACAAAGCGAGTTATATTGGTAGCACAATTCGCCAGTATCAAACAAGCGTGGACGTACATCGCGGCATTTCTACCAGAACATCACAACCTTTAAACAAGCCATCGAAATCAGCAATAAGAGATCATTGCCACCTCCACAATCACCCACTTCTCCCCATCAATTTCGAAATTATCAATTGAACATACCAACTAACCGACCTCCGCACCCTCGAATCCCTGTATCTATCCTTAGTACAAAACCAACCTTCAACGACTATAGTTCCGCTTTCAACTTAAACCATATAGTTAAACTTAAACCATATAGGCTAGGGTTTACAGTACAATAGTTACCCCTTTTTCTTTGATGTATTGAATCCGATGTGAATGCAACGAGTTTCTTGCGTATATTGAGGTCCTGAATGTAGTAGGCTAGGTGTTGCTGTAAACCCTGGATCCTATCTGCTTGACAGATAGCTGGTGAGGGAAGCTATATTTTGGAGTCTCTCTCTGAGTGACCCGTTGTCCACGTCGGACTAACATCATGAAAAAGAAAAAACTATAGTGTTTGTCATTTACCATTACTTATTCGAACAATAGTGGATTTATTTTAACCAGAAGAGTTCCTTGTTCCATGCACGGTCTGTGTGTAACTTAAAAGATCTCGGGGTGACCATTCCGAGTTCAATCGTGTGTGTGTGTAGAAGGAGGGGGGAGAGAGAGATTCGTAGTAAATTTAATTTTAATAATAAAGAAGTGGCAGAAGTGAATCAATAATTTTGATGATGAAGCTCGATGAATGCAATCAAATGATGATTAAATTAGTTCCCATTTGTGGTGCATCTCCCTTCAGGGGAATTATAAAGTATTCTGCGAGTTAAACAACACCAAGTCTGGGGTAGTTGTTGGATTGATGGCCGTCCTCCTCCGCGTCCGGATAATGGAGTGACTCGCGGTTCGGATCCCGCGTAAAACTGTAGGACTCCTCCGTCACGTGACCTTTGCCGTTCTGAAGGAGGTTAAACAACCCCTAAAACATCTACGGGTGGGTCTTCTTTTTTTCCGGGGTGGGGGTAATGGGGGAGAGGGGTTAGCCCCCCAAGTTGCATAAAGGGGGTGAGGGGTTTTTAGGAGAGGGAGAATGACCTCCTCCCAAAGGGGTAACCCAGGCACCGAAGGTGAGTTTGCGAAGCACAAGCAGTGAGCTGAAGGCTTTGCTCGTTATGGTTAAAAAAAAGTGTCCGATACTACTAGATTAGATTTGCGAGTTCATTTCTATTTAGACCGAAGGTGTTGCATAGACCTCTCTCAGATTCAAATAATTTAATGTAAATATTAATGGCTTCTTAGAAATGATCCATGCAGAAATGAAATTTGTGATACTTACGCATTGCTCGTACTAATAACAAAAGATTAATCGAAAGTAATTTGACCATTCCTTAGAAAAATTCTTAGCAACGGATGGTTACTAAACGAATTACGTAGAAGTGATCTATCTGGTTATTAGTTTATCCGTGAATCTATGATGCATCTCGAATTGACAAGAAAAGGAATGACGTTTTCTTTGATGTTGTACAACTACATTTTTTAATTAAAACGAGTATAATAGGTACATTAACATTAAATACGTATTGTTTACGCGATACATTCGCATTTTAGCACGTACTGTGTTTATAAAACTTGCGTACAAAATTATAAAAATTTGAGCGAGCACCAATTAGTTATGTGACAAACTACGAGTGTAATTACTAAATTAATCATTATTAAAATATGTTAGGCCTATTTAAAACCTGCGGCCTTTAGGCCTAATTATATGGAAAACTTAAAGAATACTCCGATTGAATCCGACCTCATATTCCTGATTTTCCCCTTAATTATCGACAATAATTTATAGAAACTTTCTCCATACTTACGTAAGAGTATTGCGCAATACTTTTTTTAAATAGGAAATAGTTCCACTTTAGCCCAATCTTTTTTTTTAATATTTTTATTTACGTGTCTGCAACACTGTTTATGAACCACAGGCCTCATTAGCTAATTGGTTTAAACTCCGAAATTGGCTACTTCACCAACAAATTCCATTTCAAGTATACCCAAACAAGGATGTAAAGCCTATTTGGGAACAATGGAAAATTACCCTCAACCTCAATTCGTTCAAGCAGATGTATGCAGTTCGCCTGCCCCTTTTTTTTTAATTTTTTTTAATTAACGTTTTTTCTTATTTCAGGAAGATCGTTACGGGTAAATTTTGCGTAATATGTATTTAGTTAAGCACTTTTTTCCTATTGTGATCTAATGCTGGACTCGGTTACTACGAAAACTCGGATTCTTTTTGTACATCATAATCAGTTAAAGACTGAGAAGGGCAGCTTTTTCAGTCTCAAATTCAGGAAAATACTTCTGTAGCAGAGAGAGAAATAATTTCTTTAAAATCTAGCGAAAGGCGTAATCAATTGATCATGGACACCTTTCGCGAATCCATGAAAAAAGCAATTTTTAAATTGAATGTTGAAGAATTACGACACATCATCCGACAGTCAATTCAAACTACAAAATTACGGTCCTCGCTCGAAGATGAAAAGGTAAGTTTTGATTTTTTTTTTCCAATATTCTTGGATAAAGGTTTAAAAATTGTCTTCACCGCTTACAAAAAAAAAAAAAAAAAAAATTCCACCTTTTCTCCTTCATTGTTATATATCAAGTTTAGTGAAAGAATAAGCCCAGCATTATTTTGTTACCTATCTTTGATACATTAAAACAATAACAAAATTTTGTGATAGCAACGCTGCCTAACCTTCCTAAACAACGACATATAACATCGAGGAAGGTCCATTTAAACTCTCGCCTAATTTAAGCCTAACCTAATTTAAACTTTTTTGATTTAACTATTCTTGAAATGGACTTTTTTCCCCTAATTTTTCAAAGACGATGCGAAATTAGCATTTTGGGAGAGTTAGAAAAAGTTGCAGTGGGTTTAGAAGGAAAAGAAAGAGGAATTACGGTATTGGATTTGATTAACTGGCTTATATAAAAGATTAATTAGGCAAATAAGTTACCTAAATCCATTAAAGATTAATTGCATTGCTGTTACATTACACCACTATACAATTCAATCAGTGGCGAAGATTTAGGGAAACATTTTTGACACTAACATCCTTCAAACTCTCATTATCATCGTGCGTACATTATGTACGATATATAGTACCAGTTTTCAGCCGTAAAAATATTTGCCGTCCTACGATTAGTCAGTCTTTAGAAGAGATGAAACACGGCCCATGACTAAGCAATTTATAATCTGTAATTGTTTTCTGGTCTCTGATTGGACAATTCATGATCTGGAACAGTTTTCTGTGAAAGTGACAAATATTATCAAACATCATTCTCATATTATTCCGCAAAGGATATACAGGGTGCTTCAAAAAAAAATTACCACTTATTTGGCGTTAATATGTCATTTGCTTACCACTTATAATGGCGACAAGGTTTATATAAGAGCAACGCAGGGATCTTTTCCGTTTGGGGGCTAGCAGCGAATTTTAATGAAAATCGGTATACTAATGTAGTTTTAGTCACTGATTTGATTTAAAAAATAAATCCTTTTTTTGGAGAAATGAAAAACAAACATGTTAGAGCACTTTAAATAATTAATGTGTTTTTAACGAAAATATCATGACAACCTAACCAATCGTCAAGGACGTACAGTTTACCTAACCGGGCATTTTTTTCTTGATTTTTTTCCTGCTACTTTTACAGCTCTGCCGGGATCCTTCAAAAAACGTATTCTTCATAAAGTTGCACTTTTTACCATTTGACCGACGCTTTTGGCAACGAAAAAACGCTATTTTTATCAAAGCAACACACTTTCGAACACTTAGAGCATTTTTTCATAAACAGTAGCAGTTTGTGACTCTGGCTAAATTTAACAGAATTTTCTGTAACTAGTTTAAGCTAGTTAAAACACACATTAATTATTTAAAGTGCTCTAACATGTTTGTTTTTCATTTCTCCAAAAAAAAAGAAAGTTATTTATGAAATCAGTGACCAAAACTACATTAGTGTACCGATTTTCATTAAAATTAGCTGCTAGCCCCCAAACGGAAAAGGCCCCAACGCAGATTTCTGCGTTGCTCTAATGTAGCTATTTGCATTGAATGGGGTTCACTCATTAATTACTCACACAATCCCTGAAAAAAAAATTATTATTAAAAAACAAGCAAATAAACACAAATACTTGCATAAACCAAAAAACCTATCATATAAGTGGTAACATTTTTTGAAGCACCCTGTATAAGCAATGTTATTTTTACAATGATTAACATATTAAGGAAGCGAAAGTAATTAGAATTAATGTCACAAATTATACCTAATTGTTCAAATTAAATTGGTTTACGAGTATAATCACGGCTAACATATGACGTTCTGTTGTCTCTAAGTTATAAAAATGTATTTTTCTTCATAATATCTGAACTTCCTCCTTTTTTTTTTCCCCCACACGGAAGTGATGGGGGTAGACTCTAGAGCAGT
Source organism: Bathynomus jamesi (assembly GCA_023014485.1). Taxonomy (NCBI): domain Eukaryota; kingdom Metazoa; phylum Arthropoda; class Malacostraca; order Isopoda; family Cirolanidae; genus Bathynomus; species Bathynomus jamesi. The sequence continues at coordinate 259,616 of JAJOZX010005323.1, forward strand.
GGTTCTGAACTTGGGTTAGGGTACCTCCACGAGTACGCGAGGGAATCTTAGGGGTTACGCGACGGGGTCCTGAAAATATGATCCTTTTAATTTTATATACGATTAATAAACGGCCACGAGTCACACGGTCGTAAAGGAAGTAAAAATCCTCCATCTATCTCGAAAATCCAGAAAATCCCTTGAAAGAATTCAAGGGGTACAGAAGAAGAAAAATGTTCATAACCGCTGCTCTTGAGAATTACTTGAGCCCGAGCAATTATAAAGTAGGTGGCCAGCGCAATTCCAACCGCGACAAGGGTAGGAGTCGAATCCGGGCTTTCAGCCAACCGAGCCACGGTACTTATTTCTATTCCTTGAAAATAAAAATTATTCCTTTCATTAATTAATTTATACGTTGTGCCCACGAAATTGAAGTCATTTTATGAAAATCATAAAGAGCTTAAAATAAGCGGGTACAGTTTCGGAAAAAAGTTCGCCACAAAAGATTACATTTCTATAACGCGTAAGAAATTACTAATCGGTATCGATTGGGTTTTGTTCTTGAAATTTTATTAGTTTCGAAAATGACTAAAATATCCAAAGAAAAAATTGCCAGTTAGTAATTTTTCATGCTTTTCAGAAATTCTGTTTCTAGGCTAACTTTTTTCCGAAATTGTTTACCTTTTTATTTTTAATATTTCCGTAACTTTCGTACGATGTCAAAAGTGGATTATTATTATTTTTAATTTATTTTAAATATTAAAAAGGTGGGGACAAATCTCTTCCACGATTTGGCGGAGACTTTCAATAACAGAAATTCATCTCACGAAACTTTGGAACGAGACAGAAAAAATTCTTCCTTTTCCATTCATTCTGGTAACCCGGATAATACTCCGGTACGTCCTTCGTATCAAAGTGATGACATGGCTGCCCGCTTTTCTCTCATGGATCCGGAGAGGGAAGTTGTTCCCCCCTGGAAATGGTTACGTTACCTTCCACGGAGTGAGAAGGACGACGAAAGACTCAAAATCGCTCATATTTTAAGTGAATATGGAGAAGACGTCAATGGAGTGGATTCGGAGGGATACACACCGCTTTACCTGGCCTGCGTCTGTCGTTAGTATCTCTTAGTGATAAGGTTGAAGAAGTCCAGAGTCTGAATGAAGTTCAGATATATATATACAGGGTGTACATAAAGTCAGGATCTACTTTTGTGAAGCACTTGGAAATTATATGGAATTCAATCATAAAATGATAAAGTGGTAACATTTATTAAATAATTAAGAGTAGGATTGGACGTGACGCCCATCAGTATCCCTGCACAGCTCAAATCGTTCCGCAGCATTTCTAAACACATTCTGGAGCATTTGCGGGGTTATGTTATCTGCAGCAGTTCGTATACGTGTACGTAAGTTTTCAAGACTCGTAATCTTCGTCTGATAGACGTGCGATTTGATAAAGCCCCATGCAAAGAAATCTAAAGGGGTTAAATCTGGTGATCTCGCTGGCCAAGGTCTTTGGTTGCTTCCGCGTCCGATCCAGCGATTTGGAAAACGTCCATTTAGATAATCCTGAACAATTTTGGCATAGTGACAAGGCGCACCATCATGTTGATAGACGACGGTACTAACAATCCTATCCCCGTCGTCTATCAACATGATGGTGCTCCTTGTCAATATGCCAAAATTGTTCAGGATTATCTAAATGGACGTTTTCCAAATCGCTGGATCGGACGCGGAAGCAACAGACCTTGGCCAGCGAGATCACCAGATTTAACCCCTTTAGATTTCTTTGCATGGGACTTTATCAAATCGCACGTCTATCAGACGGAGATTACGAGTCTTGAAAACTTACGTATACGAACTGCTGCAGATAACAACCCCGCAAATGCTCCAGAATGTGTTTAGAAATGCTGCGGAACGATTTGAGCTGTGCACTGTGCAGGGATACTGATGGGCGTCACGTCGAATCCTACTCTTAATTATTTAATAAATGTTACCACTTTATCATTTTATGATTGAATTCCATATAATTTCCAAGTGTTTCACAAAAATAGATCCTGACTTTATGTACACCCTGTATATAGCGAGTAAGATGAAAAAGATGAGCTAAGAACGAGCCTTTTTGAACTACTATAGCCTGTAACTTATACACTGAGCACAAGCTTCAAGATCAAAGTTATTCCTTTCCAGGTGACGCGTTCCTCTGCGATGTTTTGCTCCAGTGCGGAGCTGACCCGAACATCTCTATAAAAGAGCTTCCAATAATCATCCATGCCGCTAATTTCTGCATCCAGGAAGAGGTTCTTCGTAAAGGAAATGGACAGGTAAACAATTAATCTACACGCGTTAACTGCCGCATTTGTCAACTTCCCCGTGATCGATGTTAGGAAATGTTGGCCTCTGTTAATGAAACGCAGTGACCTCCTATGTCACATAGCATTAATTTGATTGTTCGGAAACCCGCGTGATGTTACAATATGGTATGAAGCAATAACGCAAAAAGGTGGCTACGTCGTGGTTACGTTCCAACACCACCACCACCACTTTTCGTTAGATCAGAGAGGTTATGCGACATTGGGTATGTTCCGTAGTTGGATGAGTGACAGTCTTCCGCGTTCGGATGATGTATGGATCCTTAGATGGTTGACGTGCCGCGCGCGTAAAGCTATAGATCCCTCCGACGCATGAAACTTTGCTATTGCAAAGGAAGTTAAACAACCCAAACATTGTCTTCTCGCATCTTTCTCATGGAATCTACATAAACTTCAATACTTTTAAATTAATACTCCGTTTCAGGCATTATTTTCTTTTACTGTAAAATCAGCACTTAATCCGTTGGTGTTGAAAGTTTGAAGCATTAGCCTCCATATCTTTATTTCAGAGAGAGAAAAAGAGAGAAAAAGAAAAAGATGATTTTGGGCCTTCACGTATCGTCTTTGAAGTGTGCAAGTTCTATTGGCCTGGTCTTTGGAATGCTGTCCGCTGGCAATCAGTCGAAAATGTTAGCTAATTCTTATAAATACCCGATTGATAAAAGAAATGAGACATCGACATCCGCGCTGTGGGTTCGAATCTCGTATATGTCGTACGCAACGTAGTGTATAGACCACATTCACCTTATAAAGTTGGCTTCCGTATCATAATTCACTTTAACCCATAAGTGCATAAAGTTTGAATTTGCAGATACAGTACTTGGCTGATTTTTCTATATTGTCTTAGAAAACTCATTTATCCGTGACTCCATTTGCGGAAGGGGTCACACCTACTATCGTTACTTTCAACCAGTCATTTTACATCTGGCCAATCAATTTTGGCGTTGTTGATTTTACATTTAAACGATCATATCTCCACTGTCAAATTTTACGTGTAACCAAATGTAACCCTTAAACCAATCTTAGCTAAAAATAGAATGGAAATCAGCGTCTTTTTTGCAGGTAAGAAGGCTATTAAATTGTTGGTGTCGCGTTGATATTAGCAGAGAAGAACAAACTCTGCGAGAACTTGCAGTCTCGACGTGCAATGAAACCATTATTTCTCTCTTAATCGACATTCAATGTACGATGGTAAGATTCAGTTGTTGCTAAATACAAAAAGCCCTTTACATACGTTTTTATATATATTTTTATACAAAAAATTGCGTGTAATGGTGTGCTTGATATTCACTTAAAGTTAGAAGTTTTACATAGTTTTTTCTTTAGCACTAACTGCTAAGCTATATTTAGTTGCCGTTTCTTTGCTGTTAACCACTTTAAGTAAAAATCCTCTAGAGATTGCGAAATTGTTATTTAAAAGCGATAACTGAAAGGTCTTTATAATATTCCAGTATGATTGGGGATATTAACGAAGTATGCCCGGTTAGGCTAATTCATTAGTTCAAAGAAATAAACAGAACCTACATAGGACTTGTGTATATTTGCTAAACTTTTTAAAGTTTGAAAGAAACATTCTTCTTTATCAACGCAGGACATCATCCACAAATGCCTGGCGGGAAGTAGTGAAGGTGTGAAAGAGGTCCTTGAAAACTCTTCGTCGGGTAAAATCAATTTGAACTTAAAGAAAATGAGTGAAAGAAGCGCTCCTATTCTTTATTTCTTGATCCGGTTTGGAGAAACTTCCCTCCTGCAGTTACTGATGGAGGAAGGAGCTTCTCCCTTCGCCATAATGCAGGATGAGGATGCTGTAAGTGTGGGAACAGCGACTGAATTTCGATTTTTCGGCTCTGTTGATCTAACACAGGTTCCCAACCTTTTTTCGGCTGCGTACCCCTCGATGGCTTCGGCAAGTGCCCCGTACCACCCCTCTACTGAAAAGAAATTTGGTTCTTTTGCATTATCCTCCCAACACTAATTTTTTTATATAATGTTGTTTTGGTTATGGTACTTTATTTTCTTTCCATTATAAAAAAAAATTAGTGTTGGTATTAGGTTAGGTTAGGTTACGGTAAAAACAGCCCGCCGCAGGCGTTAGCCGTAGTTAGCCGGCTTCAAGTTAGGTTAGGTTAGGTTAGGTTAACTGCTTTCATGCCTTTTCACGATTAAAAATTAAAAGTGTTTTGCTAACGTACTTTATTTTCCTTCCATTATAAAAAAAAATTAGTGTTGGGAGGATAATGCAAAAGAACCAAATTTCGAGTTAGATAGTTAGATGGAACCGAGATGGATTAGGCCACACCGTCTTTTGAGAGTACTTTTCCACGTGAAAGTTAGTTCCAAAGCGGCATGCCGCGTACCCTTATTTGGGAACCCCTGAATTCTAACAGATAAAACGGGCAGCATCGGGAGCTCTTCTTTACACACATGGAGGGGTGGCCGCGAACTCCCGAGGCAGTAGTTGAGCCCAGGCACTAACTAGAGTAGGCGGCTAGCCAATTCCAACCACGGTGTTGACAATGGGGGTCGAACCTGGGACCTTTGCAGCGGTAGTCGAATCTCCAACCAACCGAGCCACATGGAATAAATTTATTCTTCATAGTGACAAAAACGATCAGATTTAAAAAGGAAAATAAATAAGAAATGTTGAATGCTGCTAGCTAATGATTTACGGAAAGATCCGATTGATAGCGTTCTATGGTTCGTCCTACACCTTCAAAGATTGAAGAATTAGAACGAAAGCCAATTAGTACGTAGAATTAGAAACGCCCAAAGCGGTTATTATAACCCCTTTTGGGAACGGCAGATTTGTTTTAATTTTTAAATACGAGATTTCGTTATGTTTAAGAAATTTATTAAAAAAAAATTTAGAGTTGTAATTCGTAACACTTATTTCAGAGAGATATTCCCGTCATATTTACAGCTCTAGAACCGGATGCGAGTCCGGAAATAGTAGAAATCTTACTTCCTGCCAATCCAGATAAAAATTTGTACGTTCTTGATTCCATTCGATACAAAGGAAAGAGTATTTTGAGAGAAGCGTTGGAAAATGAGGTCTGTGACCAAACTATCATGGCCATTATTCGTGTAGGTAGGTGAGGATTTGATTTATATATATATATATATATGTTACATGTAACATTTTTAAAATTGTAAGTGATAATAATAATAACCTTGGTTTTGCTTCCGCCCGAATTGTTCATTCTGATAGTCGAGCTTGTTGCTCCACCTTAGACCTACAGTTTAACGTGGAACCCGCACCACGGGTGGTCAGAAATTACAAAGTCCTCTCTCGGACTCAATCTTACGCTCTCCCGATGAGCAGTCCAGCGTCCTAACCCATTTCTTTCGTATGGAAAGATGAGCAGCTGGGTGAGCTGAGCGCCGCCTGTCATCGCCGGAAATTGAACCCGGGCCGGAGGGATCCGTAGTCAGTGATACTCACCACTACACCACCGAGGCGCTAATAATAATTCAGATTCTTTATTGTTCCAAAGATAGTACATAGCGAATACAAGGAGACCTACAATTTTCAGTATAAAAAGGACAGAATTTTAAGAACTGCAAAATATAAGGCAGAGTGAGTTTCCTTTCGTGGCAGTAATTATTACTTGCTTACATTATACCCAATAATAATAATAATAGTTATTATTATTATTGTCGCATTGATGAATAATAATATATAATGTTTGAGGTTAACCACCTCCGTAACAGCGAGTCACGTGATGCAGAGGACCTATAGCTTTAGGTGGGATCCGAACCACGGCTGCTGCATCATCTAAACTTAGAGGACAGTCCCCTATTGAACTACTGAACAGACTCGATGTTGTTTAACCTCGCTGATCGAACGGGAAGCGATGTTGCTACATGCCCGCAATTCTCACTCTTTTTTCCCCAGGAGGACCCACTTTCTTGGTGGACAGAGACGAGAAGGGAGTTTTCCCACTTGATGCACTCCTGAAGAAGGAAAGAAACGACCTCGTTTTGCGCGTGGATAAACTCGTTCGGGAGTGGGTGACCCAGCCGGACGTATTTCCTGGTTGGCGAGAGATCCTAGTCCTTAGAGGGTTTAATCGCCTCGAGAATGCCATTAAAACCATGATGTCTTTCGACGAGAAGTTTGAGGCCTTTCTGAGTGACTCAAAACGATGTCAGGTATCGGAACTTATTTGAGGTGTTTAACATCATAGTATGATTTTAATTATAATTTTTTTTTATTTAGTCATTGGATATAAAGTGTGTACTTATCGTACGATCTTTTCGTTGTTGTCTCTGTACAAGGGTCTTGTTCGCCCCTGTATGGAGTATGCTTCTCGTGTGTGGGGTGGCTCAACTCGCATAGTTCTACTTGACGTGGTGGAATCAAAGGCTTTTCGTCTCATCAATTACCCGCCTCTCACTGATTGTCTTCAGCCCCTCTCTCCTCGCCTCAATGTTGCCTCGCTCTCTCTTTACTATTGCTATTGTAACGGACACTGCTCTTCTAAACTCTCTAACTGCATGCCTCCTCCTTTAAGGAGCGCTTGCAGTATCAGACTTTCGACAAATTCTCATTCTTTTTCTGTCCAACTCTCTAACGCAAGGGTTAATCGATATTCTATGGCTTGCATGTACTCAACCGGTCAACTGTGGAACAATCTTCTTCACTCCATCTTTCCATCTGTCTATGACCTCCAATCTTCCAAATGTACAGTGTACAGACATCTCGAAAACTAAACCTTGATTTTTGCTATCTCCTCCTCTTTCCCTTCCTTCTATAGAGGGGGGCCATTTTTGCGAGCATTCATCCTTGGCCCCTACTTCCTGCATCATAAAAAATAAAAGTTTTCTCGTAAAACTCCAGGTTTTTTTACTGATATTTATAAGTAAACATGAAGTTTCACTACAAAGCTGTTTTTGAGTCGACTAGACACACATTTACAAATTACTTGAAATACAGGATGGTCCAAAAGTCCCAATCTATTTTGCTGAAATAATGATATTTCTATTTTATTTTCTACAGGCCATAGATGATGATGATGATGATGATGATGGATGTACAAGAACGTGTGATGTAGTAACACTGTCTATTTAAGGGAAAAAGTGCAAAGAAATTCGAGAAAAATTTGAAAGAACATTCCACAAACCAGGACCTACAGTCAAAGCAATTCGCGAGCTGGTCACTAAATTTAAAAGAACAGGATCTGTTCATGATGAGGCAAGATCTGGACGTCCAAGTACCTCTCGGGAAAATGTCGAATTGGTAAGAGATGCCTTCGAAACAAATCCTAGAATGTCAACTCGCATACCATCACGTAGGCTGAGCATACCAAAAACGACTGTTCTAAGGATTTTAAAATCCACATTAAAAAAAGTTACCATATTCAAGTGCAACATGAGTTATACGAAGAGGATTATCCAAGACGAGCCGGCATGTGCACAGAATTGATTGAAAAAATTCATACCGAAAACTTATTAAACCACATTCTCTTCAGCGATGAGGCGACATTCCACACATGCCGAAAGATTAATCGACATAATTGCCGTATCTGGCCTAGTAAAAATCAACCGAGTTCAACTAATGGGAGAGAGATTCTCCTGAAGTTAACGTCTGGATGGGTATGACAAGATCGAAGATTTACGGAACTTTTTTCTTTGCAGAAGCTACGGTAACAGGGCCAATTTAACTTGACATGCTTCAGCAGTTTCTTGAACCCCAGCTTCGTTCAGATGGTATTCTCGACACTGTTGTCTTTCAACAAGATGGAGCTACATGTCACTATGCAAACATCGTTCGGGCGTACCTTGATGAGCTCTTACCAAATCGCTGGATTGGACGTGGTGAAAACAGGTCCTGGGCAGCACTATTTCCAGATTTAACACCATTAGACTTCTTTGCGTGGGGCTTTATAAAGTCTGATGTTTACAAAACAAGAGTTACAGACCTGCAGGATCTGCGAACCCGCATTGTCACAGCAGTCGCTAAAATAACCCTAGAGATGCTTAAAAATGTGTTCCGCAATGCAGTGAACAGATTTGAGATTTGTAGAGACACTGATGGTGCTCACGTCGAATCTTAGACCTAAGCTTGGTAAATAAATATACATCTAATTGCGTTACTACATTTTTATCCTAAAATATTATTTCAGGAAAATATATGGAAACTTTTGGACCACCCTGTATTATCTTTCAACCACTTATTAGGAATTTATTTTAGTTTAAGTTAAATTTAGAAAAGTTTTTTAATTAACGGTTTAGTGGACTGGTAATTATTAATCGATATATTTTATAAATCTAAAATCTGGAGTCACTGGCGTATAGGCTTATGTTCATTATTCATCGGGTTTCTTTGGCCCATGTAGTCATTGTCCAAGACAGCTATTCCCTAAACATATATATGGAACACTTACACTTTTCATACCTGTTGAGTCTAAATAAAGATTTTGCCTATTTGTTCATTTCTTTCGTCATTTTTGTCAGCTTTTCAGAAATTGTACGAAGTCTATAACATTCAGAGAATAACTTTAACTTCAGTCACATTTTTAAAGGTTGTAATACACTCCATGATTCATTCATACGTTGACGTAATATTTGAAAAGTTTCGTAGGTATGCAGAATCTCTTTTCAAAGACTATTTTCTTTTTATAGGAAGTGATCGACCAACTTTTCGAGGCGGTACAAAATGATGACGAGAAGAGTTTTGGTCAACTTTGTGATTTTCAGAGTGAATATTTTCACGTGACTGATTTGTTGTACCAAGGAATGGCAAAGGTATATGCCACGTGATTTTTACCTATGTCTAACGTAACATGAATTTTCTTAATTTAATTACCAAAATAAGAAGTGGCAGTAACGCACTGATTAGTCAGAGATTTAATGAGGGATATACACACAGTGTATGTATATAGATCCACTAAATAATTAAGTCTTTTAAATGAAATCTAGTCAGCGCCCATACCTCATTTATGTGGCCAGAAGGCTGTGCCATTTTCTTCCTCCCCCCCCTGCTTGATTATTATTAGATATCTATTTTTGTGAGAGTAAGTTTTTTAAACCTATGTTTAAAAGTGTTCATCTGTTTACATTTTATTTTTATGATACAACGACCATACCGTGAATGCGCAATTTCTGCGTTTAAATTTCCCTTCCTTAAAGGTTTACCCGCGCGTTCTACTGGGGACTCGGTTGGTTGGCCGGCCACCTATTTTGTGACTGTTCTGGTTAAGATTACCTTGAGAGAGTTCACAATCCTCACTCTGAGTTGGGGAATTGGGGTTCTGAATGCTACTTCTTACCTACTAATTTTAGGATAAGACGTGTCAACGAGAGAAGTTTCTAATTAATTCACCGAGTTTTGTCAGAATTTTGATTGAAAAGAGAAATAAAGACGTCATTTTTAGTTAGAAATAACTTGTTCATCCTCTTAACTATTTTTTTGAAAATACAACAATAAAAACAATGTATCATTTCAATAGAAAAGAAAGAAAGTTGCTTTATCAACCCTAGAACCTCGAATCAAGTGAATGTTGTCAGTATATATGTATCGACTATATATAATTTTTTTTTTTTTTTTTGAGGAATTAAAAAGTGCGAGAAAAACATCAACGAGTTTTAGTGGTATACAGGTGTTTGTGGTTTTGTCCCTGTAAATTTTGGTAATTAAGTTAATTTTATGATTGTTAATATTAATACTAAAACTGAACTTTGAACTGCTATAAAATACAGAATTACTATATTTCATAGCGGTTCTAACTTCACTGAAAGTTCAATGAAAAATAAAAACACTACTATTAGTAGTGTTTTCATTTTTCTTACTTTTAAATATCGTTTTTAGGACAATAATTTGCCTTTACTCCACTGGATCACTTTTCACGGAAGACCAAAAATGTTGGCCGTTGTTTTAGATTCTTATTTTGAAAACTTAAATACAAAGCAGAAATTTCTCTCCAGGAAGTAAGTCACACTCACTGCTATTGTTCCCTTAATTAATTTGAAAACAGCGTTTTACTAATGATTTGTTATATTTTCGTTTTCTTAGAGCGCCCCGTGACTCGGTCATGAGGGCGCCGCTCGGCAGTGCTAAGACTCCTTCGAGTCGTTGGTTCGAACCCCAATGCTGCCCAGAACTGGTCTTTTCTGTACCTTACGTCGTGGCGAACTGGCCACCCCTTTTAATTGACTGGTCAAGGTACCCCTGACTCGAGGCCCCCTAATCCCCACTTCCTGGGGATATGGGACACCTTTTCATATTTTCGCGCTTTTAAAAATTATTGCTTAAACTATGCGTTAAATATGCACTAACTTATCAGCATTTTCGATAGTATCTCGTGACACTCCTGTAAGGTTTATTATACAATTTCTAGTGTTCATTGCAAAGTATATAACAAACTTTGTAGTACACACTTTTAAGTTAATCACCATGTAGATAATGATGATAACTAGACTGCGCTCGAGCGAGATGCCAGTCGACGCCATAGCGGCCTTAGTGGTCAGAAGCCCATTAAGGCCACCCAATATCCACATACCCACCCACACAGATCGCGCTGAACGCCTTATCTCTGAGTCAGTAATAATGATGTTTGGTTTAGCTTTCTTCGTAATGGTAAAAGTCGCGTGACAGAGGGGACCTACAACTATACGTGGTATTCGAACCATCCACGGGTCGCTACATCTTCTGAACGCGGAGGACGGTCACCCATCCAACTACATAGTATACACACTGGCGTCTTTACTTATTTACCTTCGCCTTGAACCATGAATTTGATTCTCTGCCAAAAGTGTTTTGCCGATTTTATTTAAACTTTTATAATGATGAAAGGTTATAAATCGTTAATGATTTTTTTTTTTTTTTCGATTCTATAAATTTTTACTCATTATTTTCGATTTTCATCCGAAAAAAATTATATATATATATATATTTTTTTAAATAGCATTCAAAGTGTTTCTAGGTTGACTATCATTACGTCATTTAGTTTTTAGTATATTAGGAAAAGGATTAGGAGACCTTCCCTCATAAGTGAAAATACATTGGAACCATTTTAATTTCGAGCTTCGTTCGTCCCAGATTAACAGTAGATGATATAAGAGACCCTTGGAGGAGAACGCCTTTGCATTACGCTTACGGGATGAAGAATAGAAACCGAGAGGTCAGACTTCTTTCCAACAGTGGGGCAACGGATCATACTTTAGATATGGTAAGTAAGAGTCCTTTGTGGACGAGCGATTGAATGGAGTCTGAAAATTTTTGTCACTTTCTTGGACGACCGTTGACAAACACCCCCCCTTTACGAAAGTCTCCGCAAACGTAGGGGTGGCTTGTACATCTGTCATTAAAGTGTATCGAGACCATATTGGGTTCGAGATTCCGTCAATTCCGCCTATTAATTATGAATTGTCCAGTCAAAGACCATGTTTCGCTTCTTCTAAAGGTTGATCAGTCACAGAAACCCAATGTTATTCACACCTTAAATCCAATAATGATGTATAAATAATGGGTTTTCTCATTAGAGTTTTTATCTTTTATAACAACACTTTTGAGCTAATCTTTCTAATTCTTCAATCTATACAAAAACTTTACTTTTTTTTATAAATATATATTACAGAGGGTTGACAAAGTAAATAGACACCGCCGACATTGCGCAGTTTGTTAAAGAAGAAAGCAAACCAAGCGAAGACGAGGTATTACGGTAAGGTGAATGAAAGCAACGAATCATGATAGTTACAAGAAGCCACGTGGCGAAGGTTCGTGCGAATTGACAGATTTCACCAGAGGAAGAATTGTTGGTCTTTGGGAAGTTTTGAGTCATATGAATAGTTCACGTCGGTTTCGTATTCCATTGTCAACCATTAACAGAGTGACTGTCCAATTGAAGACAACCAGCGAGACAGGTCCATCACAGAGAACGTTACGTGCCCTCGGACGAAATGCAGAGGTGAACCCACTACAAACTGCTGATGAATTGGGCATGCGAATGGGGTTTAGTTTCAGAACCATCGGAAGATATATCCACACAATGGGCTATTATTGTACGCAGCTAGAAGAAAGCCCATGCTAACCCCTCGCAACATTGCTCGTCGAAAGCAGTGAGTAGCATCGATGAAGAACCGGGACTAAGTTTTGGAGCACCGTGATATTAGCAGACGAGTCCCAATTTGCCTCATTTTCGGACAGTGGGCGTGTGTGGGTATGGAGACATCCATCACAGGAATTTTCACAAAAGCCAATTCCACGAAATAGATTATTTTTGAAAAGGCCTGCTGCCACTTTTATGTCACTGGTAATCTGTCTCCACCATTTACCGTGCCCACACAGCTCGTGCAACTCAGAGGTGGCATGAATCGCATGGTTTCGCACGCCTGCCCTGGCCATGTCAATCATCCGACATGAACCCCAAAGAACACGTATGGTACATGCTGGACAGGGCACTGAGGCGACGTCAATCAAAACCTTCATCCAGGGAAACTAAAAACTTAGTCGATGGAATAACCCAGCGTGTTTTAGCTTTGCGCAGAGCAAGAGTAGATGCAACGCGGGTCGAAACAGATTGTTTCAGTGGAATTATTTCTGGTGTTATAGACAGTGGTGTAGTGCTAAATAAAGAAGTGAGGGAACGCATTTTGAAAGTGTTACTCAGATGCGGGGGGGACAATGGCGAGCGCGGCGAGCCCATACAGCTGGGGGTCCGGGGGCACTGTAAGCCCCCCGGGAAATCTTTTGAAATCTGACCAATTTCAGGGATATTTTGAGGCCATACGCACTGGATATTAGGATATATTCCAAGGTTGAAGATGCAGTATTTCCAGTGTCATTAGATATACGACATCCAGTACGATCAATAAAAATAGCTAACAACTGGAATGATTAACTAAAAAAAAGTTAACAACTGGTACGCCGTGGTGACTGTTTCACCAGATCTTTATAGGCTAGCATTGCCTCAGTCGAAGCTAAAAGAAATGAAACAGTTAATGATTCTTTCTCATATTTCTTCTAGGGGTGGGAATTAAAATTTCATGACGTTAGAGATTTGTAAGTTCGGATTTATTTGAAATAGTGAGGGAACGCCGTTCCGTCTACCAAAAAAAGTAAGGGAACGCCGTTCCCACAGCACTACACCACTGGTTATAGAATTATTGCACAGTAATAAAAACATATCAAAACATTGCATTATTTACTTTTGTCAACCGTCTGTACAGTATTTCTGATACGAGATATTTATTTTAATTTTGTCCGTTTTACACGCGAGGTAATGCAATGCAGTTAATAATTATTCACTAGCAACCTGTTGTAACGCTTATCATTATAAATATCATTACTTTGCAGTTTTATCGCGAACCTCTTGATTTCAAAGATGGAAGAGGAACAGAATCTTTGGAGAACTTGCTTCAAAATATTAAAAATAAGGTAACTACCTAATTAATCTTTAAATTTTTGTTTTAAGTGAGTAAATAAGTAGATTTATATACGAATGCTTTACCATATTTAGTCATTAACTTTTACTTCATTAGAACATTCAAATCAACCAAGATGAACCTTGGCAGCCTAAAGTCTTTCTACGTCATCAAGAAAAGCAAAGAAGAAAAAGATTCAGAGACAGTATGAGGAAACATCCCCAACATCATCATTCTCATCACCTTCAACACCGAAATTCCATTCTTAGTTTTAGTCCCTCAAATCACGAATGTATAAGCTATACTACAAATTCTATCCCGAATGATCAGTTTCTTTATAGACAACTGAGTTATAACGATAGCCAACGTAGGTATCCTAACTTTTATAACTCGGCAGCTGGTCCTAACTACGTTGATCCCGTTCGTGCTTCCAATGTTCAGGGCACTGAAGGACTTATAAATATGACCAACCAAAGGTTTTATGATACCCAACTGAGGCCAGAAACCGATCCCGTCTCACCTCGAATGATGAGTTCATGACTAAAAGGAGTTTAGCGTCGTCGGGTGAAATATCAAATTATTTTAATTTATGTACACTCGTATAAAAACTATGAATTTATTAGGAATATATTTTTTCAATACCTTTAAATTCGTTCACTACTTTTATTAATCGGAGAATAATTTCAGAAAATTTAATTTTGAAAACAAATATGTCCGCCCTTGATGATTGGTGAGGTCGAAAAAGAACCTACAATCGGGGCACGGGCCCCGTGTGCCAGTGCCTAGCGACGCCTTTCACCCCCTCTCTGATCTAACGAAAAAAGGTGTTTCGACGTGGCCACGACATAGCCTGAATACGGAAAAAGAAGATGCGTTGCAGTTTCGGTCACTACGTAATCTGGACACGAAGGATGCCCCCCCCCCCGATCCAACTACTTCCAGACCCACTGTCGCTTAACTTCTGTGGTAAATACTAAATATGTCTATTATACAATTTCACTCTCAGTCGTATTTCAACATAATTTATATTGCATAGCTACGATTTGACTCGGTTTTGGGGTAGAGCCTATTGGAGATGGGTAAATTGTGCATAAAAAATTCCAAGAGCAAAAGGTTATGTAGGCACTGGGACTACTATCACATAGACTAAATGAAATGCGAATAAATATGTATACAGTTTTCCACATGCCAATGTCAGCAACGAAAGTACCTCAAAAAATTTGCCCCAACTAACATCACCGAAAACATTATAATGAAAGATATACGAAATTTTCCATTCGCTGATCTCGGCAAACAGGCCAAAACCAAAGGAAAAAAAATTGCGGAGCTAACCTTTAGATGGGAGCAAATGCTCGAGGCGATAGGAAGGAAGTGTTTAAACTTTCCTACAAGTTCTGTGTAAATAAGCGAAACAAAACAATAAATGGGTAGACCTATGCCAAAAAACAATTAGGCACAATGGCCTACCTATATTGAGTTTTGTTTGTGTAAAAAAACTAAACTCAATATAGGTAGGCCATTATGCCTAATTGTTTTTTGGCATAGGTCTACCCATTTATTGTTTTGTTTCGCGTATTTACACAGAACTTGTAGGAAACTTTAAAACATTAAAGTTTAAACATTCACATAGCACTTATACAAAAAAAAAAAACTAAAACGCACACACAAAACACCCACCATCCCTGATTTCACGGCGATCCGTCAAGATCGTACTGGGGTTAACGGGGGTGGACTCATCACTTACATACGTAAAAGCATTAGCTACACTGATGCTACCCAAAACATTACAAACACAATCCAAGCGGATAACACGATAGAAATACAGGCAGTTAACATTAAAACGCGCGCAAAACACAACAACACACTAATCAACATTTACATCCCACCAGATAGTTCACCTCAGGTGCCAGCCAATTACAATCCACAGTTACACAATCTGGCCTCTCTCACTAATGTCATCTTAGGAGGAAACTTCAACGCCAAAGACACTAGTTGGTACCTGCACAACCAAAACAACACCAGAGGCGCCAACATAGCCACACAACTAAACAGCCTCTTCATTCTTAACAATACAGAAGAACATACACACATACCACATCAAGCAGGATACTCAAACTCCTCCCTAGACATAACGTTCTGTTCCCCCTCACTAGCAACACATACACAATGGAGAACAGAAAAACAACTGTCATCAGACCACCTGCCAATCATCATTACAACACATTCTACACTGCCCCAACAGCCTTAGGCACACTTACAGAAATTACAAGAAAGCTGATTGGGAACAGTTCAAAATACAGACTGAGGAACAATTCACCACATTAAACAGCACACCCATCATAAACATCAATACAACACTCAAGACATTTAATCAGATCATCAATAATGCAAACAGACATACCCAAAGGCAACATTAGGAAATACAACCCAAATTACACTAGAGAAATAGCCCACCTCATAAGGCAACGTAACAACCTCAAATATAACACACGAACACCACACACACAAGCCATAAAACAGCAGATACAACAGCTCAACACAGAAATAAACAACAAACTCAAAGAAAAACAAACAAACATTCAGGGAATTCATAACAACACTAAGCCACTCCACAGATACATCCAGGCTATACAAGACTATAAACAGCATTACCCATTCTAACAGCGGCATTCACACCTCACACGCGGCTGTCTGTCGCAGCCAAAATAATATCCCAACATACAACAAACTAACATTCTAGTTAATCACTACGCAAAGATAAGTCACTTAAACAGAGACAACAACCAGAAACACGCAGACAGACAAACAGCCAGACACAAGAAAACCTACAGACTCGACACGACCATATTACCCTTCAATACAGACCAGACCACCAAGATCATCAAAAACATTAAGAATTCGAAGGCTACTGGACAGACAACATATCTAACATACACCTTAAACACTTGGGCCCACAAGGAATACTAGCTCTCACAAATATCAGCACATATTCATACCAACACTATTATTCCTGACATATGGAAACAAGGTAAAATTATTACACTACTCAAACCAAACAAAAATCCAACAGAACCAGCTTCCTATAGACCCATTACTTTACTATGCACACCTTCCAAAGTAACAGAAAGACTAATCTTACAAATCACCAACCCACACATTCCACTATCGCCTACTCAATATGGATTCAGACCTCACCGCTCAACCACGACATTACTCACTAACCTCACGCAGCACATCATGGATGGCATCAACTCCAGACGACCAGCTCAACGTACACTAGTAGCAACAACAGACATTAGTAAAGCATTTGATGCTATCCCACGCTTCCCTCTCATAAACAAAATACTCAACACAAACATGCACAATAACACCAAAAGGTGGCTGAGCAACTATCTTTCAGGAAGATACTCACATGTCACATTTAATGGCAAGTCATCCAAAAACAAGCTTTTTCCGAACGGGGTCCCTCAAGGCTCTGTTCTCTCATCAACACTGTTTAACTTATACATGCATGACATTCCAACACCCATAGATAACAAGCATACCTTATCATCATATGCAGATGACATCACTAACATCCACCCACAACAACATCGACACCGCTACAAATAACCTACAAACATACATGAACAGTATACAAGACTGGCTCACACACAATAGACTCAAAGTAGCGCCCACAAAATCAACTATCACCTTGCTTACAAGCAACAGAAAAGAATACCAGGTAATTCCACAGCTTACACTAAACAACATCAACATTCCACACACTCACAGGACCAAAATACTTGGGGTCACATACAACACATCATTATCTTTTGCAAACCACATTCAGGACATTAAAAACAAATGTACGTCAAGACTTAACACGCTTAGGGTACTAACAGGCACAAACTTTGGACACCAGCAGGAAACATCACTCATATACAAACAATATATTCGCTGTTATGGACTATGCTAGCCCATGCTGGGCACCCATTATCTCAAACACACACATAAACACCTTACAGACAATACAAAACAACGCACTTCGTATCATTACAGGATGCACTCAAACACCACCAATAGAACACCTGCACACAGAACAAAAATCTGAAAGTTAGAGAACATTTAGACATGAGGGGAACACAATTCATGGTAGCAGCGACAACTAACCCACAACACCCTTGCCACTACATGTACAATCATGCACCAACACCTCGCACCATTAAGGTAACACCAGACACACATTATAACCAAATACTCCATTCCATACCACGCCCCACAGACATCACACAGTACAGAAAACACATACACACCTAACCCACAAAGCACTGACACGACTCGGTCCGAATGCGGTCCTAGGTGCGAAACCGCCATCCATTAACAGGTCAGAGATCAGCCTGAGCAGATCGGATCGAGTTAACTTAGCACGATTCCGATGTGGACATCACCCCAATTTACGGACATATATAAACAGACTAGACAACTCCATAGACGACACACCACAAACAATTGAACACATTATGACAGACTGTACCGCTCTAGCACAACAACGAACACAACATCACTAGTGCGCTGAACCTCTGGTCCACTCCGGAGAGGGCGATCGGTTACCTGCGTGCCGCCGGCTTGCTCGATCAGGGTGGGCTGATCGGCTAAACAACAACAACAACAACCTATATTGAGTAACTAAATGAACAGACGATTCGCGTTCAGCCTACTTTAATAGAGGCCAAAGTAGGCATTAGCCTATTGAAAACAACTAGGCCGCGAGGCCTAAGTAGTACGTCGAGATCAACAGAACAAGGTATATATGCTAATTTAGCTTATACCACAAATGTAGGATTTACTTAAAACCAAAAACTGAGGACAAAATTAAAGAAAAAGCATCGATCTTTTGTTTATCGCTCCATTGGGAATTTTCAACGGATCGCTTGTATGATAGGCAATCACCAGTGGTGGGCACCGTTAACCAAAAAGTTAACTTCGTTAACCGCTAATCCGTTAACCAAAAAGTTAACTTCGTTAACCGTTAATTCATTAAACATGTAACGGAAGTTACCGATAAACCGTTAACGTTAACTTTTATTATAAAAAAAATGAAAAACACAATATATATATAATTTAATTTTCCCTCTTCTTCTCGTTCTCCATTTTGTCCATGAGATGCATGTTGCCCTTCATGAGAATTAGCATATCAAAGTTTTCATCAGACAGGGATGATCTCTTGGCCCTCAGGATGTCCTTGCCCATAGAGAACAAACGCTCCACTGCAGCACTGGAGGGGATGGCTGTGTTGAACTTGATGAACAAGTCCACCAACACATTTTTAAATATTCACTAGCACAAACATGTTGCGCAAGAGACAGACTGCAAATGAAACGAATGTAGTTATTTGTTGTAATTGTTACATATATATTATTGAAAGTGCCTTAAAATGCTCGTGATATTTCTTGAGAGAAGTTGAAACATTCAACTCAAATGGCAAATCTTTCCGCCTGATTTTACAGTCGACCATGTTTTGCTCAAACCAATGCCATAAATAACTACCATATTTGGTAAGACACACATTGTGGCGACGGAAACAAATATATCGCCTGATTTTGCACTGCGGAAATGGAAATTCGTTCATCACTATTAACAGTGGCGGATTAATTGCGCACCTGCTCAGCACTGAAAATAATAGAAACTTTTAAACGTTTATTTATGAATTTTTTGGGTTAACGGAAGTTAAATGTAACGGAAGTTAATTAGTCCGATAATGATTTTCAAAGTTAACTTAAAAGTTAAATCGTTAACGAAAAAGTTAACTTCGTTAATTAACGATTAACGGATTAACGGTTTGTGCCCAGCTTTGGCAATCACCATAGATTGATAGTTTTTTCACGCATTCGTCGATGGACGGGAAGCGGTGTTACGACACTGTCTACGACGTAGCCTGGCTTGGTCTGAAAGTTTCCAGACAACGATTGGTAGAATTTATACGAAGAGTTTCTGGAAACTTTCAGACCAACCCTCGTATATACACCTATTATATAAAATACACAGTTTTACGTTAAATTCTTTTTTTAATTATTATATATAGGGCAATTTAATAAAAGTGTACCTACAGTACAGGGTGGTCCAAAAGTCAGGACATGTAGGGGAAATAATGTTTCCCGCATTATGTTAATTTATTCATATAAATATTCAAACTGACACATTAACTTCGATACACTTCTCAATTCTTCTTCTGAGTGACATCTTCACACATCCCAACATAAGGGGAAATCTTGGAACATTCAGCCGTTATTCGAGTCTTCAGTTCCTCCAAGGACCGGGAACGATCACTGTAAACAACATATTTCAAATGACCGCATAAAAAGAAATCGAGGGGCGTTAGATCTGGTGACCTAGGAAGCTATTCAACAGGACCCCATCGTTCAGTCCAGCGCTGCCCAAATATTCATTTAGGTAATGAACTCTGAGTGCCAAGTGTGGTGGAGCGCCGTCCTGTTGAAAGGAGAGCACCCTTCGTTGATTCAGCGAAGGTTATCAATAAAAGGTTCAAAGGCTGTTTGAAAATAGGCCCTATTCAGGTATTACCTAGCACACCTGCCTAGTGCCTATACCATAATACGTGAAGCATTTTGAACACGACTCGTCGGTCCAGTTAGGTTTTTCATCTGACCAGTACCGAGTGTTATGGCGATTAACGTGCTCACCAAGATGAAACTACCTCATCAGCGAACGTTTCTGACAGTCGAGAACCCAATGCTTTTTTCTCCCTTGGTTTTACTGATTAAATTCATCTACGACACTTCAGTACGTGCTTCCTTCTCTTACGTACATGAAGACCAACTTCACTCGCTCATCTTTCGTTAATTTCCCATCCACGTCTCACCGGAAGCGAAAACAAATGGTATTAATTTTAATCAATTTCCCCTGTTTCCTGACTTTTGGACCAGCCTGTAGGCCCTATATCTAGTCAAAGCATACTTGTACAAAAAAATTTAATTATTTTGTGAAATCAAGGAAAAACCAGTGAGAGCATAGTTACAAAAATACCACAGCTGTCAAAATCCCGAGCTTCACATCTAAAACCAGAGACCAAATTTGTGAAGTTAACTCAAAATCTGAGAGGCTCGTGAGCTTAAGGTCTCACTGACTTAAAAATTTCTGTTCAAAATTATATCTAGTGCAGAACGACTAGATATAGTTAGGCTTTGGTTTAATTATGCATGTCTATAAAATAATGGAAATGTCCAGGTCGGTCGAATGTCGAAAATTAACTTGAGGGTGGTGGTTGTGGTAGGGCAATTTTTCCGTTTTATTCGTACTGTAATATCTATTCAAATATAATCAAGATGAGTATAACTCCTTTTACATAGGTTATACTACTAATACACTTCACCTCAGAACATTACAACGTAAACAAACTTAGTAAAAAATTCATGAACACTTTTGAAATTAACAAAAAAACAAGTGAAATTGTTCAATATTTAAAACTGTAAATTAATGATTTTGCACATTTTTTCAATATTTTTATTGAAAATGAGACATAAAAAGGAAATTTCAGCGAGATTCAATGTTTTAATTGAAAAAAATAGTTGATTTTTTATGACTAATTTTTATCCACAATTACTTCGAGATCACTTTTCTCCACTTTTTAAAATCCGGGTGTCACTTCAGCCAAAACTTGCCTATGGACTATGGTAGTCAGAACAGAAGGATTACAGCCTTCTTAATTAATGAAACCCTGTTTGCTATTTATCCCATTACAACAACCTAGGCCTATGGTGGCCTATCAAATGGGTGCCCTACTTCTGATTATTGGAATGATGT
The DNA here is from genome assembly GCA_023014485.1 of Bathynomus jamesi. NCBI lineage: Eukaryota > Metazoa > Arthropoda > Malacostraca > Isopoda > Cirolanidae > Bathynomus > Bathynomus jamesi. The sequence continues at coordinate 281,136 of JAJOZX010005323.1, forward strand.
AGGCCCACTGGGGTCTTGCTTACCTTAATGGCCACTGAAGATCGATTAGTAGGATTACGAGCAAGCTCACTATTAGATAAGGGTGGCACGTTGATTGAAGAGATGGCATTTTTTATAAGGCGAACTTTAAATTGCCTACGTAAGTTCAGTAGCTCGTGTTGAAGGTCTCTCTTGTAGTTCCCTTACCCGAAATTCTTTTAGCGAATTGAATCACCTCTTTTGGAGTACACTTTACCACAACAAAAGAACATTTTTAACTAGGCTCGTCAATAGATACATTATACTAGCAATATATTACATTTGGAAAACATGAAGCCACTCGGACCTACTGTAGGCCTAGTCTATTAAGAATTTATATTATATTAAGTACACTGAAAATCTTTCACATTTCACGTTTGCACTATAACACATTATTAAAAATATAACTATATATGAACTATAAAATGAACATTACTACATACATATTAAATTTGTGGTGAACATGGAGCAACCAGAAATATAAACTACGAGCAAATGGCAATATGCCACTCGCGCCAAAGTAAATATAAACTCGCGCATGCGTTATAGGTAAGTGTTAAATTTTTAAGAATATGAAATATATGAACAATTGTTAATTTTTAATTTTATATATATGCATATCTACGTTAATATTATATTTCTTGTCACACATTCTTATGAGAACCTCTCGATTTTCAATAATTTAACTAAATAAGTGATCTACCAGTCGACATTCTTATATGTATGATAACCAGACGATCATCACCTTTGGTGCTAACAGTACTCTATACTCAAACTCCAAAGATTGTTCATAACAAGATCCGAAACTCAACCCACTCTTGCATTAGCCTACTCTTTTGTCATCTATTGTTTGGAAGGAGAACTAAATTACCCTGACGCTGGGGGAAGGGGGGACGTCAACATAAACTATAACTTAATATTTATTATTGTATAATTTAATACGTGATCAAATATAGGATCATTTAAGAAATTAAGCATATGAGCTTGTATTGTTTTGAGGATTAATGTGATAATATTGTTTTAGTAATGTACATACTTTTAAGTCATGCTTAGTTCTGACTTCATCTGCTAGGTGGCGAATATGTTTATTAATTTGACGGGCTAACGCATTAAATTGAAAAATATAGTTTCATATCTTGTTACATTGGCCTACAATCTTTGATACGCATTTTTAGCAAAATGTTCGCACGTTTGGGTTGGGACGTTAAAGTGTCCTCCTTTTGTGGAAAAATCACAAGTCGTATACAGGGTAGTGATGCACCGGAGGCAGATTTTGGCCGAAACCTCCGGCTTAGTGTTTTTTCCTCCGGCCGGAGGCCGGAGGTTCCGGCCAACTGATTTATTTCAGTATATATATTATATATATATATATATATATATATATATATATATATATATATATATATGTGTGTGTGTGTGTGTGGTCTCATCTATTTAGGGCTTATATATTATAGCCCTGCTATTTTAAATTATTAAGCCTTTAATAACTTAAACTTTATAAAAGTCGACTTTCTATGCTTTGTGTGTGCTAATTTCTCTAAAAATTCCCATTGAACAGAATATCCTCAGTTTATGAAACTTATGATGTCTTGCTGAATGCTCAGTAAAGTAGCCTATATCACATCAATTATTATCATAATACAATCACTGATCACTCATAAAATAAATTATTATTACAGTCACTGAGAACTGAAATATTAATACAATCACTGATCACTCATAAAATAAATTATTATTACGGTCATCTGAGAACTGAAATATTCGGATAGGTGCAGAAATGAGGTTTTATAGTTTTATAGAATTAAAACTAAAAGTTGTCAGAATTGAGTTTGGTGTACTTGGCACCTCCGGTCAGAGGCCGGAGTTTAGTGAGACCTCCAGCCGGAGCAGGAGGTTTTCTAAAATGGCCGGAACTCCTGCTCGGCCGGAGCCAAAGCCGGAGCTCCGGTGCATCACTAATACAGGGTGTATTTCAAACAGTGCCATCAATTAAAGCTCTTTAAACAATTCTCGTCCCCGAATGAACAGTAATCTCGTCATGGGTCTGTTATTAATCGCCTTGTAATTGAGAAGCTTCCAGAAAGTGGCCAGAAGTTGGATGTGGGCCATAAGCAATACGTTCCTAAATGTTTTGTCTCAATATCTCTCTGTATGTGTTCCAGTCACGTGCAGCCATGCATACTAAGTGCGTCATATTAAAGAGTTTTGCGGCCACTCTTACTGATATTAATTCTGATCTTTGGTTGTGGGTGAGAAGGGGAATACCTCAACATGTGTAAATTTAAAGACGAAAATTTAAAGACAAACTCCGTGGTCGCTTAAGTTTAATAGTTTTAGTTAGTTTAACAGTGGATATTATTTAATATTATATTATTTAATGGGCGACCTAATTGATTTGTTTTTCAGTGTGGGAAAATGTCATTGTCAATGTCGTGTCAGAGCTTGTGTACATTTTCATTTTTGAAATTTGGTCACTTTCCCTGACAGAAAACATTACGAATTTTCTGAAACAACAATTCGGTTAAATTAAAAATTCCTTATTTATAAAATAATTATTGCAATATTAGTTTTTGCTTTTACAATAACAAGCTGTGCCTTCGGCACCCTACTCTTCGGGTAGGGCTTGTGTGCTTCGCACAGGCCGCCTTCGGCTACGCGACAAAAGTAAAAAAACGTCATTACCCCCACCCTCTCCCCCATTACCCCCACCCCTCTCCCCTGTTACTCCCCACCCCCAGGGGGAAAGGGCTGGCACCTTGCGACAATTGATCAACATTGCAGTTGCATATGCACTCGAACATTTTTCGGTCATACTACTTTGGGAACTAAATAGTGTGACACATATACTATCACTCATATCGTTTTCACCTGAAATGCATCCTTTTATTTATAGCCGGACGATGTGCAACTTTATTTATTTTTATTTTTTTTATTTTTTTTCACTTTTTCATGTATTTTTTTATTGGTTGTAGATACAATGAACAATAGGGTAGATCGATTTTACATTTTTTTCGATTTCCATATTCTAATAGAGACAAAAACCTTGCGCATGCATGAGAAAATAGCCTCTGCAAAATCTTAGCTTAATAGGTAATCATCTTCTGCCCCGGCAGAGCGATGAAAATCATATTTTAGTAGTCAAAAACGTATTTTTAAACCCTAGCCTAGAGTCATAAAATTTTGCGTGTGTGTTATTTCATGCCTAAGCAACGATATAAATGCTATGGGAAATATATAAATGCATTATTTAAGACAAAGAGCCGATCTGAAAAATATGTATAATTATACATATTTTTCAGATCGCTCTTCGTCTTAAATATGCATTTATATATTTCCCATAGCATTATATCGTTGCTTAGGCATGAAATAACACACACGCAAAATTTTATGACTCTAGGCTAGGGTTTAAAAATACGTTTTTGACTACTAAAATATGATTTTCATCGCTCTGCCGGGGGCAGAAGATGATTACTTATTAAGCTAAGATTTTGCAGAGGCTATTTTCTCATGCATGCGCAAGTTTTTGTCTCTATTAGAATATGGAAATCGAAAAAATGTAAAATCGATCCACCCTAATGAACAACTGTCAATTGGACTATTTATTTTATTTGGCTCTAAACCAGTGATTCCCAACGTGGGGCGCACGCCCCACAGGGGGGGCAATTTGAATATTTTGGGGGGCAATTTGAAAATGCTACAATAAAATGAAATTTATACATAATAATAAAATTATAAAATAATGAAATTTATACATAATTAAAATGAAATTTATACATAATAATTCAACTCGTTTGGCGAGAGAGCTACTGTTACCATTCCCATCTTCATATTTGGTGGAATGTGGTTTTAGTGCTGTAAGTGACTTACTACAGAAAAAAAAGAAACCGACTGGATATCACAAAACGAGGAGACTTAAGCCTGAAGCTAACTAAGTTAGTGCCTGAAATCAAAACCATTTGTAGTAAACATCAAGCTCCAGGATCTCACTAACTTGAGATTATCAAACTTTGAATTTGCTGTATTTTTACCTAATATTGTGAATTTAAAGTGGTATTATTGATTAAATTACTTTTTTGTGAATTTAAAATTGCAACTTTTCAACTGAGAAGTTTTATTTCAAGGAAATAATATAGTTAGCTTCAATCTCAAGTTTCTTGACTCATATTTAATGTAACTCATATGAATGTACTCATATTATTGAAATTTAAAATTATAACTTTTCAACTGAGAAATTTTATTTCAAGGTAATAATTTAGTTAGCTTCAACCTCACGTTTATTTACTCATATTGAATGTACGGTAACTCATATTAAATGTACTCATATTATTGTAAATTTTAAATAATACCTTTTCAACACCAAATTTGTTTTTATATTAATGGGGGGCATCAAATTTTTTGAGGTGTCGAGGTGGGGCATGGCGCAAAAAAGGTTGGGAACCACTGCTCTAAACGTAAGCGGAAGGCCTTTGGATGCAATATGGTACTTGTCACCTGATACTGGGGTGCATATAAAAAGCACTTCTATTATTATGTGTAATCCAAGCAAGATTTGGGGATAAAAATTGTCTGTCATGGATATATTATTGTTGATATGTATAGTTAGAAAAGTGAAAGGTTACGAATGAATAATGTAGTAAATGGTAGAGAATCATTAATAAAATTTATGATTTACGTTAACTGCTTTGAGAGAAGAGTTTTTGAAAAACACAGCCAGTTGATACGCTTGGGACACGCCTCAACATACTAGAATCCATTTGTGATACCCAAGGCAGACTTTTGTTTGTTTTTGTGAACGGAAGACGTGTTAGTGCTTGTTTGATGTAATTTCAGTAAGTTGTAGTTGACCCCAGGCCGACTCTTTCTTTCTTAGCATATAATTTAATTCCCAGTTGCCGCTTCTCCAGGGCCGCCGAGTGGGCGGGGAAGCCGGGTTAAATTCCCGGGGCCCGGACCTCAAGGGGACCCGGAAAGATGGGGGAAAAAATCTAAAAATATTAATAAAGCAATTGATTAAATAACAGAGGAAATATAATTAATGAACATACATTTTATAGAGATTATCATAGTCAAACTGAAACAGATAAAATATTATCTGCGGTCCACCAATGCCCAAGACCGACTGACAGATCTGGGAACCATTGTAATTGAAAACCAGTTAGCCCGTACTTTAAATTTCATCAGAATCATTTACCACTTTGCTAGAGAGAAGGCAAAGAAAGTACACTTCTAATTATGAAAATCTTGCAGTAACAATTGTCTTATCTGCATGGACTGGTACTGCATTTGTAAATTGTATCGTGATAGAATTAATATAATTGATTCGAAAAATAAAATGGTCATTTTCTTCTGAGTTGTTTATTTATACTGTATGTTTTGAATAGTGACTTGGACATAGAATCAGTTTGCTTATTATGTACACAAAAAACATTCATAATAAAATACTGAGTAAACAGGGGGGGCCCATATACAAATCCTTCCCCAGGGTCCGTGGCAGCTCTCGCCGGCCCTGCATAGGCCTAACCGACACTACCCGATTAAATATTAGTCAGTGCAGTTAAAGTAGAATGCCGTATAAGAGTGTCAGTAAAGTAAATAAGAGGAAATAACGTAGGAGTAAGAAAGATTAATGGAATAATAATATAAAATGTTATTTCACCCATTACATGTTTTAACTCTCTTCTCTCCAGTTGTTTATTCCGTTTATCACAGTAAGGACATAAGAGCTACATACAGTAAATCAATTCCATTTAATGCGACTTGCATACAAAGGAGTTAAAACAACTTTTAACAATTTAAAAAATTTACTAATGAAAAAATAAAATGAAGAACAGCAAAAAGAAAAATGACGTACGGTAGGTTAATTTATTTTTTAAATTTAAATTTTCGTCAGGACTAACTTACATTGGAAATAAATCGTGCATTACGACACTGATAAAACTTCTTTATCGTCTAACTGAAGTTTGGGATCACCTGAAGATCAGGGCCCCCAGCCTTCTTTAGTTAGCCTCATAAGGCTAACTAATGAAAATATCACGACTTAACCTAACCAATCGATAGGTCAACCTAACCAATCGATAGGTCAACCTAACCAATCGATAGGTCGTGATATTTTCGTTAGTTAGCCTTATAAGGCTAACTAATGAAGGCTGGGGGCCCTGATCTTGTTTGTAATTGGCGTTATAACACAGCTAACAAAAAATATATTTCTAATTAGACGAACACCGACTTCTTTCCAAGATCTGAATGATGATATCCAGGACAATAGTGGAACTAAGCAGCACAGAAAAATACTAGAAATGAAACACGACTTTTTTTGTGAATATCCTGGAAAATAGTCCTGACATACGTTTTTGTTTTTATCAACAAATGAGGAAATAATGCCACCAGTGGAATATTTCCCATTCAAAAGTTATAAAATGAGCAAAACAGCACGGGTTTTACAGATTATGAAAAGATTATAATTATTAGAATTACAGTAATGATTCACGTGCACTTTGAGACAAAACACGAGTGACCATTCGAGTTGCCAGATTTTAAATATCGAAATACAGGACAGCTTCGCGTTGGACCGTGAAGCTTTGGTTACTATTCAATGTCCACACTCTAAGAGCACGACTTCAAAATATGTCACTACTGTCACCCTGTAGTAGTTTACCTTAAATTAGTAGTTAAAATAGAGTTACATGCAGTTCACTATCATTGTGTCCCGTATACGCTTGATACGTAACAGTGTGGGAACACAAAATAGGGGCACCTGGCAAACCTAGAGATCATACCTTTTGCAACATAGGTTCCCAACCGGTGGGCAGTGATGGGCATCGATACATGAAAATCGCTAAAGCGATACCGATACATCGATACATGAAGAACGTCTTAGGCGATACCGATACGCCGATACTTTCTAGATGTCTTAAGCGATACCGATACATGCATCGCCGGTACATTTTTATAATTATTCATTTAATATGTAGGTATTAGATATTATTGTTTATACTAGTAATTTGTACGCACTGTAAGTAAAATCAACGACATTTTAATGGGTTTTATAGATGTAAATAAAAACAATTGCTTTATTTAATGAAAGTATGTTTTAATTTTGTAGGATACATGAATGACTGAAAATATTACACTAACAATTAAAAGTAATTACTATTACCCTTCAAAAATACCAGCTGGCTAAACATCTGGTCAGACAGTCTATTCCTTTTTGGAGCGTGAATGTGACCAGCCAAACTAAACAACCGTTCTACAGGAGCAGAGGATGGTAGTGGTGTGTTATACTTCAGGAAGACCCGTAGAATTCCTGGGTACTGCCTCAGAGATTGGAGAGAATGACTTCCGTCACCCAGATACTGTAAAACTTCCATCTCAGTGGAATCTTGGGTTGCAGATACATTATGATTAGTGGAAGCAGACTCATAACAGAAGAAATCATCTGCACTTCCGTCAAATGCAGCATCACTTAGTTGTTGCTGGGGGGGTCTGCTCGCTGAGGCTCTTAACAGCATTAACCAAAATTTCTTGAACCCTCTTTTTGACAATGTTAGTATTAAATTTGCCTTTTATTGTCATCCACTTTAACTTGAACAGAGGATTTGAAGACGATGCCAGTATTGCTGCTTTACACTCATGCGACGCATCAAGGCACAGAAACTTTTCAAACCGCTTAGTGAACCCTACTGTGATTGCATTGAGAAGTGGCTGACAATGACGCAATGCCTCCGAATTCAAACGCTCTAGCTTCTTCTCTACAGCTAACAATGTTTCTATATTATGGTTAATTAATCTCAATAACACAAGTACAAACGTGTTTAAACGTTGCGCCGTACTGTGTGACGTGACCAGTAGAGTAGTACTGTCATTAAATAAATATTTAATAATATTATTATTTATGTATATTCATAAATATAACTCAGTAGTGTCATATTATAACATCTATTTAAATATTTAAAAATTCTTATTAATGTATCGATGTATCGAAGTATCGATTTTTTTCGATACATTTAAGAAAATTGACCTTAGCGATACCGATAAATCGATACTTTTGTCAAGTAGCTAAAGCGATACTGATACCGATACAAAAGTATCGATCGATACGTATCGGCGATACATGTATCTAGATACTGCCCATCACTGCCGGTGGGCCATGGTGGATTTTCTAGTGGGCCACAACTAGGGTTGATCCAAAAATCCCGCGTCCCGCTTTGTATTCAAAATCCTGAAGAATTCTGTAGAGTAATGTTGAATGCTCTAGAACAGAGTTTTTAAAACTTTTTGAAGCCACGGAACCTTTATTTAAAAAAACAAAAATCACGGAACCTTGACCAACAGGTAACATTTTAATGCTATAAGGCAAATGATAATAAAACAATTTATGCTCACTGCAGTTTATTTATGTAATTTATGAAATTTACATATACAGTTATATGCAAAAGTGGGCAGGACCGAGTTCCAAAAGGACCGAACTCCAGGACCTCGGTCCTTTTTAAGGACCGTGAGCGGGAAAGTCGGTCCTTTTCTCAGTGAGGACCGAAATGAGGAGCGACGGTCTATTTTTAAGCAATTCTGGACGGTCCGGTCCGGACGGTCTTTTTTAGTGATTTTAGTGTGTTTAGTGATTATTTGAAGTTCTAAAGAAGATGGATCGTTTCCTCCAGAAGACTCAGAAAGAGACTGAGACTGAACTGAAACTTGTCTCAACACCTGGAGGAGACGAAGAATCTACTGATGTTAGTGCTTCAACTTCAAGTCAAGCAACTGGAGCTCCTAGCGGAAGAACTGAACCCGGCAATCCCTGGCCGTACCTGGACAAATACTTTGAATACCTGGGCCCCAAGGGTGAGCAGAACCTGGAGTACAAGTGCTTGCTGTGCCTGCCGAACAAGAACATCCTCTCGACAAGCAACAAGAGCCAAAACAACCTCAAGCGACATGTCTCCAGGCGCCACCCTCACGTCCAGAACCAGTTCGACCAGTGCATCAAGGACGGGGTGGAGCTCCAGAAAAAGAAGAAGCGGCGAGGAGACCCTCAGGAGCGCCCCGACGACAAGAGGCAGAGGACCATGGTTCAGCCGACTATACGCGAGGCCATGGCTGGACCGTCCAGAGTCACCAAGGCTCTCTTTGAAGAGGTCAGTAAATTCTTAATCTTTAATAAAATTAAAGATTTCCGGTGTCTTTAATTTCATTTTAATCAAATTTTTCACTTATATTATATATAAGGACCGAGGACCGAGTCGTTCCTAGGTCCTATCTTCAGAAAGGACCGTGACCGGGACCGTCGGTCCTGTTTGAGGCCGGGTGCCCACCTTTGGTTATATGAATTTCACAAAAAAAAAAATATGTTTAGAAAGTTAGGAAAAAAAGACAATTTACTTTTATTAACCTATTTATTTTAAATTCCCCTCCCCACATTACTGTCAGCATAAAAGAAATTATAAGTATAAAAAATATCATGTTTATTGTAAAATTAAAGTTTTCAATGCAAAATAATTAAAAGTGAGGAATTTTACAGTTATTGAGGAGTAATTTTAATAGTTAATCAAACAAATAAATGTTCAATGACTCGGATGTGATTACTTTTCTTTGGATAAAAGTTCAATATTACATTACTGTGATCATAACTTCCGTGAACTGAGAACACTAAACCTAAAAACATAGAAAAAACTCACCAAATCAATCAGACCAGTGCTTGTGGTCACCAGCTGTGTTTTGTTTACAAAATGGGCTCCTGTTTCTTACTGTGGCTGCGAGAGGGCAACACTTATTCTGGATATCTCATCGTTTGAATTAAAATTCTCTCTTTCGCCCACTCTCTCTTTGCCTACGCCTTTCAAAACACAATCACTGAATTCGCAGAATATATATATATCGTAAATTCATCCATGCCAGTTGATATTTTATCTTACCTCTCTCTCCTTCTCTCTCTCATGACATGCCCCACGGAAGCCCATCAAGTTCTCGCGGAACACAGTTTGAAAACCCCTGCTCTAGAACATCCTAGAAATTACATAACGCTTATAAAATGTGTTTGGCCACGAGTTGGCAGTTTTTCGGCTGTAGTTATATTGTAAGCTTTGAATTAGTGTGAATCCTGCGATTACTTAAGTACAGATAGGAAGAAGTGGTGGACTTAGGCAATATTTATCTTATAATTCAATTATTTTTATATTTAAGACTTAACTAATATACCATTGAACATTGTTGATTTACATTTACGAAATTTGATTGATCTTTGTAACGAGCTAAATTGCATCTACTAAATTCTAATTAAAATTCATTGCAACTGTTGATTTCATTATCAATTACTAACTTAAATCACGGATACCAGAACTCACGCAGTACTCCGTAATTGTGGGAACTCAAATATTTCGACCACCAGGAGTACATCACAAATAATACCCTCTCTCGCGTACCAACCTGACATCGCCGAAATCGGTAAGAAAACAACAAGGGTATTATAACATTGGTGTCAGAAGTGGGATCAAAAGTTTTCTTTATCCCTTCTTCTTAGCCAAAGACATCATCGACGGCTGAAACGAGTGCATGAGAACCATCTGCACGGAGAAGACGACGGAACTACGAGATCGAGGACAGCTGCTTAGGCCTGCTTAAAGCCCCCATCCTTTGAAACTTCAAGCAGAGGACGAAGAACAGAAGGATTGACGTTTCTTTTCCGGAGGAACCCGAAACTGGAAGTAATAGGTGAGCCACCTTGGTAACAAAGTGACCACCCCCCAAAAATCCTCCAGAAGGAACCCTCGAGTAACCGAGCCGGACGATTCCGCCGAACCACGAAGCTTTTTATCCCACCTAATAGTCATTGTAGAATAATGGCATTACTGCAATTGCTGCTTGCTTGAAATAAGTGATTAAATATTTATATATCTAATATGTGCTCAAATCCATAATTAAGTGAATAATCTCTAACTGAAGTGAATAATTTCTAACTGTTATTAGTGATTAAGTGAATGCTTAAAGGCAACCTACCTTCAAAAATAAATAGTGAAAATCTGAATAACCTTTTAAAATGGTAAATTTTAGTATACGTGCTAACATGTGCATTCTAGATTAAAATTGGTTATTAAATTGTGTTAAATTTGTTATATAGACGTAGACTTGCTTTCTAGCTTAAATTTATTCATTAATGTCTCTAGGTTGAAATTATTCCTTTATATTTACTATGTACTTTATTTCCATTCCTATTATTCTTCTTTTTGTAATTCTTTTATACCACAATGCGAACTTAAAAGAGTTATCCCAAGAAATTAAACTTTTTTTCAGAAAACATATTCAGGATGTGACGTCTACTTGTCAATAACATCACGATTAACAAGTAAAATTTGTAAAGTATAATAATGTTAATGTCCACAAAACTCTGTTTCGATTTTTATCTATTTAATATCTTTAAATTGTGTATTTCTATTTTTGTCTTTTTATGTCAAATTTAAATTGAAATTAAAATTGGATTATTTCTTACGATTTATTTGCTATAATTATTGTGTACTTGTGTTTTTCTATTTTTGTCTTTTATGCCAAATTCAAATTGAAACTGGATTAATTATTTCTTATAAGTATTTCCGATTTATTTGCTATAATTATCGTGTAAATAAATGATTTAACTAATTGCTCCTGCCTACTGTTTACAATTTAACGATTAAAAATGTTCACATTATGACAAATAGCGTGTTGGCACTAAAAAGCCTAATATCAGTAACATCGTTGTAAACAAAGATCATCTTAAAATACAATAAAATAAATTAAGATGATCTATGTCTGTATTTGTAATGTGATCTAAACAATTGATTCTTTGAATACTCGCTTTTCCGATACAGATTGTTTTTTTAAAGGTTGGGAGAAACTGTTATACATGTTATAATTTATAATCGAAGTAAAGCCGCGCCCTGATGACCATTATGTTTATGTAATTTCATTCATTCAATAACTCCCAAGCTATGTATGACTCGTTTTCTTCCGAACGGAATTCAAACGCAGTGACGCAGACGGTTTCTTTGATTTCACTTGGGAAAAACAGTTGTTGAGAAGCTCGGTTCTACAATATTCTCAGGTGACGTTAACCGCTTGCGTGATGGCGTAGCCAAGTTTCGTTCCTTTGACTATATAAGAAGGGGATCAGCACCCTTAAGGTAGATTCCGAGAGACGGGTCTCCGGGCTGAAATGGGGTTTTCGGTCCGTTAACGGGAATTGCTTTTGGAAATTGGAAGATTTATGGGGTTTCAATTTAAGTCTGACTGTATAGAGAAAGAACAGTAGCTTAGCATTGATTCATATAAGCTAGGAGACTCAGAAGGGACAAAGGTGTCTTAGAGGGGTCTCTGGCTTATTTCATATCTTACAATGAAGAAAACTGTAACTATTATAATTATGAAACTTTTATTATTAACTCTCTGTTCTGTATAAAAGAAACAGCTGATTCACTCTAATCAGTTATATTTATCTCTCCTATATTCAAATTAAAAATCTGTAAGCCGTGGTGTTTATTTTCTATTCTTTGGACTTGGATAACTAGGAAAAAGAAAATCACGGGCTCACACAGTACTCCGCGATTGTAGGAATACGAAGGGTAAACCATTTCTGCATCCAGGAGTTATTGTTTACAGAAAGCTTATTTTCGTTGGATAACTTTCGCAATTTCGCCTTATGATGTTGAATGACATTTTACATGCTATCACGAGTTAATTTGCCTTTTATTAAAAGAAAAGTAGTATGGCAGGGAAAGAAATTTGGAAACACACAAATGGAGAAATTTACATGTAATATAGAGATATTTCTTTAAATCCTTCAATTTATATCTCACTGTCCGTAGTTGAGTCATCTGAATCGTGGAGATCATTTAAAGGAGTTTCACAAGTGGACATTAAATAAATGAACGTTGGTTATTTTATTATATTCCTTTAATTGGTAATGTCCGGTGAAATATGTTTCTTTATTCACTATCTTGGTTGTGGCACCCTTTTCTTTATGTATACACTGCAAAACCGTTACAAGACCTGAGCGAAAAGGCAGGTTGGCGAAGTGTAATTCCCTCAGCCAATCATGTTCATTTATTATGGTGAGCAATTTTTTAGTCACATTAAATCTCGTAAAAGTTACGTTGTCTAAAATTAATGATTTTAAATCCTTAGTGGGGAATAAACAACAGAAAATCCGAGGTGAGATTGTTATTTGATAACGTTAATTTATTCAATCGGGGAAAAGCACGTAAAAAATAATTATACGCTTTTTCAGACGTACACTCGAAGGATATTCTATCAAGTGTAATTCTTTTTAGACGTACGAAAATTCGCAGAGTTTAATTCTCTCGTTTGAAAGATACAACCACTGTGAAAGGTGGAAACTCTTAACTGTCTATATTTGGTCTTAGGGGGGCATAATTTTTCAAAATGAACATTAAGTTTTGAGTACTTATTTCCTTGAAAATGAGATTTTTTCAGGACAGTTCGGAGGAGAGTAAGTTTCTCCATTTTATGGATACAAACCGTAGGATAAACAAATGCTCTCGTAGGTATGAAAAAATGTAAAACAAAAGCTCCACAGGGAGACCATCTAGCTTCATCGTTTTGAGCTTCCAATGTCCTTGTTCTGTAAGTTAGTCAATACATTAGAAAAGGTTGATATCTTCCCTTCAGGACCTTAATTCGAAAACACTTATTCGGGGACTCATGTATAAGACTCCTTAATTAACCTTTATTAATGAAACGATTAGCAGTTATATTAATTAACACTTACAAGTGAAGCAGTTATTAAATTAACACCTATCAGCTAAACACTTATCATTAGTTGCAAATTGTGTCATGCACTTATCACTTACTAATCTTTTAGTCGCGAAAATGCTTTCATGCATTTATCACTTACTAAGGTGAGTCTAGGTACATTAATTTACTAAATTGTGTAATCAGTCACTAGCATTTAACTTAATTAATCAATGGGAAATTTGGAAGTTTTAAGTTGGGGAGTAGCCCATCTCTTCATATCCAGGATTCGGTATTGGCTCGGGCGTGCGATACAACCGAACGGAAGGGGGTAACCTTCTGGATGAACCTGGACTCGTCGGCGGGAAGTGAACCCTATGAGGAGGGATCCTCGGTGGCGCTGGGGACCTCGTCATAGGAATTTCCTCCGGGGTGCTGGATACTGGGACTCCTGTCCCAGCCGGGACTTCGAATCTGATGGACGATGCTGGTTGAGGGTCGCGGCAATGGCTGCATTTCCTCCATACCTGCGATTCCTATCATGGCGATTCCGAGGAGGAAGCAGAAGGTAAGCGTGGAGTAGGAGACGAACGACTCCGTCGTCAGCTTTCTCGAGGGTGATTTTTCGTAGATACCGGGTCATTTCTGTGAGATTTACTCCCTGGGACAGGGAAGCGTTAAAGTGATGCAAGGCTTCCTTTGTAAATGAAGAATTTACTATATAGGTGATTTCTAAGTCGTTGGGTGGCTTAGGGAGGTACGTTTTTAGGGTGAAATTTCGTGGGTCGGAAAAGATGGAGATGGAGGGTATCATTCTATGATCCGTGAAGACGTCACATCCTTCGGGGAGAGGAAAGTAACACGTCTTGAAGTTTGTACTTCCTTTCGTCCCTGTCCTTCGTTGTCGGCATCGAAGCAGCAGCGGGGTTGCCTGGGGCACACTATAGTATACGTGGTGGCGGTAACGTATGAATACGGGTGAGAAGTTTCGCTTCAAGACGCGATGGCATGTGGTTAAATTTGTTTCTACCTTGGTCTGAAAAAGTCTGACTAGGCACTCGTCGGACCCTTTAGATAGAATAAAAGTCGGGGAGTTACAATGGTGAGTGCCTTCTATTTTTGAGCAACCATTTAAATTTTCAAACATAACGTAATTGAGTCGATTTTGACTAACTCCAAGATAACGAGTGTTCGAAATGACGTCCGCCTAGAGGTCTTCCTTGTTAATCCAAACTGGTAGATGATTTACATTAAAAAGGGTCATCGGGGATTAGATTGCTTTTAAAGTACCGAAAATTATTATTCGTAATTCTTCCGGCGTAACCTTTCTCAACCGTGCCTGACTAACCTCAAAGTAAAGAGGTATCGTTGCCTCGTTCAGTATGTATGGCAAGAGCCAACCTACCTTGGGTTCGATACTCTTTAGAACTTGCAGAAAAAAAGCTGGATCGAATAAGGAGGAGTCCAGGCGGCCTCGATTAGCATTAACTAAGGCCGTCTTAAGGCGATTAAGCCGTAGGAGAAGTCCCTCTGTGTATGTAGACAGACTGTGCGCGATTATAGATAAAAAGGCGAGATATTTTTCTTCTTTCACCTCTTCCTCTAAGCTGGCGAGATACAAACCCACCGTTTCTTGGAATGATTGTACGTTGGTGGTAAGGAGATTGACGTACTCTTTAAGTTGCTGACGTCGTAGACGGTGGCATTTAACAGGGTGATGTGGGAATTCAAACTGTCGGCGACGAATTCCTCGTTTGATTCGATGATTTGTATGCGACGGACCACGTCGTCAACCGAGCCTTGTTAAGCCGTGCCAAAGGCAAAATTCAGGAAGCCTCCAATTGTGTTGAGGGTTCTTCCTCTTCTTCCTCGGTAAAGCTTGAGCTGGCATGGAATTTCCTTGATTGATTGAAAGTGGTAATAAATGCCTTAATTTCATGTTTCGTGTCCGCAATCTGTTCTTGTACACTGTGTAAGGAGTTGATTAGAATTCCGAGTTCATTCACTGTCTCTTCCGAGGTATTCTTCTTTGATCTTCTCAGGCGTTCTTGTTCCTTTCGACGCAAAGTATGAGTTGGTTCATTTTGTTATCCAGGAATCGTAAGTTTTGGAAATATGGATTCATCCCTAAGCGGATGCTAAAGGTATAGGTTGGCCCCTGAAGAATTAGGGGACCCATGGGCTGGAAAAGTACTCCATGGTTGGAGAGGGTTTGCGCCAGCTCGTAGAGCGCACAGGAATAAGAGGACGGGAGTCATAGTCTGCGGTAGAGAGAACCTTTTGGGAATTGTCTATTTGGGAAAGATTAAAAATAATATTGATATGAGTAGTTAGAGTGAATTCTAAATTTTCATTTAATTTTCAAACGAACTTTACACTCGGTTCCTTACGTTTCAATGAGCTAAACAGAACTGATTCGGACGTATGAAACATGCGTTGCATTATACTATAACATCCTGTTTATATATATATATATATATATATATATATATATTTATATATTCGTGGCAACAGAGAACTCGTCATAAAAGCTGTCACCTCGTCAATTTATATTATTTAAAATGAATCATGCCTTTCAGCCAGAATTTTTTAGAGGAAATTTTTTCGCCTAAATTTAAATGCTTATGGAGGAACAAGGGGGGTTAATTATCCAAGGGAAAGACCTAATCTTATTTTCGCCGTCTTCTACTTATTTAAAGAATTTGGAAACACGTTCACGATCTACTCAAACACGCGCGGTCAATTTATTACCTAAACGAGCAGTCCGACATTTAAAACACCTCCGATGGTCTATTGAAGTGTGACCACGGATTTTCATTTCCTTCGTACAAACTTCTGAACCCATAGGGCTCGTTAGTTACTTCTCTTACCCTTGTCACGTTAGCGACATCCTTTGAATTTCCATTCTTGTGTAGGCAATCTGTTTCACATTCTTCGTCGCGCTTCTCTGGGTCTTCGAGTTCGTCTATTCTCCTTTTCTTGCGTACAGTTCCCACCTCGGTTTTTATGGTATTCAAGTGTACTCTTTTATGTCTCGAAGTTGTCGGATCTTTAATAAGGTAAATGTAATCATTTAGCTTCTTAATTACCTGACAAGGACCATCATACGGAGGCTGTAGGGCCTTCATCACTCCCGGCACCGGTGTTCTCTTTATATAGACCATTTCCCCCTTCTCTATTTTTCGCACATTTCTCTTTGTTCTTTGCTGCACCTTCCGTCGCTGTTCTCTCACCATTTGGTATGTCTCTTCTTTCATGTGCGCGTGTCTCCACTTATATTCCTACAAATCTACTGGTGGGGAGACTGTTGTCAGATATCTGGTGTCGACGCAAGTGGCATCTCCTCTGCCAAACATTAGAAAGAATGGTCTTTCATTTGTGGTGTTGTGTACTGTCATGAATGTACTTGATTAGTGGCAAATATTCATCCCAATAATCGACCATTCGGTCTTCGATCAGGGTTCTTAAAACATTTTTAAAGAATAGTTGTATCTTTCTATTTGACCTTGACTTTCTGGATGGGCCGAAGCTCCAAAGCTATGGTTAATATATTTGTTAGTTAAATGGGAGATAATATCATTTGCGAACTCGGTCCCATTATCAGTCTTGAGATTCTTCATTCTCCCATAGGTGAGAATAAAGCTCCCAAAGATGTTTTTCACTAAGTTTTTTAAGGGAGCCACTTCTTCAGAACATACACATTGAGAGAGCCACACACACATATATATGTGAAATAAATAAATTAAATAGCATATATATATATTTCACACACACACACACAGCTCATTAGCTGTTCTTTTGTGATGACGATCCTATAAATTGAATATATCCAAATTTTTCTCTCATATTCCATGCATCGAGAACCGCCACTTAGGCCATCACGAGCCGCGCAATGAGTAACACTGCCTTAAGGGATATAGTTCTACAAATTTAGTGAACCCGTCTATCAATACCAAACACATAGGCAGAATGGTCCCTCAATCGAGGAAAGGGACCTACCAAAGCAGCATAGACCCAATCTAAAGGTTCATTACTAATAGGTGTATTTCCCAACGGGGCTTTCTGAGGGTTAATGTTTTTATACTTATGGCAAATAGCGCATCCTTTTATATAGTTTCTTATGTCTTCGGCCATGTTCGGCCAATAGTATACTTGAGAGATCTGGTAAGTCTTGGACTCGGCATTAAAGCTTTCTTTTGCAATTCAGAGTCCGGAAGGTAGATTCGGGTGGATTCCTTGCCTGGTGAAATTCGAGGCAAGTAAAGTAGTCCTTTGACCTTGAATTTTTCATTTTCCCTTCCACTCAGAATTTAATTTCCTGGCATTTTTTATCTTTTTCTGCGCTTTACGAATTTCTTCCAAAGATATTTCTGGAGTTGCTTCATCCTGTAAAATTTTCTCTATCAGTGTACCCGGGTAGGGTACGCTTCCTACCTCCAGATTTTGTCGTTGACTCCTCGTGACTGCGTTCACTGGGTAGTTTCCGAATTCGGATTCTTCTTCATCCGGTACGCATCTGCTCATTAAATCGGCGATGAAGTTCTTTTCTCCCTTGACATATTCGACCGTGAGATCAAATTCCAGCAGTGTGATAAACCATTTGGTTAATCTTTACAAGGATTGATTTATGACTAAATTTATCAACGGTCTATGATCCGTTCGTAGTATTATTTTGGATCCCAATATGAGAACGCGGAAATTTAGTGCCAGAATAATGCCTAAGCCTTCTTTTCGATAACCGAATACCTCTTTTGGGTATCATTAAAGCCCTTGCTGAAATACTCCAAAGGAACTAACTCACCTTCCTCGTTCTCTTGCATCAGAACGGCTCCGCTAGCGCTCTCGGACGCATCCGTGTATAGATAAAACGGAGCATCCGGATTTGGATGTCTCAAGAGGGTTTCCACGCTGATCGCTTCTTTTATTTTCTCCAACGCGCGTTCACGCTCCTCCGTCCACTCAAATATTACATTTTTTCGCGTCAAAGCATGAATGGGGCCCAAAAGTTCGGCCGCATTGCGTATATAACATCGATAATAGTTTATTAACCCTAACGGGGACTGAACCTCTTACTGTTCTAGGTGATCTTAGGTTCCTTATGGCTTTTACTTTGTCGAGGCTAGGGGACATGCCCTCTCTAGTAATGTCATGACCTAGGAACGTTACCTTTGTTTGGAAGAATTGAGACTTTATCAGTTTAAATTTTAAGTTACTTTCCCTCAATCTCTTTAAGACCAATCTAATATTTTCCTCGTGTCCCTGTTTTGTTCTTCCCACGATCAGTATATCATCTATGAATACGTGCACTTGTTTCCCTATTAGGTCATGAAGTAAATTACTCATTATGGAACTAAAAACATTTGGAGCCATTTTTAGACCGAATGGTAAAACTTTATATACAAAACTCGCGTTATTTGAAAAAAACGCGGTCAGATTTTGAGATGTCATCCAGGGCTATTTGGTGGTAGCCCTGGGCGAGGTCAATGGTCGTAAACCATTGACTCCCACCCAAACTTCGAAATATAGTCCTAATATCTGGTAATTTAAATCTAGAAGTTTTTAAGACTTTATTTAAATTTCGATAATCAACTACTAATCGATTCTTATCTTTGTTTTACTAACAACAGCGGACTGTTAAAATCGCTGTTCCGCCGCTCGATTAGCCCGCGGCGCTCTAGTTCAATGACCTGTCTTGTTACCTCCTCATGGTACTTAAAGGGTAATTAATACTGGGGTGTACACTGGACCGTGCTTAGGCTCGAGTTCGATGGAAAGTTCATAACCCTTTAATAATCCTAATTCATCTCCCTCAACAAAAACCACGTCTATATAGTCCACAAGAATTTTCTCTAATCTATTCCTTTCCTCTGAACTTAATTTAGTGTTTTGTATAAATTCTCGTACTTCCCTCAGTTTCTGTTCTAAAGATTGAGGTGGTAATGAGAAATCACTCATCATTTCTCTATTATAGATTTCTTCCGAAATCTCATCCCTAAACATTTCACGCTCCCGATTCATTACTCGATTTATTTTTCCTCACTTATTTCGCGTTCAACTTTCTCGACGTTATACGAGCATTCTTTCGGGGTGTTACATATTTGTTCCCTGTCGCAATCGCAGTATCGCAAAACTGCGCCAAACAGCTTTATTTTTTCTTTCGTGACTTTAACACGATCATGAGCTGCTGACTTATTTTGTACTACAACTGATACGCATCCGTTCTCATTTACGCACGCCAATTGAGGTTTTATATGTAAATTTGGGTTTTTTCCCGCTTCCACTACCAAAGTGAATCCCTTTCAACGGAACATTTGGCTGTACTTCCAAAAATGCTCCCGCTAAAGGGCTATTGAAGTGGACCCTCTTCCCAGCGTAAGTGGGACGTTTATCACTTCATTTCTCCCCAAATTCTGATTTCCTCTCTCTAGTGATTTGAGTATTTTGGTTACCAAAGGAATTTGCCTTTGATTTATACATACCACAAAACCCGTGCTCTTACCTTCGATCTTTATAAAGTTGTCCCTAATGAAATCAGCTCCTATAATGAGGCTTAATCCCTCGGGCAAATCTTTAACGATCAACGCGGTAAAATCATAAGGAGTTTGGGCGATCTTTACCTTCCCTCTTATTTGTCCCGTAGTTAGTATTTTATCGTTTACGGCTTTGCAACTCCGATTGGTATTTTCGACTTGGGGTCGAAGTCCGACAACGTCAATTAACTTCTTACATAAACAGACATCAGCATCGATATCGAGCAGTCCGAGTGAGGTAACCTGACCTAAGGTCACCTGGATGACCCGGTACTGGAAAACTCTCGCGGTATGCGTAGGATCATTTAGATTCATCATTTCTCACTCCGAGTCTCCTATCGCATTGATTCCATTCAAAGGAAGCATTTGTGCCATTGTCGTTTCATTTGCGCATTCATATGAAGATTGTATTTTTTTGACCGCTTTCTCACTCGGTTTCGTTATCTCTCGCATTACTAATCCATTTGCATCAATTCTTACAATTCCATTGTTTAAATTTTTCTCACTCATTCCCTGTTCTTTCCAATCAACATTCATAGGTTCGTTCACCCGATTTGGACTATTTCCGTTCCCACTGTACAAACATTAGTCACACTTCATCACTATACTCCCACGCTTAAGTCACATGAACACATGTTATACGCTCCGTTCACCCATTCTCCTTCCGCCGAGGGGTCAATCTCCTTTCTATCTTATTCTCGTCTTTTAATCCATGCATGGCTTCTATCTCTCTCGCGTTTAATTCATACATTCCATACATCTCTCATGCATTTAGCAATCACCTTCTCTGAACCTGTTTCTCCCAATGGAGGCTTTGCCTCATAGTCAAGGTCACTTACCCTTCTTTCCTCGCACGTATCGTCTAGTATGTGCGAAGCAGACTCCATTTCCGAGGTCACACCGTTTGTTTCCAGACTCACTCTGCCCTCTCACACCTCACGGTCACTTTCCCTTTCATTCATCTCGCTCATCCCTTTTTCACACGCGTTCACGCTCAGAATATCTACGTCCTTATTGGTATTTAAACCTTTTTCTTTCGTTTCTCCACTCATGCTATTTGTATTACTACTTGCATTCGGAATCACTCCTTTTATTTCCTCTCATACCTCTTTCATTCCGGTCCTTTTCTCCTTCTCGTGCTTTCTCTGATGCCTGTTTCAATTCAAGTTTTTTGAAGTCTGATCTGGCTCTTCATCTTCCTTGAACAGTACCTGACAGGGGGGACTTCTCCCGTACAGGTGAACTATCGCTCCTTCGCGGCCGTGGTGAGTCATTCCGTCGTTTTTCCCAGTTCCTTTCCAGGTTTCTCCCCCTGTCTAATTCTGGCCTGTTTCCATCCCGTCGGTATGGAGACGGACTTCTGTCCCTCCTCCTGTCTTCATATCTTCCCTTATTTCTCTCTTGAGGAGAGTAATTCCGGTCTTTCCTCTCATAGGGAGAGTAATTTCTCTCTCTTCTCATATGGAGAGTAGGCTCTCTCTCTCTCCTGTATTCATATGGTGACGGCGAGCGGTATCTACTTCCATACCGGGGGTTATTTCTTTTACTATAATTTTCCTTTCTCTCTTCCTCATATCCTCGTCTATCTCGTCGCTCGTATCCTGATTCTTTTAATCTTTTTATGTAGGTCTTCGTCCCTATCATCGTACTACTTCCAGTTTTCGTGGTATCGAATTTAGGATAACTATTTATAATAAATGGGATATTAATGAAAGAATCGTTGACGGCAGCGTCGTCTTTATGCGACTCGGCTTCCCGCTTTATCCTATAAGCAAAGGACGTAAGGACTCGTCTCGTCTCCTACTTTCTCTTTCTAAACACATTAACCTATTTCTTATCTCGTCCCACCTATTATTTCCGTATAAATCGGAGCAGGCGTCCAGGAATTGTTGCCACGTTTTAACTTTTTCTCCGAAACCTGAAAATACTCGTCTAGGGGAGAGAATCGAACATCTTATCGCTAACTCTATTCGCATTCGGTCAATATTTCTCTCCTTCCGGAATTACTTGGGTAATTTCGTAAGTGAAATCGGGAAAAGGTACATAGTTTTTTCTCTCCGCCATGAGCGGCTGAAATTAAATATTCGGCGTACGAGTCGCAAAATACCGGACAGATTTCTACAGCTAGCCAGAGTTTATCTTTCTCCGGGGTAAACGTACTTTTCTTATTACGGGATGATAGTGTTGAGAGGGAGTCCCAGCCCCAGCTTCCCTCGTAAACTCTCTCGCATCTTGGCTAAAAGGCATGTTATCTAAGGATATTGGCCAAAATTCTACCGAATCTGAGTCTCTAAAATTTGATAATAAAGGTATTTGAGGTTTAGGGTCCGAGTCAGTTTCAGGCTCAACACGCGGGGATGCGATTGGGAGGAATGGAATTCGATTTACGTTAAAGTCTGGGGGGAAGAAATGAACTCTCTAAGGAGTTGCCCTTGGGGAGCTGCCCGCTATCGGAAGACTATCGTCTCGCCCTCCAAAACCTCTCGCAATACAAACAGGGTCGCTTACCTCACTTCCTCTTTCGATGGGAAGGCGCACTTCTCCTGTTGCTTGGTGACCGTTAGAAAATTGCGATGTCGGATAGGCCTGAGCAGCAGTCCACGCAGCGGTTCTTGATCAGGTGATTCTTACGTTGTCCTCCTCCGTCGTCCGTCCAGAGCAGGTGGCCTGGCCGCATATACTCACTTCAGGAAGTAGTGTCTGTCAAAATGGGGTGTCAAAATGGGGTGTCAAAATTGCAGATATCCCACTTCTGACACTACTGTAATAACGCCTCTCCCCGAGTTCGGGCAGACAGGATGTTACTCGAGAGAGGGTATTACTTTAGCACTCATGGATGCAGAAATAGTTTACTCTTCGTATTCCTACAATCGCGGAGTACTGTGTGGGCCCGTGATTTTCTTTTTCCTAGTTATCAAAGTCCAAAGAATAGAAAATAAACACCACGGCTTACACGATTTTTAATTTGAATATAGGCGAGATAAATATAACTGATTAGAGTGAATCAAATGTTTCTTTTATACAGAACAGAGAGTTAATAATAATAATAGTTACGTTTTCTTCATTGTAAGATATGAAATAAGCTAGAGACCCCTCTAAGACACCCTTGTCCGTTCTGAGTCTCCAAGCTTATATGGATCAATGCTAAGCTACTGTTCTTTCTCTATACAGTCAGACTTAAATTGAAACCCCATAAATCTTCCAATTTCCAAAAGCAATTCCCGTTAACGGACCGAAAACCCCATTTCAGCCCGGAGACCCGTCTCTCGGAATCTACCTTAAGGGTGCTGATCCCCTTCTTATATCGGGTGGCCACAAAAAACTTTACTTAATTCAAAGTTTAATAACTGCAACAATTCAAAACTTATGCGATTGAGCTTTGGCACACATTAACAGATGGTTATAATCTATAATTGCTGGAATTTTCAAATATGTAGGTTCTATAGTTTTGTTACAGTGAACAATTTAAAAGCATATGTCTAAAAATAGCATGCCGAAGAAAATGAATTTGAACTTAACAAAATTTACTTAAAACAAATGGTCAATGTGACCACCTCCCTGTTGGTAAACTGCCCTCAATCGCTTCTTCCACGAGGAGATGCACTTTCGAACCTCATCTAAGGTGATATCCTCCCATGCTCTACTGATTTTCTCCTTAAGTTCATCTTCGGTGAATTTGTCTTTCTGGCTGCCGTAAACCTTCACCATGAGGGAATCCCATACTGAATAGTCCATCGGATTACAGTCGGGAGACTGAGGCGGCTATTCATCCTTTTTGATGAAATTAGGGGTCTCTTGCTCTAGATGATCTTGGGTCGCTCGGCTTGTGTGGGCGGGTGCCCCATCTTGCTGGAAAATGTAGGCCTCATCAGGATACAGCTGACGACAATCAGGAAGTAACCCATTATCTAACAGGTTGATGTAGCGCTCAGAGTTAACTTTAGTTTCGTTTGTGGCAATAAAATGAATTCGTGTTTTCCCCTTCCATGAAATTCCCGCCGATACCATTACTTTTCTGCTGAATCGTGAGGTTTCATGATAAAGCCTGGAGGGAGGAATGTCCTTTTTCCTTGAACCATAAACCGTCATTTTGCCTGTTTTTGGCCACCTCCAACGTGAAATCCTTTTCGTCTGTAAACACAACTTTTTGCACGTCTTCAGCTGAGTAGCGTTCATATAGGGATTTACAGCGGGTCTTTCTACGCTGTCTTACATTCTGATCACGCCGAGAAACTCGAATTCTCTTGTAGGCCTTCAATTTCAAACGTTTTACAATCCCTTGTACAGAGGAGCGAGAAATCCCAAGGTCGTACGCAATCTGTCTCTGGGAGCGATGAGTTCCTGGTGTATTCTCCTGGGATTGAATCAGTTCCTCCACGGCAGCCTTATTTTCTTCTGTTGAAACACTTTTGGGCCTGCCGCTGCCGGGTTTTCTAGCTGTTGATCCAGTATCCTTTATCTTTCTTATTAAGTTATAAACACTTTGACGAGTCCAGTTCTTTGCGGGATTTCTCGGACAATCCTATTTCCATTCCAACCTTTTTCCTTGACACATGCTTCTATGATGGCTTTATCACTTTTACTTAACGTCATGCTGGCGGGGTTTTAGCGGAAAAATAAAAGAAAGCAAATTCACATTAGGTTTAGCCTACGCCAGCGCGCGTGTCATACTACGCTACATTAGGTTTAGCCTACGCTAGCGCACGTACGTGTCAGATGCACACCAGGCATGCTATTTTTAGACACATGCTTTTAAATTGTTCACTGTAACAAAACTATAGAACCTACATATTTGAAAATTCCAGCAATTATAGATTATATGCATCTGTTAATGTGTGCAAAATCTCAATCGCATAAGTTTTGAATTGTTGCAGTTATTAAACTTTCAATTAAGTAAAGTTTTTTTGTGGCCACCCGATATAGTCAAAGAAATGAAACCTGGCTACGCCATCACGCAAGCGGTTAACGTCACCTGAGAACATTGCAGAACCGAGCTTCTTAACAACTGTTTTTCCCAAGTGAAATCAAAGAAACCGTCTGCGTCACTGCGTGTGAATTCCGTTCGGAAGAAAACGAGTCATACATAGCTTGGGAATTATTGAATGAATGAAATTACATAAACAAAATGGTCATCAGGGCGCGGCTTTACTTCGATTATAAATTATAACATGTATAACAGTTTCGCCCAACCTTTAAAAAAACAATAAAAAAACAATAAAAAAACAATCTGCATCGGAAAAGCGAGTATTCAAAGAATCAATTGTTTGGATCACATTACAAATAAAGACAGAGATCATCTTAATTTATTTTATTGTATTTTAAGATGATCTTTGTTTACAACGATGTTACTGATATTAGGCTTTTTAGTGCCAACACGCTATTTGTCATAATGCGAACATTTTTAATCGTTAAATTATAACAGTAGGCAGGAGCAATTAGTTAAATCATTTATTTACACGATAATTATAGCAAATAAATCGGAAATATAAGAAATAATTAATCCAGTTTCAATTTCAATTTGGCATAAAAGACAAAAATAGAAACACACAATTACACAATAATTATAGCAAATAAATCGTAAGAAATAATTAATCCAATTTTAATTTCAATTTAAATTTGACATAAAAAGACAAAAATAGAAATACACAATTTAAGGATATTAAATAGATAAAAATCGAGAGAGAGAATTTTGTGGACATTAACATTATTATACTTTATGCATTTTACTTGTTTATCGTGATGTTATTGACAAGTAGAGGTCAAATCCTGAATATGTTTTCTAAAAAAAAAGTTTAATTTCTGGGGATAACTCTTTTAAGTTTGCATTGTGGTATAAAAGAATTATCCCTTTTTTAAAAAAGGACAATAATAGGAATGGAAATAAAGTACGTAGTAAATATAAAGGAATAATTTCAACCTAGACACATTAATGAATAAATTTAAGCTAGAAAGCAAGTCTACGTCTACATAACAAATTTAACACAATTTAATAACCAATTTTAATCTAGAATGCACATGTAAGCACGTATACTAAAATTTATCATTTTAAAAGGTTATTAAGATTTTCACTATTTATTTTTAAAGGTAGGTTGCCTTTAAGCATTCAATTAATCACTAATTTCAGTTAGAAATTATTCACTTAATTATGGATTTGAGCACCGTACATCCGGGTGACTTTAGCAAATTTATTAAAAAAACATATTATGGCTTATATCCAGAAAAATAATGGCTGTACAAAAAAAACATCTGAAATAAAAAAAAATATCTATATATTTATTTATCTTTTTCATTTAGTAAGTTTTTCTGTACAGAGAAAACTTATTGTAGAATATGTTCTAAAAAACATTCTAGGTAATATAAAAATCTATGGGAAAATAAATGTTATAACCGCATTAAAAAATTTGTCCTTGGAAAAAAAAATGAGCATTACTATTGCATTAAAAAGGTTTCAAAACTAGGTTTGGTAATATAATTGGAAATCAATCTGCTTTGTAAAGGTAGCCATTTTTAAAGGGATGCAGTTGGGTGAGATTAGCATACCTTGGTGGGTGGCTTTAGCAGGGTGATATTCTTCATTTTCTTATATTTATTTTCTGTGTAAATGCATTTTATTTTGTTGCTACATGTTTATTTATATGTTTTTGTCCTTTTGCAGAATATTGTATTAGTTTATGTTTGTTAGTTATTTCTGAAAACTAGAGTACTGTGCCATAAAGTGCTAGTAACTACTGTATTTTCAATGCCGCAACATTATGTCAGCCCCCGTGGGGCCAGAAAATACAGATGTTACAGTGAAGATACTCTCCAGAAATGTCTAGAAGCTGTGAGATCTGGTAGGCTGAATGTCTATCGAGCAGCAAAGGAATTCAATATAAACAGAAAAACAATCCAGAACAAGCTGGCTGGGAAGCACATGAACATACCAGGAGGTCAGACTGCCTTATCAGCAGAAGAGGAGTCAGCCATTGTGATTAAGTTGGAAATATGTTCAGATTCGGGCTTCCCTCTAGATGGGATGCAAGTCCGAATTCTGGTCAAAACTTACCTTGACTCAGCTGGGCGAGTTGTCCCACAGTTCTCCTTGAATATGCCAGGTGATGATTGGCTTCGCAGCTTCATGAAAAGGCATAAATAAAACAGACTCTCAAATCGCTTCTCCAACAGTATCAAGAGAGCCCGTGCATCAGTAGATCAAGACATACCACAATAACCTCACACAATCAATCAGAATGCTAAATCCAGAACAAATATTTAATTACGATGAGACCAACCATTCAGATGACCCACACAGCAAAAAATATATCTTCCGTCGAGGAGTTAAATATCCTGACAAAATTGCTAATTACATCAAAAGTAATGTAACTATAATGATGTGTGGCTCCGCAGATGGTACACTGCTCCCAGAGATGGGCAGTATTTAAATACATTTGTGTATTTAGAACTGTATTTATAAATACATTGTTTTTCATGTATTTAAATATAGTATTTAAATACTCAAAATATAAAAATGTAAATACTTTTACTGGTTTAATACACGTTCTGTACTAGCACAGTACGACGCGTCGACAGTGTAGTACAGCATGGTTCATGTTTCAACGTGTCAGTTCAGTCAGTTGTGTGCCACTCTTAGTCGAAAGCGGTTTTCTTTATCGTGCGCGTGTCATGGCTTCAAGAAACAAATTTGTATGTATTTACAAATGTATTTACAAATGTATTTAAATACAATTGATGTATTTTGTATTTAGTATCTAAATACATTCGTAAAATGTATTTAGTATTTAAATATATTTCTCCCATGTATTTAGTATTTAGTATTTAAATACATTCAATGTATTTATTGCCCAGCTCTGACTGCTCCCCCCTTTTGTTGTTTACAAGAGTGACAACCTGTATAAAAAGATGGACAGAGAATGGGCCAAAAGGTGAACCATGTTGTAACAAAGCATGCTGTAAAAATGGATGCCACTTCTCACACACTAAATCTGGGTGGTTTGACAGCCCTACCTTCACACGCTGGTTTGAGACAGCATTCCTGCCACATGCAAAGAGAATTGAAGGGGTGAAGACAATCATCGGAGACAATCTCTCCTCTCATTTCACATATGATGTGATCAAGCTTGCTGAAGAAAACAACATTTTGTTCATCAGTCTCCCTCCTAATTCCACACATCTCAGTCAGCCACTAGATGTCGCCTTTTTTGGACCTCTAAAGAAAGTGTGGTCCAAAATAATCATTGATTTTAAAGAAGAAAATCCCACTACAAACATCGTAAATAAATTGATTTTCCCTAGCATGCTCAAGAAGCTTCTGAACCATCCCAATTTCAAGCCAAATATTGCTACAAATTTGAAGGCTGGCTTTGCAGCAACTGGAATTTACCCTTGTATCTTTGATCCGCTACTAAGGCGTTTGACAGCTGCTAAGCCAGTTGCTTTCCAGGCAACATTATCACAAGATCTGCTAGATAATTCAGTAGAGAGACTGCTTCACTCTCAGCGCTTTGGAAATCAGTCTAATAGAGGAAGAGGTGGCAGAGGACCCAAGATAAATAAGATAGCTGGACTGCCAATACAAACTGCATTATTTGAAGACCATAACCAACCACAACCAAACACCTCTACTCCAGGGCCTGGCCACAGAACTCCAGTACAGACTACCACCACTAAACAACAGAAACGGAAGAGACTGAGCACTACAAAAAACAAAACCTACACTCAATACACCTCAGACAGTGACAGTGACACCCAACCTACCAGTAAGAAACCCAAAATTTGTGCTGGTACTTATGTCATCACAGAGGTTCCCAGCGTCAAAGGACATTCAAAAACGTTTTTAGCCTATGTTCGTGAAGTTGATGACGAAGGCCATATAACAGTCTCATACCTACAGCCAGTACTAGGTTCAGGAAACAAGAAATTCATTTACAGTAATAAAGATGACATAATTGATGCAAATGACATTATACAGAAAGTAGACACACCTACACTGAATCAGCGCATGCATTATGAATTAAACTAGATGTTAGACAGTATGTAAATAATAGCTGTGTTTATATATATAGATATATAAATTCATCAGCAAAACCATAATACCATAAAATATGTAGATAATACCATAAAAGCTAAACACACCCAGGCAAAATTAATGTACCATATGCTAAACACACCCAGACACATTCTACACACATCCTAAAGAGACCTTACATAAATAATTTTGAGAAGGAATGATAACACTAATCAACAGCCAAAATGTATCTTCGATGAAACCATCATTTCTTTAGTAATTCGACGTCGCTGAATCCGAAAATGACCT
The DNA here is from genome assembly GCA_023014485.1 of Bathynomus jamesi. NCBI lineage: Eukaryota > Metazoa > Arthropoda > Malacostraca > Isopoda > Cirolanidae > Bathynomus > Bathynomus jamesi. The sequence continues at coordinate 310,710 of JAJOZX010005323.1, forward strand.
TCATTTTGCATGATTGGTTCGCGTTTAGAAGATACACGGGTGCCCTGTTTTCATTATTTCCCAATTGAAATGAATATATCATTGAAGCATAACATATGGCAACACTGTAGAATGTGCTCGTTTGGCAACCTCGTTGTCTGGCGCCATCTTGAGTACATCGTAAATCCCTTTAGCTCAGTTCTAGAGTGACGCTTGTTGTGGTGACACGTTATTTCACATTTTGACATAGTGCTTTTGTAGTGTTTCATCGTAATTTGCACCTGTGGTTACTTCATGACATATAGAGTGTAGTGCGTGTTAAAGCGTAATCTTGCGATCAGTTTCTCATTGACGTTATAAGCAAAATGCCACGTAAATGCGTTAATACTCAAATAACTTTTGCTATATTTGCGGCAAAGTAACATTAAAATCGCAAAAGAAGACGTTAACACCTGCCATGAAGAAAGCGTACCACCTTCATTTTAAGTGCAAATTATGAGATCAGGACAAAACGTGGGCGCCGCATATATGCTGCATTACATGTGCAACTACATTACTTGAGTGGTACAATGGGAAACCGAGGTCAATGGGCTTCGGCATCCCCGTCGTGTGGAGGGAACAAAGTAACCACGTGGATGACTGTTTATTCTGCATGGTTCCGCCACTACGTGGAATTAGTAAGAAGAAAAAATGGACCCTCAAGTATCCTAATGTTCCATCCGCCATTCGACCTGTGCCCCATAACGAAGACATACCTGTGCCCAATCCTCCTACCTCCTCAGACACCCTCGATTTGGATGACGAAGAGCATCCTGTAACGAGTACAGATGAAGACATTGCACATCCCACAACATCACAAGATACCGACTTTGTGCCCAGTGAACTGTCTACAGAACCGCATAAAATCACCCAACACGAACTGAATGACCTCATCAGAGATTTGGACTTACCGAAGTCTAAGGCAGAATTGCTCGCCTCACGCCTTCAACAGTGGCATCTTCTTCATGATGATGTCCAAATATCCATGTACCGCACTAGGCAATCCACGTTGGAGACTTTCTTCATCAAACATGGTGACTTCGTGGTGTGTACAGATGTTGTTGGTTTAATGAATGCTCTAAATATAACATACAGAGATGACGAATGGAGGTTGTTCATTGATGCCTCTAAGCTAAGCCTTAAGGCTGTACTACTTCATAACAAAAACGAAAAAGCTGTCATTCCAATTGGATATTCTGTCCACATGAAGGAGACATATGAAAATATGCAATATCTGCTTCACCACATAAACTACAACGCTCACAAATGGAGCATATGTGGTGATTTGAAAGTGGTCGGCATGTTACTTGGTCTCCAGCAGGGTTACACGAAGTACTGCTGCTTCCTTTGCGAGTGGGACAGCCGTGCTAGGTCACAGCATTATGAAAGGAAGGAATGGCCTCTAAGAGAACGTTTAGTGCCAGGTGTGAAAAACGTTTCGTGCGAGCCATTAGTAGAGCCAAGCAAATACTTCTACCACCGTTACATATTAAGTTAGGGCTTATGAAAAATTTTGTGAAGGCACTCAATAAGGATGGAAAGGCATTTAAGTATCTTTTCCAGAAGTTCCCTCGACTCAGTGAGGCAAAAATCAAGGAAGGCATATTTGTTGGTCCTCATATACGAAATCTGATGAAAGATGAACATTTCGAGACACTTTTTGAGGGCGCAGAAAAAGAAGCTTGGGTCTCGTTCAAGTCAGTGTCGCAAAATTTCCTTGGAAACAACAGAGCTCCAAATGCAGATGAATTGGTGGATAATATGTTGAAGGCGTACCAAAGAATGGGATGTAACATATCTCTAAAAATTAATTTCCTCCATTCCCATTTCGACTTTTTCCCGGCAAACCTTGGTGAAGTAAGTGACGAACATGGGGAACGTTTTCATCAGCAGATTTCAGCTCTTGAGAAACGTTACCAGGGCAAGTGGAATTCATCTATGCTGGCTGATTTCTGCTGGTCAGTAATAAGAGACACTACACAGTCAGAGTACAAGAGACAGGCTAAGAGGAAACGACATTGAAGTGAGTGTGCTCCTTAAAATACATATATGTTGTGGGATAAATTTTTACCAGTACTTACACAATAATTACCATGATATCTTAAAAACGCGAACTAATTAAACAATTTCACTATCATTTTCAAATTCAGCATGCAAAAATACATAAGAATCGGCTACTTTCATTAAAGATACAAAAAATTCCTTAAAATTTGTTGGCCAGTGTAATTTGAGGCAGTGCTAAAGTCACCCATACAGAAAATGTTCTTGTGCTAAAGTCACCCGAGCCAAGCTTACCTGGTAAAGTCACCCAACTAATGTTCCTGGAGGTGAAGATTAGGGAGCAACTAAACCCAGTTTTTGGTGAGTACAGCGTATCATTAAGAAGTAATGTTTAAGATATTAAGTTAGGTTTTAGGCCTTGTAATAATTTATTTATGGGTGATGGAATGTCAAAAAGTGCTAAAGTCACCCAGATGCACAATTTCAGTTAGAAATTATTCACTTAATTAGGGATTTGAGCGCATATTAGATATATAAATATTGAATCACTTATTTCAAGCAAGCAGCAAATGCAGTAATGCCATTATTCTACAGAGACTATTAGGTGGGATAAAAAGTTTCGTGGTTCGGCGGAATCGTCCGGCTCGGTTACTCGAGGGTTCCTTCTAGAGGATTTTTGGGGGTGGTCACTTTGTTACCAAGGTGGCTCACCTATTACATCGAGTTTCGGGTTCCTTCTCCGGAAAAGAAACGTCAATCCTTGTTCTTCGTCCGCTGCTTGAAGTTTCAAAGGATGGGGGCTTTAAGCAAACCTAAGCAGCTGTCCTCGATCTCATAGTTCCTTCTTCTCCGTGCAGGTGGTTCTCATGCACTCGTTTCAGCCGTCGATGGTGTCTTTGGCTAAGAAGAAGGGATAAAGAAAAACTTTTGATCCCACTTCTGACACCAATGTTATAATACCCTTCTTGTTTTCTTACCGATTTCGGGGATGTCAGGTTGGTACGCGAGAGAGGTATTATTTGTGATGTACTCCTGGTGGTCGAAATATTTGAGTTCCCACAATTACGGAGTACTGCGTGAGTTCTGGTATCCGTGATTTTGACCCGTGTGATTTAAGTTAGTAATTGATAATGAAATCAACAGTTGCAATGAATTTTAATTAGAATTTAGTAGACGCAATTTAGCTCGTTACAAAGATCAATCAAGTTTCGTAAATGTAAATCAACAATGTTCAATTGTATATTAGTTGTCTTAAATATAAAATAATTGAATAAGATAATTATTGCCAGAGTCCGCCACTTCTTCCTATCCGTAGTTGACTCTATTGGCCCACAATATTCTCTACTCAGTAACTCGTCTCTCAAAAGCTGTCTTTAACGAGCAAAAAACCCTCTGGTCCCTACTCGGAGAACTGATTTAGACGCAACCCAACCTTTCTCTACTACTGAAGAAGCGCAAGTTAAATTCTGGCGTCCTCGCCTCGGATTCTTTTTTTTATATGGCGGAGTCTTACTTTCTCTTACGTCAGAAGTCCAACCCAAGCGTTGTGAGGCACACAAAGAGGATCTCAGGGGCAAAGCGGGTTGGAGCGGAGTATCCTAATGACCCGGAGTTTCTCAAGAGAACGCATGAGTGAAGGATAGACGCGCCAGTCATTATTTGGAACGTCTGGATTTGAGCGTTAATTCCGACTTTGGTTGGGTTCTTGGGTCCACGGACCAGGCGTGGAAGAGAAAGTTTCCAGGGTCATGGAGGAGGCTTGCGCGTGAAAAGCCGTTGGGTATAAGGTCTTTGGGGGATTTTGCTGCCCGTGTACACAATATATATATATATATATATATATATATATATATAAATAATGAATTTCACAATTAAACACGTGAAATGAATGAATGCTGCAAACCCACAAGGAAAAAGAAAAACGATTCCTGACAAGGTGTAGCTCTGGATACACGAAAGGACTTGGAATCGTTTTTCTTTTTCCTTGTGGGTTTGCAGCATATATATATATATATATATATATACTGCAAACACGCAGTATAATTAACGTAAAGAACGACGCTTGTATAGGAGATATTCCGCGCAAGATATGAAGAGAGAGAACGAAACAAATGAAAAAATGAGGTAACCACCCGGGAATCGAACCCGGGATCTTCCGATTGCCGGTCAGATATGATAACCACTACACCATGGGCCTCACTCACTCAAATGCCGTAATTCTTCTACATACGCGCAGAAACCAATGCCCCAAGGGGGCACCTCCCGCATGCCGTAACATTATATACATTTAACTGCAAACACGCAGTATAATTAACGTAAAGAACGACGCTTGTATAGGAGATATTCCGCGCAAGATGAGAGGGAGAACGAAACAAATGAAAAAATGTGGTAACCACCCGGGAATCGAACCCGGGATCTTACGATTGCCGGTCAGATATGATAACCATTACACCATGGGCCTCACTCATTCAAATGCCGTAAGATCCCGGGTTCGATTCCAGGGTGGTTACCTCAGTTTTTCATGCGTTTCGTTCTCTCCCTCTCATCTTGCGCGGAATATCTCCTATACAAGCGTCGTTCTTTACGTTAATTATACTGCGTGTTTGCAGTTAAATGTATATAATGTTACGGCATGCGGGAGGTGCCCCCTTGGGGCATTGGTTTCTGCGCGTATGTAGAGGAATTACGGCATTTGAATGAGTGAGGCCCATGGTGTAATGGTTATCATATCTGACCGGCAATCGGAAGATCCCGGGTTCGATTCCCCAAAACAAGAAATTTCCTTTGAAGTGTAATTTTTGGGCACATCTTGTTTTATCATATGCTTTTACAGAAATGCACTAGTAACCCCACCGTGAATATTTACTGCGGGGTTACTAGGACAATTCTGCAAAAGCACATAGAGCCAGATGCAATCCAAAGCTACGCTTAAAACGAATTTTTTGGCTTTCCGGATATAGTGGATCGCGTATTTGGTTCGTGACCTGGCGACGAAGGAACGACGACGACCACACTATGCTGCACGTTTCACTTCACTCCAGACATGGGGTCATTACAAGGTTTATCATTATCATTACCAGAAATTTTTCATCATCATTACCATTACAGAATTTCTGTTTCATTATCATTACATTTTCATTATCATTACATTATCATTACAAGCCTTTCATTATCATTGTAATCATCATTATAATACTAAATATACTGAATAAACGCTCCACCGGTGCACTGCAGGCAGGGTGCAAAGATGCTTGGCAGCAAGAACAGATACATCAGGATACAGATGTGCATTGTCCCTCCACCATGTCATGGGATTGCAGTCCTCATCAATGCAGGACTGGTCAAGGTAGCTGTACACCTGGCTGACAATAGGGTTCTGAGAAGCTGTAGAGGGAGCTGGAGCAGCCATAAAATTGAACAACTTGCACCGCTTTGGTGCTGGCTGGGACTGGGAGGAATCAGAAGTCGCATGCACGCACGCACACGCAAGTTATACACACACACACACACATATATATATAGTGCGGCGTAAGTCGCTTTACCGAGAATAATGAAATTACCTTGCGAAGAATGATATTTATTACAGAAATTGTTGTGTGTCCTCCACATGTTCAATACATACGTTACATCTTTGAACCACTGAACAACAAATAGCACGACAGTTCTTTGCTATTATTCAACGTCTCAAACTATTAAAGATGCAATAACGGCTTAAATTTAGCTTCTTCAGCGTTTCTCGCAGTAATAGAGTAATGGTTCATGACCAAAATACGATATTTAATACCCTTTGTAAAGGCTGGAAAGAAGTGGTCTAGGTTGCGTGCATTCAATAACTTTTGCAGCGAGTTCGAACCCCTTTTATCTTCTCTATCTGGAAGCAAGAGAGAGAGACTGGAAACTAAAGCGATACTCATTACGCAATTTCTACACTCGTAAGAATTCTTTACCAACGAGAAAAGTACATCATTTTAAATTCCATAATGAATGAGCATCTGCGTCAACTGTATATCATTACTAAAATGAAAAAAATTAATTTGACTAAATTTTAAAAAATAAATACGCTACATTATTCTAGATTTAGTTTTAAGTACAAATTTAGACTTAATTGATATCTCTGTATGAGACTACTACTACTACTACTACTCCACCAGTGATCACATGCAAATAACATTTAAAATTAATGTTCATAATTCTGAGAGTTTGGAATAAGTTTAGAATTTTAAAAGAACTAAATTTCGTGACATGAAACTAACTTTCGACCCATAATTGGGATGAAGCTCCACCGCACGATGATATTAATGGCACATGGACTTCTTTTTATAATTACTTTAAACGGTTAGAGTGGAGTAATATCCCATTACGTAAAAAGAGACTGGCGAAGTCTGTTAAACCTAAATGGTGGAATGCTGAAATTAAAAGTAACAACGTTAAAAAGGAACGCGTATTTTAAATTTAAAGAAACAAATAATTTGTCCGATGAAAATGCTTACAAGTTATCGAATAAGAAAAGCAAAAACCTTATTAGAAAAAGTAAGCGCGCGGCAACTATGAACTATATATAGTGAACCAAGTTAAATCGAATCCGAAGGAATTCTATAATTACGTTAAAATAAAAAATAATAGTGTTAATTATGTAAAAATAAAAAGTAGCTTCGCAGACTATTGGTCCACTCATTGGAGAAAACGAACAAATTTACGATGACTTACGAATGACGGAAGTTTTAAATAAATTCTTCTCTTCCGTCTTCACTAACCAAAATATGAACAACATTCCCGTTCCCGTAATCATGCTCAATGATGATCAGTTAAAGCTTCACGATTTTACCATTAGTGAAAGCGAAGTACTTTCGGCCAAAGGTAAAATTAATCCCAATAAAACTCTCAGTCTAGATAAGCTCTACCGTAGGATACTTAATTAAAGAAATGAACTGCGCAATAGTCTCTCCTGTCACATATATACTTAATAATAATAATAATAATACTAATAATAATAATAATAATAATAAATCATTACAGTCGAGTGGAAACTTGCAAACATTATGCGAATATTTAAAAGGGGACAAATCGCTTCCAGGAAATTATAGTCTTCAGTCGTTGGTAAGCTTATAAAGACGATCGTTCGGGACAATATAGTCAATCACTTAAAATTAATAAATTAATCACAGATTCTCAACACGACTTTCGACGTAATCGTTCTTGTCTGACTAATTTGCTCAACTTCTTTAATGATATTGTAAATATATGTATATGATGAGTAAAATAGTAGATATTATATATTTCGATTTTTAAAAGGAGTTTGATAAAGTGCCACATGGATTATTTGCTAAACTTCATTCTCACGGAACTGATGGTAGTTCCCAAATGGATCGAAAATTGGCTTAGTGGACGTAAACAAAGGGTGGTCATTAATGGTAAAGCGTCTAACTGAAAAAGTGTAACTAGCGGCGTGCCTCAGGGATCAGTTCTGGGACCAGTTCTTTCTACTATTGATATCAATGACATCGACACAGGAATTAACAGTATAATTTCAAAATTTGCGATGATACCAAACTAAGGGGACGAACAAAATCAACGGCAGAACGTTTGCACATTCAAGATATTAATAAATTACTCAAGTGTGTGAAAATTTGGCAAATGAACTTTAATATGGATAAATGTAAAACGTTGCATATCGGTAGAAACAATGTTAAGGAAAGTATTTTATGCGCGACAAGACACTAACTAGTGTTACGGAAGAGAAAGATTTAGGTTATTGTTGCCGACACTCTTAAACCGAGTAAGCAATGTATTGAAGGGGTCAGAAAAGCAAATAGAATCTTAGGATTTATTGGTAGATCATTTGAATTTAAGTTGGAGAAAACAATGTTACATAATATAATTCTTCAGTACGCCCCCACCTGGAATACTGCGTTCAGTTCTGGTCCCCATATTTACGACAGAACCTAGACAGAATGGAGAGTGCAGCGACGGGCTACTAAGATGATTCCAAGACTTTGAAACAAATCATACGCTGCCCATTTAGAAATGTTAAATTTATTCTCACTCGTAAAAAGGCGTACATTCGAGGAGATTTAATACGGGTATTTAAAATGATTAAAAGTTTTGATAATGTCGACGCCAAAAAATATTTCACCTTCAGAAATCCAGATAGAACTCGCGATAATGGTTTCAAATTAGTGGGTAAATATTTTAATTCTAATGAAGCTAAACAATTTTTCTTCAACTGTATAGTTAATTTGTGAAATGGAGTGCCAGCCAACATAGTTCGAAGCAATTCGATCGAATCTTTTAAAAAAAGAGACTAGATGCTTATCTTGCCTTAAACCCCCAGTTGGAAACATTTGTTAACGCAAACAAATGTTGTAGAATTCCCTTCTCATCACTTTAAAATTTTTTACTTTATCTTTAAATTTCTTTCTTTCCTTCCTTCCTTCCTTTCAACCTCTTTTCTCTGCTTTGCTTTAAAACTTTCACTCGTCTTTAATTTTTGACATCTTTTAACCTTCCTCCTTAAACAGACAGCCTCGAAGGGACCAGCTGCTGGTCTGTTGCCGTTTGATGTCCTTGTATTAGTCTCAAATTTATGAACTTTAATCGTAACTATAAAACAAAATTATACGTAACTAAAAATTATAAATTTTAAATATAAAACATTTAAATTTTGAAGGAAAGAGCTAATTTAGCTGCTAGAGAGGCGTGTAGAGTCCTCGTATTCAGTGATTGGTTAACCCAAGGCCACAACTCTCCCAGGGCTGCCAGAAGATTCAACCTACTGACGTCACTCAAACGGTGACGTATCATTATCTCTGTGACGTCATGAACAATATCTTCGAGGTGTTTAGGCACGACCTGGTAAAGGATGTAACCATTCTGAAGCAGCTGCGAAGGATAACGGAAAGTGAATTATGGATTATACAACGGCCACGATTGGCAAAAGCAATGAGAATCTGTTACCTCATTCTAAGGCCTAATCTTAAATACATATTATTATTATTAAATATATAAAAAATATTAAATGTCTTCAAACAAAATCATAAAACAAAATATGCAACTTTTTAAAAAAATTTTTGCTACATCACTTTCCCCTCATGAATTAAAGAGAGCTGCTTTTTATTTAAATGTAAAACCTCGTGTAAGACATGAAGTTTCTTTAAGACACGGAATCCTAAATCACAGCCTCTTATTTCATATCGTAACTGGCCTCGTACGCATAAAAATGATGAAAACATCAAAATGTGGGAGAAAAGCAGATGAAGCTGAAAGAAAATCATTCCTTACTTGTTTCGCTACAACGATCATTTCTTCGTTGATGGTTGGACCGGGATCAATCGAAAGATGAGGTTTCAAAATCATTGACAGGTACGTTACAACAGGTTCGGCTAAAACCTTGGTAAAGACGATTAAAAATGTAACTACTGTAGTAGGCTTTGGACCAATGAAAGCCAGTACCATCAGCAGATTAAGAGGATCGCTTAAGCAGAATATACTCCATTTTGGCGAAAGCAAAGGCCAGGTAACACTAAAATCTGTAGGCTTTAAAAGTCCTTAAACGACTTCAAAAACAAAATAAGTGAAGTGATAAGAAAGAAAGTATTTCGGTTAAACTACGAGCAAAACGGTTATAAGCCAAGTGTCTCGGGAAAAGTTTCATTTTCCCATATATGATCTCTATTTCTTCATATCTGAGGCTTAAAATCCTGTCAAATTATTGCCTTCGCCTTTGGACGTGATTTTAAACCTTAGGTCGGAAGAAATAGAGATCATATTATAGAAGCACGAAATTATAACCCCTTCTACAAATAATAATGCTTAATCATACACAGTTTTAATGAAACGATCAACCCACTCACGAGCAGGCGCGGACTGGCTCAAAAATTTCCACCGGGCAGGTGTCACTGAGAGGGCCCCCAAAAAAGTGTTTATGGATGTTTTAAAAATCTAGTAATTTTGTCATAAGGTAGGGCAGTCAAAAGTTGACCGAAAAAATTAAGAAAGTTGACCTTACGAATTGAAAAAATTGACTTATAAAGTTGCCTTTACTTTCAATAATAAAAACGATACTTTAATTACTTATTCTTGCTCTTCTACATCAGTTGACCGATTGTGGTAAATTATGAAGTATTTGCCGACATTTTCTGGCAAAAAATTGCGATCCTTACTTAATAATTTATTAAGCATGGAGAAAGATCTCTCTACAGCGGCAGTTGTTGGTTGACATTGCAAAAGCTGACCATAAACTGTTGGTGAGATTTCAGGTCTACTGAGGTTAATTATTTCACAAATACCATTTGTCTTGAGTCTTGTTTCAATGTATTGTTTGACTGAACACATATCTTCGCCAAGGTTGCTAGAAGAAATGGTTTCATATGCCTCTCTAATGGTGCAATCAGATGCTGCCATCCTAGTCACTAAGCTAGCAATCAAACTATAATTAATTTTGATTGACATTAGTTGCTTTGGCAGTTTTTCATTAGCAACACTCTCTTTAGCCTTCTGAACAATGATTCCTTCATCTTCAAAATTTTCCACAATTGTCTTCACATTTGGAAAATTGTCTGCAAAATAAAAAGCAGCGTTCAGCCAGCTTGCCCAACGTGTTACAATCGGTTCTGGAGGAGTTCCTATTTCAGCAAACAATTCCTTCCTTCCTTCCTTTTGTTTTTAAGAGTAGAAGCCTTGACACATGCAATTAAAGTGTCAACATCACTATAAAATGCTCTTATTTGCATCGCACAATTATGTAACAGATGCGCAAGACACGTTACATGGAAAAGTCTTGGAAAAAGTTGCTTGAGTGTCGCTCCAGCTGACACCATGTAACGAGCTGCATCAGACAGAAGTAAACAGAAATTTTCTCTTGGTATCTCGAATTCTTTTACAGTATCGTCAATCTTGTGTATGACAGTTCGTGCATTAACATTTCCAAGAAGAACATCGCACCTGATTAAATGTTTTCTTGGGAACATCAATAGATCCAGCAAGTATGTTCAAATATTTTGAGCCCCTTACTTCACTTTCATCAACAATTAGGAAAACTAATTTACCCTCTAGCAAATGTTTTATTCTACTTAACTCGCTTTCTGCCTGTTTCATTGCTATTGATCTGCAAGTTGACACGCAAGGCACTGCTACACCTAATTCAGAGAACAATTGTTTCACATGAGGGTTGCTCAACTTATGAAGAGGTATGTTGGCTGACAGAAATGTAGTCAAGTTTTTCCGAAAAATCTGAAGACTTGTACTTTAAAAGGGTTTGCGTCTTTTCATTTCCCACATTTTGGTCTATACCACGCTGGTGCTTTTGGGTAGAGCGATGTTTATCCACAAAAAAGGATTTGTCATGCTTGACCACAACACAACAAATCTGACAGTATAGCTCATTTTTTCCTGAACAAATGAATTCATTAGGATATTTTGCAATTATAGCGCGCACTTTAGCAATAGAACTAACTGCAACTTTTGGCATTTTAAATATTTGAAATCAAAAGAAATCGAAATCAGTGAAATCACAAATCAGAAAAAATCACAAATCAAAAATGGTAACCAGTAACCACAATACATACAACACAACCACATCCAAAACCAGAACGGACATAACTGAATAAGACAAATACGAGCAGCGAAGTTGCCAGTTAACCAAAAAGATGCCAATTTTTAGTTATTTTAATTATTTATTCCAAAAAATTGACTTTATTTACCTCATTGCTATTTTTTGACCTAACAGGTAAAAGTTGACTTTTGGTTGACCTATTAACTTTGGTAATATACCCCCTACAGGTGTTTTTATTGCATTTTCAGTCGTTTCAGCGAAAAGTGCCCCATAGGAAACAATTTACTTTATTGACTTTTGACCGCCCTAGACTCATAACCTGTAAATCCCCCCCCGAGTTTTTAATATAATTTTGAACTCGACCAAAATCAAATCTAATTAATACGGTCAGGGAATGACGAGGTGTACTTCTGAATACATGAAAGGCCTTGGAATAATTTTTCTTGTGGGTTTGCATTATATATATATATATATATATATATATATATATATATAAAGAAAGACGCTTGTGTAGAAGAGCGTTCCGCACAAGATGAGGAAGGAGAACGAACAAATGAAAAATGAGGTACCTCCCGGGAATCGAACCCGGGATCATCCGATTGCCGGTCAGATATGCTATCCACTACACCAAGGACCTCGATCAATCAGAAGTCGTAATTCTCCTACATACGAGCAGAAACCAGTGCCCTGAGGGGGCACCTTCATGCCGTACATATATACATTTTAACTGCAAACAACACACAGTATAGCATATCTGACCGGCAATCGGATGATCCCAGGTTCGATTCCCGGGAGGTACCTCATTTTTCATTTGTTCGTTCTCCCTCCTCATCTTGTGCGGAACACTCTTCTACACAAGCGTCGTTCTTTAAATTAATTATACTGTGTGTTGTTTGCAGTTAATATATATATATATATACTTACTTACTTCGTAGCCCCCGGGTTCTCTTATGCGAACCCGGCGGTGCTCAGGTATCCCGCGACCACCGTGGGACGGGTCCATAGGTCTCGTAGAGAGGTAATGTTGGAGTTGTGTCTTTGTTGAGAGAGTGTGGCAGTGTAAGAGTAGGTGTTCTGTGTCCTCAGGGTGGAGGTAGCATTTTATATATATATATATATATATATATATATATATATATATATATATATATATATATATATATCAACGTAAAGAACGACGCTTGTATAGTAGATATTCCGCGCAAGATGAGAGAGAGACAGAACGAAACAAATGAAAAAAAAGGGGTAACCACCCGGGAATCGAACCCGGGATCTTCCGATTGCCGGTCAGATATGATAACCACTACACCATGGGCCTCACTCACTCAAATGCCGTAATTCTTCTACATACGCGCAGAAACCAATGCCCCAAGGGGGCACCTCCCGCATGCCATAGTTATATACATTTAACTGCAAACACGCAGTATAATTAACATAAAGAACGACGCTTGTATAGGAGATATTCCGCGCAAGATGAGAGAGAACGAAACAAATGAAAAAATGAGGTAACCACCCGGGAATCGAACCCGGGATCTTCCGATTGCCGGTCAGATATGATAACTACTACACCATGGGCCTCACTCATTCAAATGCCGTAATTCTTCTACATACGCGCAGAAACCTCATTTTTTCATTTGTTTCGTTCTCTCTCTCTCATCTTGCGCGGAATATCTCCTATACAAGCGTCGTTCTTTACGTTAATTATACTGCGTGTTTGCAGTTATATATATCTGTTCATTACAATATGAAAGTTACTCATGGAAATCATAGAAAACGTTGAAGTAGAAAGAGACTTTTTTTCAATCCCAAACTAAACTGTCACTTACTTAAACTATTACAGAGGGGCCCATTATCAACAGTACTTTCTTCTTTTAGTTACGCCTCTGATAATAATATATATATATATATATATATATATAGTGCACAATATCAACGAATAACGTTTTCAAAGGTGTTTAGAAAAAAGGTATACGAGGAAATTATTGGGGGTGTGGATTGTAGGTTTGGGTATGCAGGTTCTTGGGATCTAGGCTGAACTGGCTGGGCCCTGCTGCTGCCTTTATTCAGCTCCTAAGATATTTGTGTGTTTAAAGCTTAAAAATATAAAAAATTAACAAATACTTAAATAAAAATTCAGTAAATTACTCACGTTATAAAGACCAAGAGCAAAAAATCGGCGCGCCAGCACAAATGCAACACCACTTAAAAATATTTACGTTATTTACTTAATTTTATTTTTCGCGCCAAAAATAGTGTCCTAGAGTGCTGATTGGTTATACTAGAAATCTCAGAAATGCGTTTGGCAACAGCGATTTTTAACATATTTATTTAATTAATTTTCAACAAATAAAATAAATGTAATAAATTTATTTAAATAAAAATTTATTCAAACGGACATAATTTATCAACAAATAAACTAAAGTTAATAATCCTAAACAATTTAAATATCAATTATTTTACTAGTATTAAAAAAAGTGGAAAATTTTTAATGCCGTTTTGTCGCCAACGTACGTTGTCGTGTTTGCACTTTTTTTTACCCCTGTGAACACCCCCTGAGGTCTTATATAGTAATACGCAGAGATGGGCAAGATCACCAACTTTGGTGATCTTGAAGATCAAGATCAGATCACCAGAAAAATGTGATCTTGAAGATCCAGATCAAGATCGTGATCTTGAAGATCACTTTTCAAGATCACTTTTTTAAGATCACTTTTATATGAATTGAAAAAGTTGTACTCTTGTAGAGTAAACAAAAACAAATTATTTGTTAATCACTCCTGAAAAGTATCACTCCTAATACTCCCCTGAGGGCTGAGGCAATACAAGCATCGCATCCTACCCATGTCACCTGATCTAAACCACGGGGATTGACGATTCCCCTTTCAGTTTTTCAGGTGGTAAACTTAAAACTTAGTATCATCATAACTTATCAGCAAAGAAAAAACTATTAAATGACCTACATATAGTTTTTAGTTCTATTTTTCTCAATTCTCATTTCACCAGGTCCATAACCCATATCAATGAATGGTCAGCATATATAAGTAAACATTTTTTACATAGAATTTAATTTTACAGTTTTACTGCAGTACGCAATTACTGACAATATAAGGGTAAAAACCGCAAGTTAAGAGTGTTAATTTAATGTTCAACCGCTGTAAACATTTGCTTTCAGCAAAACCAATTGTTCAAAGTTACCATCCGAGAGACGACTTCGTTTGGGGCTATGAACCATGCCAGCAAACGAAAACAACCGTTCCACTGGTGCAGAGGAAGGTAGCGTGGTGTTATACCTCTTGAAGATCTTCTTTATAGCAGGATACCTATCTAAAGAGTCGAGTGCCTTACTGGTGTCCTGCAAATAATTGAGGACTTCCAAGTCTTCCTTGTTGTTAGGAGCAGAGAATGAGCCGTCCATAGTTCTGAAGAAATCGTCTTCAGATGATGAGTCTGAGTTCACCGAACTATTACCACTGCTGTCAGAATTACAATTTCTTACAGCCATTTGCAGCTTGTCTTTTACTTGAGACTTGATTGCTTCATGATCGCCGAAATTAGGCCCTTGCAACAATGATATCCATCTAAGTTTGAAATACGGATGAGATACTGAGGCCAAAACGGCATCAGTTACCTCGGGGCTCAACGACAAAAAATGACCAAATCTGGCATTGAAGCCAGAGACGACTGCTGCCAGTAATGGCATGCAGTGTCTCAAGCGCAGGTCGTTTGGTTGGATA
>JAJOZX010005324.1:0-2500 GCA_023014485.1 Bathynomus jamesi
TCTATTATAACGGACATGCAAATATATCAGATCCAAAGAATCCAGTCAATTTCATTATGGTATACATTAAGTCACGGTCATATCGATTGCGGACCAAGTCAAATTTACAACCATATACATTACAATATATACACTTACGAGGAAAAGTGTAGGTGTGGCTGTAAAGACTGTACAGAATGTAGAAATGTGTGTGCACCCATTTACGGTCTCCCATTTAAAGGTGTTTGTGGGGCAAGTGAAGATCATGAGTTTTTCAATACCTCACAGTACTATGGGGGGCACCGCTCGGCAGAGGAATCTCTTTAATGGGGTGTGTAAGGACAGAGAGTATCCCCTAACCCAAGACGCTGCCTCCCTATATCCCACAACACTTGTGTTGAGCTGTGGGATCTATCCCCACAAAGCCTTAATTTTACTACCTTAAACTATACCCTTTCTATCAACATGCTCGTCGATTCTTAAACATGTTTATAGACGTGCTACTAATTACTTCTACCGGCAAACTATTCCAGCTATTTACTATTCTATGCGTAAAAAAGTTTTTCGCAACTGCTGTCTCGAACCTTCTACTTGTCAACTTACACCCGTTATTTCTAGTCCTATTATATTGAGATATTTCGAAAAAGCTATCTCTATCTACGTTATCAAACCCATTCATAATTTTGAAAACCTGGATTAGATCACCCTTAACCTCCTAGTCTCGAGTGTAGTCCAATTTTAACTCTTTAAGCCTATCCTCGTACGACTTTGACCTAAGAGACGGAATCATCTTAGTTGCTCGTCTTTGAACTTTTCGATTTTGTCTATATCTTTGCGCATATGCGGATTCCAAAATTGGACCGCGTACTCCAAATGGGTCTAACTAATGATTTATAAAGAGGAACTATAATATCGCGCGATTTGTACTCAAAATTTCGAGCTATAAAACCTAACACTTTGTTCGCCTTATTTACCGCCGCTGTACTTTGTTTCGCTACTTTTAAATCACCAGTGACTATAACTCCTAAATCTTTTCCTGCTCTACGCTTGTTGTTAAATCTTTCCCTGACATACTATACGCAAAATTACCGTTTACGCGAACCTATATGCAAATTTTGCACTTATCCACGTTAAATCTCATTGCCATGTGACTGACCAATCAACGATTTTATTCAGATCTTCCTGAATTTTACCTCTATCTTCGTCATTAATCGCCCTACCACCCAGCTTCGTGTCATCCGCAAACTTTGAAACTGTACTGACTAGGCGACATCTAAATCGTTAATATATATAAGAAAAAGCAAGGGGCCCAATACAGAACCCTGAGGAACGCCACTCGCTACATTAGCCCAACCGACTCCGCTCCATCAACGACCACCCTCTGTTCCTACCTCGCAACCATTCTTCTAGCCATTTATTACTACACCCCTGATTCCATGAGCCTTAGTTTTTTCAATCAGTCTTTTGTGCGGCACGGTGTCAAACCCTTTTGAAAATCTACACAAAACAATACATAAAATATAAATAATAATATATATATATATATATATATATATATATATATATATATATATATATATATATATATATACTATATATATATATAATAATATATATATATATATATATATATATATATATATATATTAGGGTGATGCAAAAAAGGGGTCAAATTTTTTTTTTTCAGTTTTCAGGGAGACACCCTCCTATTTTATTCATATTCCTAAGAAAGCATTGTATGCGAAATTTGGGGTTGAAAAAGAGAAAATTAGAGTTGCTACCAAGCTTAAATAAAATGTATATCAGTTTGTGCTCAAAAATATTGTTTTGTTGATATTTTCGCCGGAGCCGGTTTGATATGTACCTAGTTACCTAGTTGAAAAAAAAACGATGACATTCTAGACTATAGTACGTAGTGAGCTCATAAAATAGTAAATAATAGGCACGCTGATTTCCGCACCCCCTCTGAGGTACAGCGTATAGCGCGTTAACTTTTTTTTATGTGGAAGTTTCCCAGTAGGCATATCATAACCACTTATGTATGTTTATTTTCGTTTTTTGTGAAGCAAGAGTAATGTTTTTGTTTTTGTTTGAGAGTGACGACCTGTAACTTTTAACAATTTGAAGAAGGTATTGTTTCTGCTCTCATCATTGATTATCAGTTTGTTGTATTCCTCCATCAGTCGTACACCTCTTTCCGCAATGTCGTTACCACTTTGAGTCCATATGCGATATCTCTTGCATTCGCATAACTTTCATCATCATTCCATTCTTCAGCATCTTTTTCAAGAAAAGTGCAAGGCACCTCTAGGATTTCAAAGAATTTTTGTGTTCGCAGTAACGAAATCCTGCAGTTGTTTCTGCCCAGCTGATTCAGGATTTATTGATGCTCGTTTGCTCGGTTTTTGAGTCAACTGGTTTCTGCAGAGCATGCTTCATTTTGTTTTTGTCTCGTGCGAAACAGCTGAATCAAAAAATGCAAGCGCCACAAGCTCCTCAGAGAGGTACCACAAATGTCTCA